>CM076572.1:366522218-367007598 GCA_034641835.2 Pinus albicaulis | reverse complement strand
GCAAAAGGGCTGGATCTACTCACAAATCCTCCAGATGAGATGACCAACTCCTCAAGGCTGAAAACACTGAAAAATGCTGCCAGAATCCCACATAAAGACCCTACCACCGCACCGCGTCCTCCCCGATCGGACTGCCCTTCTCCGCCGTATCCGCCGGATCTGAATAAGGCGAAGGCTTGGATTCATGGTTTAGCCTTCCCGTATCTGCGCCCCACAAGGAGCACAGATTCACACAGCTTCTTTATCTATGCTAGATCTCGCTAATATCTCCTCGTATCCGTAACCTTGTGCTACTGGACTGATGTTATCTCTTCGATCTAGGGCCGGATCTCGCCAATATCTCCTCGTATCCGCAATCTCCCTGTCGGATCGAGAAGTACCCGCATTCTGGTAACCCAGAACCCGTATCTGGAATATCTCGTCGATTCGATAATTCCAAGGCCGGATCTATCATCGTGCCTTCTGGGGATCCGTCTCCTTCCTCTTCCGAATGGAATGGTCATTCAACAAATCGATTCATGTCTTTCGTCAATGGAATCAATGCTTTCTCGTTAGATTCATACCACTAGAGGGCTTCTTCTTCTCCGACTCTCCACCTGAAACTGCTACTGAAACTGAAAGATAGAACTCAGAAATTAACCTTACTAGGGCGGGCACTCGAAGTCCCCCGAAGCTAAGGGTGAAACCAGAAATAACCTTACCAGGGCAGGCACTCGAAGTCCTCCGAGGCTAAGGGTGAGATCTCCGACCGGAGACACTCGTGCACTAAACAGTGCTGCAGACCGACTAAACAACCGGCGTGCTGAAGCAGACAAAAGTCTAGTTCTCAATATCAATATCAAAATATGCATGATCCAAATGAGGTGAGAACCTCTCCTTTTATAATGCCAAACTCCCTCCAAAACTTAACTCTCCTTTGACCTGCGCAGTTTACTTTGGGTCAGCCTGATGCCTCCCCCATCATACTCATGTGGACCCCCAAGGTCCCCTCTCTTAAGTTACAACGTCAATCTACTAGGAAAAGAACACTTTATTATAAAGTGAGGTGACTGAAGTGAGGTGACCCCTCTTATTTCTCACTTTATTTATTATGTCTAGCTAAAGCGGCAAAATAAAGCAAAAATGAAATATTCCAATTAGCAAGGCTAATTGGGAATATTACAGTCTCCCCCGACAAAACGTTGCTTGTCCTCAAGCAACTGAAGTGATGGATGCTGTAAAGTCTGCTCGCTCTCCCAAGTGGCATCCTCATCCGGCAAAAATTGCTTGTTCTCAAGCAATGCTTGAACAAGCCTACTCTCTAGCTGATGCTCCCCACCGATACTGTAAAATATGCCTGGGTCCCACTGAAACCTCTCACAGTACCAGCCAACCAATAATCCTCCCGGATCCCATCGCCACCGTGGCCAATAATCGCCCAAGTCCCACGGCTCGGACTGTGCACTGCCTCTGGCTATGACTAGAGACCATGACCGCTGCTGTTCTGCATCTATGACTGTGTAAGCTGGCCCATCAACTGTGAACCAACTCGTCGCCTCTCTCCAATCAAGGCATGAAGTGAGGAACATCTCTCTCATGTGGATCCTCCATCCCCAAGCAATCCTCCAAACCAAATGAGCCACCTCCTGACAAGGCAACTCCTGAAAATCTCCTTCCACCTCAAGCTCTGGTAATGAAGGTGGGCTGAAAGTCTGATCTTGGGCTGCAAAATCATTGCCCTCCAATGGCAAAGTGAAGAACAATCCTCCAAGGACGGTCCCTCCAACAACGAAGAACAAGCTGGCCCACAACAATTCATCCATGAAGAATAGGACATGTGCTTCATGGATCATCCTAATGAGATGTTTGCTGAAGGTGTTACATGAGGATGCATAATGCAAACAATCCCTCACAAGGATACAGCGCAGTCTCATCCACTGCAACCTCAGAAAATCACATGGCAAGCAATGTACAAGATCCATCACATCTACTAATGGATAGTAAATGGTTGAATATGACAACAACATAGGGCCAAACACTTGCCCATGGCTGTACAATGGATGAATATCAATCTCATGGCCCACATCAAAAGAGAACACATATGTAGTAGTGGTGGCCATGCCTCCTCCCATGCTCCTATTAGAACATGCAGTGCAGAAAATACTCAAAGGCACATTCAGCTCATGTGTCTCTTTCATAATCAAGCCTCCCATACAAATCTGACCATATGCTGGAAGTAAGATGGCACATGGATCCGCAAATGAGTCCTCCATAGTGTTTTGGCATGTTATGAAGAAGAATGAACCATGTGCTGCAAGAAGATAACCCTCCTCATGCTTGGAAACCCAAGTCAAGAAGAATATGCCATAGATGTCTCTATCATCATTACCTCCTCTTTGTGCAACAAATATGAAGTGATCCTGGGACCTATGGGTTATAGGTCCACCATATCTCTGCTGCGCACACTCCATCCATAATGTTCTGCTCCAAGGTGACAACGCTGGGGGCTCATGCAAATAAGCTCCTGTCAATACAAGACTCTGTTCTCTGACATGCTCCCTGTCAGAGACTCTTCTAATACTGCTGCAACAAGTGTGGAGTACTCCCCAAGATGGAAGTGCTTCCCTGTCATCATCAAAGATCAAGGAGATAGTGCCATCCCCTCTTCCTGCAACATCATGCAAGGTGTGAGAGCAAATCTGCCCTTGCTCTCCCAGAAACAAACCAAGCAACCAAACAATTTGCTGCCTCCCCATACTTCCATCATACAACTCATGTAATGAAGACATAATGAGTATCATAGCAACACCATGCATACATACTCCATGCTGCTCAATGATGCAAGTATCCAGCCATCTTTCCTCCACCCTCCGACTCTTAGGAAGAGTGTTTGCCAAGAGATGGCCAAACTCTTTCAAGAGTAACCAGCGCAACCAAGCCTCCTGCTGCCTGGTAGCACAGATCTGCAAGTAGCCTCCTAGCTCCTTGCTCATCATCCCCATCCACTCAATCACTTGTGGATGCCTCCTCCTCCTCATCCTGGTACTCCTCCCATGAGGGCTACCATCCTCCCGAATCAAATTTCTGATTTTGCACTTCATGGGATTTTGAAATATAAACTTCTCAAGGATCAATGAGACCCTATCAAGAATCAAATAGGTGGTAGGCAAAAATCTCCCATCATGATGTGTATGGCTCAAGGGATGTCCAACACAAGCATGAGAGATGTTATCCATCCGAAGATGTCCCCCATCTTCTATCTGCTCTTGTGAGAAGGGAAGAAGGTCATTGCACCCCATGGTGTGTCGAAGTGCATCTCCAGTGAGATCTCTCCTTGAGACCTCCCCTTCATCCATAGTCTGCTCCACCGAGTACCAACTCAAAATCTCTCGCCATCCAATCTCAACACGTGGCTGCTGTACCCTGTGCAACTCTGATCGTCTCATACCACTATCCAAGTCAACACATGAGACCTGACTAGGTGGCTCTTCCTCTCTATCTCCAACGGGAAGAGATGATCCAACAATACTGCTAGTCCCATCCATGCATGCCTGAAAGGGAATGATCTGATGCTGCAATGTGCCCTCAGGTTGTACCATCAGGGAATCCAGTTGTTCCCCAATGCGGACCAACTTGGCCGCCGACTTGGCACAAGTCACTCTCATACCCTCCAGCTCCTGGTCCTGCAACAAAACGGTTTCCCGAACTGACGCGGCCTTCTCCCTCAAAACTCGAAGGTCCGTCCGAAGCCGATGATACCGCTGTCTGCGATCATCGTCCAATACCTCTGTATCTCCTAGTGCCTCATCGATAGTGGATATATCTCCTGATACCTCACCCATCTGTCGTGTGCCGCTACCACCCAAAGACTCGGACATGGCTCCAGTCATCACCTCAGTGGATGGCTCTACCGGGGTAGGCTCTACCTCCTCCACTACGATATCAACCGGCACGGTCAAGGAGGTCTCTAATGATGGTGAGTCCTGTGTCTCACTAGGTGTATCCTCGAACTCCCTGCAATCCGGTGTTCCCTCATCCTCTTCTCCACTGCTCTCGGAGAAGACCTCAATGAAGTGTGCCTTCCCCGCCGCACACCTGTGTCCTGGTGCCCATGGCTCCCGGCAAGTGAAGCACAACCGCTTCCTCCTCAGCTCTCTCCTGGCCTCATCATCAAACTGCCCTCGTCCAGGATTCGCCTTGGGAGGCGGAGCCCTCGTGTCCTTACCCTTAGGCTGGAAGGCCTGTCTCTGGGGATAAGGTGTCCGAGTCCTGGATAAGACATCCTGTAAGTCCCGAGTCCTGCTGATGGCGTCCTGAAGGGTAGCCGGTCTGTACAACCGGACTAGGCCACGAAGTGGCTCTGACAGCCCCTCCACAAACATGCCAACTATCCGGGCTGCAGATAAATCAGGTACCATCACCGAAATCCTCAAGAAGTCTGAAATGTATGTCTCTGCGCTCCCAGTCTGTTTGAGCTTGATCAACTCACCAAAATGCTGCTCCGAATCCCTCCTGTCAAAGTGCTCTATCACTCTCCGTGTAAACTCGGCATATGTCGTCACTGTAGAATGCCCGAGTGTCGCCATCCCATGGAGCCACCAATCCTGGGCCTCACCCTCTAAATGCAATGCAGCCATCTTAATGGCCAACCTCTCTGGCATCCGGTTAAGCTGAAAGTAGAGGTCCAACTTCTCCACCCAAGACTCTGCCGTAGTCTTCCGCGATCCATCAAACATCGGCAAATGGAATTTACTCGCTGCACGGTGACTATCACGGTGGGATCCACGTCCCTTGTTTCGCTCCCGATCATAAGACTTGCCGCCACATCGGAACTGGATATATTGATTAAAAGGGAAAGCATCCATGAATTCCTGTCCCATGCTCCGCCAATCTGCAAACATAGCCGCATGTTGAGCTGGACTCACATCTCCTGCCATTGGTATTTTCTGCTAGGTGCCTACAGGCTCCTCAGAAACTGCACGGCTGCTGCAAAACCATACTGCTGCTTAACTTCAACCTTCGATTTACCCACTGAAAACTATTCAGAAAATTCCAGGAATTTGGGAAAGTGATCCTCGTCCAAAACCCAGAAAAACCCAGAAAACGTTTTTCCTAATTCCAAACTTCAAAATTTGACCCTTTTTATTTTGTCCATTTTTCCAACTGCGTTTCTGGTATTGCAACTGCTATTGCTCTGTATGATCTATTTTCTGATGTCATAGACCACAGGCTGAGCCAGAATTATGCTTTGATACCACTGTAATATCCCCAAAGGGAAATAACCAGATTAAATAAATATGCTGCATGACATGGAAAATACAATGTAACCGCAGCATGGAACACCACACATAGAGCGCCGTAAATCGTAGCCATTTTATTAACTGAAGTACATAGAGAGGAGTACAAGAAAATCGTAATGAGGGCACCTATCCTTGCTCAAGGCAAGTGAAGAATCCTCTCAGAAAATAGGAAATGGCTACTACAGAAACTGCATCCCAGCTGCTGGAAGAAACTGTCGTAAACTGCTGCTGCTGGAGTGAACTGAAGCTAGGGGCTGATCCTCTTGCCGGAATGAGCTAAAAATCTACATATCACCTATACTCGCTGCTCCGGACAAAACCCAGAAACCGTGAAGCAAATGGACCACCTCCGAAATCGCCTTAACCCCTCCTTCCTACAAAAAAAACGTCGTGCCTTCAGGAAGGCCTCATAAGCTCAAGAAATATGTCAAAGTGGCCGGATTCACCTGCACAAATCTCCGATGAGATGACCACCTCAAGTACTGAAAAACACTCGAAAACGCCGCGTAACCCTCACATAAAGACCTCATAGTGTGCTTCCCATGGCCTTCCCGATCGGATTCAAGGCCCTCTCTCGCTGTGATTCGTCGGATTCGAGTCATAAGACTGATTCATATTATCTCTCTGCATTCACACCACAAGGTTAGATTCGTCACAGTTTTTCAGACCTGCGTCAGATCTGCCAATATCTCCTCAGATCTGCAACCTCAAAGGCTGGATCTGATGTTATCTCTTCAGATCTAGGCTAGATCTGCCAATATCTCCTCAGATCTGCAATCTCCCAAGCTGGATCTAGTGCTACCCCTCCAGATCTGCAACCTACAGAACCAGATCTGCAAATATCTGCTCAGATCTACAATCTCCAAGGCCGGATCTATCACTGTGCCTTCAGAACCTCTCCTTTTATAATGCCAAACTCCCTCCAAAACTTAACTGCGTCCTTACTCTCCTTTGACCTGCGCAGTTTACCTTGGGTCAGCCTGATGCCTCCCCCATCATAATCATGTGGACCCCCCAAGGCCCCCTCTCTAAGTTATAACGTCAATCTACTAGGAAAAGAACACTTTATTTATAAAGTGAGGTGACCCCTCTTATTTCTCACTTTATTTATTATTTCTAGCTAAAGCGGCAAAATAAAGCAAAAATGAAATATTCCAATTAGCAAGGCTAATTGGGAATATTACACAATGTCACGAAGCCTCTGGAACAATGCCTCTCTGAGAACAATGTCAAATGCTTTCAGAAAGTCCACTGGACAATTCGTCACAACAGATCTAATAAAAATATATTAGAATATTGAATATTGAAGAAGTTCCATTAAGTTTAAGAGATATCTAATTAATTAATCTTTTTAATTAAGGACCCTAAGTCTAACTTAGGAAAATTAAAAGATTAAAGTTAATTGAATTAAACATGTGATGAGAATGACTTAAGTGATGTGGATCAAACAACTTCTAATCTTAGTCGTTGATTAGAGATTAGATCACAGTCGTTGGTTTGCCAATGAGAAAAGTATAAGAGAAGGGCTTGGGTTCAGTTGGAGAACACACATACTGGCAGAGCACTAAAGTTAGGCTGGAATTCTAGGGCGTGGTTTGCTAAGAATTTCAGAAGTGTTTCAGCTGCAGCGAGGGGCAGTATTGGCGAGGGGGATGGTCTAGTCCTAGGCCAAGAGTACAACGAGGGCAGAGAAGCAGCAGACCAGGGCAACGCAGAGGCAGCAGCTACACAATCCATCCGAGAGCCCAGCAGGGGCAGCGTAGAGGCAGTAGGAGCCACAAAAGGCTGACGCAGGCCCAGAAAGGGCAGTGTAACCCCAACTAGGGTGACACAGGCCCTTCCTGAGCAACTCAGAGGCTGACACAGGCTAGGAGCACTGACACAGAGGGCTTCAGAGCAATGCTGGGGTTTCTAGACACCGAAAAAAGGCTGAGTTCTATAAATCCCGTTTGAGGGTGTGAATCAGTCATTTTTTCTGTCTCGGTAATAGAACTATTGTTGCAAATTTATTTCTTTGTTGGGTTAACCATTTTTAGGTGCCCAGGATTGTTGTACTTAGAATCTGCATAATAATAAAACCCCTCCAGAAGCTAGCAGCACCGGTTTTCCCGCATTGGGTTTTTCCAGGGACATTTGTCCATAAAATTCTTGTGTGTCACTTTGTCTTTGAGCATGTTATTCAGTATTTGATCTGCATGTGTAGGCTGTTAATGTATTTAGTATTTACTTCGATGTTAATGCTGAAGTTTTCAGATTAATAACTTATGTAAGTAGGAGAAGTAAATCAAGATTTAACTGTAGGGTTTCTTAAGTTTAAGGAATTTTCACACTTTGATCATGCCCTTTGCCTAATACAACCTAATATAATTACAGTTTTGCTATAATTAATTTTTTTATAACAATCTTATACTTTGATTTTGTCAAATGGAAATATTAATTTCCAAAGTTAAGAACTTTAGAAATCTGAGTCACAAAGCTAATAATAACTAATTAAATTAATTATCATGCTTTTCCTAATTTTGGACTTGGGAAGAATTAAAAATGCCGAAATAAGTAATTTTTCAAGATATCTTCTGCATGCCTGGACAGAAGGTCTATGTGGAGACACCTATTCAAGCTATACAGTTTAAACAGTGTGCTGTAGCCATTCCAAATGCCTGTTCTACTTCTGCATCCCCCTGGTTCCTTCATTCTGGAAATTCATGCAACATAGATTGAAACCTTAGCAATTGAAGCTTCCTTCCTTTTTGTTGCATCCTGATATTTTCTATGAATAATTTTGCACCTGTTATACCAAACTGTCTATTCATTAAATACTTTGTTGGATTTAGTTAACTTATATGGGAGTGGGTATTTGTTGCAAATATTGTTTGTTTACAATTTTTGTAATAGCAGACACTTGAGAAGAAAAGATTTAATTTTTGGATGATTTCAAATTTCAATGATCTTTTCTTGTAAATTGAGTCATTTTATACTGTGTACTCTTGTTTTCTTTAAACCTCAGATATTATTAAATCTTTTCAGCATTAGGTAATGTAAAAATATGAAAAATTAATACTTAGTAGACTTATCTTATTTCATGCTGAGGGCAGTTTTGAAACTCAAATTTGAAAATATTTTAAATTGTAAAGCAGGTGAATGCATTTTATTAAACTTAGAGCAAAGATTTTGGATTCTTGGATAAAGTCTAATTACAAGCATAATGCTTCTTTGAGCAGGTGGCTACATGGAGTGGACACAATGCAAAAGTTACATTGCTTCTTTCTTTTGGGCAACATGTTTTAAGTGTTGACTTAGAAGGTTGCCTTTTTATATGGGCTATTGCAGAAGTGAATCAAAACAGACCACCAATTGGACAAATACAACTTGGGGAGAAGTTTTCTCCAAGTTGTATCATGCATCCAGACACTTACCTAAACAAGGTAGTGAATTTCTATCATTCTTCATGTTTGTGTCTTCCTTGTTTTTGTTTAGTTAGGCTCTTTATTAATATGAAAGATGTGTCAAATTTGTGTTAATTTGGAAGCTATGCAGAACAATAATTGTTAGATGCATCTGTTGTTTGTATATATGGTGGAGGTGAATATACGAATCAGTTGATCTGCAGGCAATATAATGCCTGAAAGGCATAATATACTGTTATAGAGGCTCATAGGGTCAAAAGTTCATTACTAGCTCAGCTTTCAAATTAGCCTTAAAATATATAAGGGTCAGTTTGATGTAAAGGACCTTTTATACTTGCATTTTTAAAATGCTGCTTACAGCTGCCATTTGGTTAAGTGGCCATGCTATCAGGGGTGTTTTATTGTCATCAAAGGCACCCAGGACTTGCACCTGATCTCATCGACACCCATTATTTGTTGGTGTTTGAACCTGGGTCTCAGTGTTAGTACAAGTCTGATCACCACACAAGTCACAACTTGCTGGTATACTACATTCCTGATGGTGTGGAGGACCTTAATTTGCCATCAGAATGGGTAATCCGGACAGTATGGTAAAATATGTTCTTCAAGAGAGGCCTTAACTATAACTAGGGCCTAACTACAAAAAGGTCACTTAACATGACCTAAATTTTGTTATAGTACCCTTAAACTAGCGAGCGCTTAAGGGTTCTATAACTATAACTAGGGCCTATCTACAAAAAGGTCACTTAACATGGCCTAAATTTTGTTATAGAACCCTTAAACTAGCGAGCGCTTAACTAAGCTCTAACCCACTGGCAAGGAGTTTCTTTTCCAATAATATAACCTTTAGACCAGGGTAGCCACTTATAAGACTATAAATTCCCATTCTACATTCCATCAAAGGCATCTTTCAGTCATGTAAGCAACTATTAGTTCTACCGAGTTTGCCATCAACTCTACCATGTGGAAGTGACTCCTTTATCACTTATGGTGCTGCATGGTGCACCCATTATGTTATTGCTGATTAGAGGGTGCTCCTGGTTTTACCTTTAATATACGTAGGTTCTTATTTTCTCTTATTTGTTATATTCCAGTTTTTGGCATACCTGGTGAAACTATTCTCTTCATCTGACTGAAAAATTTGCCAAGTACAGGTCCTTATTGGGAGTGAAGAAGGTAGCTTGCAACTTTGGAATGTGAATACACGTAAAAAGCTTTATGAGTTTAAGGGCTGGGGATCTTCCATTCGATGCTGTGTCTCATCTCCGGCTCTAGATGTGGTTGGAATTGGTTGCTCAGATGGCAAAATCCATGTCCATAATCTACGATATGACGAAGAGATAGTGACATTTATGCATTCAACAAGAGGGGCTGTTACTGCTTTGTCTTTCAGGACAGGTATGCCCTTTGTATATTTCATGATGCAATTGAAAATAAAGTTACGTGCATAAAATAACGAACTACTGATTTCTTAAGTATATAGTTGAGAGAAATTAAAAAATACATCGCTTGGAAGATATTATGTTTGCACGGCAATTTATTCAATGAAACGGTTTGGCATTGTATTACGAAAGAGAGGTTTAATGTTGATAACATGCACAGCACATTTGATAGAGTTCCACACATCAAAGAATAGTGTTAGAGCTCGATATATTCATGCTACTCATATAAGTGCCATAAGATAATCTTAAGCAAAAGAGCCAAAGAGCAATGCAGGCATTCTTTTAATGTTAGCATTGTTGCTATACTTTGTTTTCATGACTTCCTTTGGTGAATCAAATGTGTTTTTTTTTTCCTTTGGTGAATCAAATGTGTTTTTTTTTTCATCTTTATTGCAAGCTGGCAAAAATGATATTATATAGATAAAAGTACTGTCCAAAGTGGTTGAGGTCTGCCAAAATGGAAACTAGACCTCAGCTGCAATCCGTTGAGTCAAAAGGACCCACAAAGTCTGCAAAAGTCTGCTGTTATGGCCATCTGGGCCATTGTCTAAAAAAGCAAAAGGACTGGTAAAAGACAAACTGACCAGACTGGTAAAAACTGTAGAAAAATTATGATCTGCACCCTTAACCCAGTTTACAAGTTTGTATGTTTTTGTTTAGACCCACATGTTTTGTCATGCTGATATAAATTTCAGTGTACATTAATTGCAAACATAATAAGAATACTTCTACTATTTTTCACTCTCCTATCAGCTGAAAATTACCACATAATGTTTGCAATCATTCAAGCATATGAGACACTTATTTTTGGTCAAGATGACCCCGGAAAAACCCCACAGTCTCTTGGGGAAAACTGGTCTTCTAAGAAACCGGATTCGCTCCAAACCCCTGCCGTGTCCCGAATCCCACGAATCAGACACGATTCGATGGGACACGTGTCCTCTGATCGTGTCTGAATTATGGGATTCGATGAGACACGTGTCCTCCGATCGTGTCCCGATTTTGGGACACACGTCCTCTGGAAATACGTGTTGCGCGGCCCATAAAGCCCACTTTCGGCTAATTTTCCCTCATTATTTTGTGTCTCTCTTGTTGTGGGTGTGTGGGAGCTACTAGCAAAGGGTTTGGGGGCATTTTGGAGGCGATTCAAGCAACAGGGAAGTGCATTTTGCTTCTATTTTTTGCATTTTTATTACAACAGTTTGCATGTGTATTTTTTTTACAAGTTTGTGCATTTTTTTTAATTTTTTTTACAGCATTCAGGGCTCAATCAAGTGAAACAGGTAAGGGGAAAAGGAAGGGGAAGAATGTCCCCATGGTGATGCCCATTCTGTTCCAATTTTATCCTGGTCTGCAAGTGTTCCCTCTATTGGAAATGGGGCTGCAACAACAACTTCAAATGTTGAGGGCAGAATGAATTTAGAAAGACAATAGGCTCAAGAAAACAAATATCCCTGGTGGAAGTATGTCACAAGAGAGCAAGGGACAGGCAACAAGTTGAAGGGAGGAGGCAATGTTGATTTGGAAATGCAACTATTGCAACAATCATTTCAAGTGCACTTATTACTATGTGAAAACTCATTTGTTGGCCTTATCAAGTTGTGGAATTGTAGCGTGTACACAGGGGTCTTTAGCCATGAGGAAAGAAATGGAAAAAGAGGCCAATGTTGGTGTGGCAAGGGTGGCTGCATCATCTAAAAAAAAACAAGAATGATGATCCCCTTCCATTCTCGAGGAAAATCAACAACAAATTTCTATTTGAGAGTTTTGGTGGGGGTCTGGGTCAAGCAGCAAAAAGAAAGGCAGTGACACTTGGTCCAATGGACAAGATTTTACAGAAAGAGAAACGAGAAGAGCTTGATCTCACCATTGCATTCTTTTTCTTTCAAAATGTTACGAATATAAAATTGTATAAAATAAATAAACATAAATAATGAATAATCAAAATAATGATTATTTAAATGGTCATTAGTTAACTGAAAATGCATGTCTTAAAAGACATGCCCAGTCATGAAAGGGCACCTTCCTAAGTATATAAGTAGGGTCTCATTGTAACATTTATCATCACATATACATTTTATATAATAATTTTTTTTTTTTTTCACAAGATCGGTTGCTGGTTGATATATTCAGAAGAAAAAAGGAGGGAGACAGATCTCCAGTTTTACAAAATGGCTTTGGAAAATGTAGGACCAACAACAGATGCAGTTTATGCCAAATTCTGCTTTACAAATTGCTTCCGTCGCTGTGAAGAAGAAGGAGGCAGTATAAATTCTAACAAACTGCGATAAAATAAAACAGATTTTACATTTCATATTTTAGTTTTGCAGATATGCCGCATTTGTCGCCTGTTGAGATAGAGATAGCGCCGCTTAACTAATTCAAATAGTATTTTGTTTGATGTTCTTTGACTTGTCTTCAGAACAGCTTGCGAAGCTGACAAGGACGAAAACAAGGTTGCAAGAGGACAAAATCTGGGGCAGAGGAACTCTGTCTGTGCGTGCAGAGATGCAGAGTTCATGGAGCAGTGTCCAAGATGCGCCTGAGATCGGTAGAGTGAAGATGGGAAGAGATCAACTGGAATAAGTAAACATTCATTTAAGCACGAAATGTTGAAAAAACAGAGGGCGCAGAGCTTAATGGGTTTTGAAAGGGCGATCCAGAGAGAGTTAGATGTTGATGCTGAGAAGGTTACATCTGTGGGGGTCAACGCCATTGGACAGAAGGCAGAAGTTTGAATCTTCGCAGAGAAGCTGGGCAAAGGACTTCAGAGTCCATGAGCAGTGATCTACTGTGGGGTGGATCTGCTTAGGGAATAAGACCTGATCATGGCAAGAAAAAGTATTGGTCAGAGCCATTGCACCGGAGGTTACCAACAGAGTGAGAACAAGCTTTATTTTCCAATTCATCAGCAGTTTTGTTGAGAGATCGAAGGACATGGTAATAAAGATTGCCTTTCATCTGCTGGTCCAAAGATTGGCAACGCTCAATAATTTGCTGCAGAATCAGATTTTGGGCTTTTCTGTTACTTATCATTAGACCAATGACAATGGCAGAGTCTCCAATTATTATAGCCTTGGTTATACCAAGTTTATGAAGCTGGAGCAAACCTTGAAGGAGGGCGAAAGCTTCAGCCCTGTTGTTTGAAGCAGAGCCCAAACCCCATTCAAAATCAGTTAACACATCACCATTACCGTTGCAGATAAATCCTCCAGCCCCAGCCACTCCTGGATTAGATTTGGAGGCTCCATCGAAAAAGAGATAATGGGTATTGCAGTTTCTGAGCCATCGAGCAAATTCTTCTTCTTTCATCCTAATTTTCCAGCTACATCTGGAGTTGTTTCAGCTATTGGGATCACTTCTGTTTTGTTCTATGTTGCTTCTGTCCAGAATATGCCCTATGTAATTCCTTTCTTCGACATTTAGATCCAACACCTTCGGATTCCCATGACATTTTGTGGACAGAACTTCCAAGTTGAGGTTCCAAGCTTTGTTATAGAGTTTTCTAACATTAGTTTCTTTATCTTTGAAGATCATTATGTTTCTTGCCAGCCAGATGTTCAAAAGAAGGGTACAGGGCAAGGCATTCCAGACCCGTTGAGCTGTGTTGTTTGCTTTTTTTCCCCACGGGTAGCTTTTTTTCCATATGTGTAGCACTTCAGATATGCTAGTGCCAGGCACCCAAGGGGGATTTTGACTCCGAAAAGCTTCCTTCTAGCAGGCTGATGCAAATGGGCAGTCTATAAATAGATGATGGCTTGTCTCTTCTTCAATTTGGCAGTTTGGACAGCGAGATGGTCCATTTATTCCTCGCTTTCTGAGGTTCTCTGCGGTGAGGGCTTTCCCTCTTAAGAGGATCCATAAGAAGAATTTGATTTTTGGGAGAGTTTCTGCCTTCCAAACAAGTCTCCATTGTGCCCATATTGCCATGGGATACTCGTTGATGTAGATCTGATGATAAGCAGCCTTAATAGTGTAGATTATGCCTGAAGGATCCCATTGAAAGTCATCAGCAAGGTAGCGTTTGGAAGGTGCTATACCATGAAGATAGACTTTCAGGTTGTTGAGACTGATTTCTGTATCTGCTGGCATGTGAGGGAAAGTCCAACCTTTCCAGGTTTGAGAGTGGGCTTCCCATTGAGAGATCTAGTCCAGAGTTTGAATCCCTGCACTGCTGAAGAGAGCTAGAATCTGCTGAGTACCAGGCCTTCGACTTATGGGCTGTTGCCCCATTATTTTGTCTTCCCCAATTCTGAAGTAGCTATCGCCTTTGGGCACTTTGGAAGTGTTTTGTTCAAGAAATGGTATATCTTTCTTACACATCCTCCAGATTTTTTAGCACGCTCTGTTAGGGAGCTCATGACCCAATAGCTGGTGCCTTGGGTAGCCGAGATATTTTTTTTCTAGAATTGTTTTCCACCAAGCATTCCTTCCAGAAATGAGTCTCCAAACCAGCTTTCCAGCAAAGGCAAGATTTAGGAATTTAGAGGATCTGATTCCCAGCCCTCCATTCTCACATGGCTGAGTGACCTGCTTCTAGCTTACCAAGTTGTATTTTTTTTCTCAGTTCTCCCTCCTTGCCAAAGAAAATGAAAAAGAGAGCATCCATTTTAAAATGAAAATTGGCAGGGGCCTGTAAGAGAGTAAAACAGTACAAGGGCAGGGAGGAGAGGCCTGCTTTAAGAAGAATTATGCGCCCTGCAGGATTAAGCCAAGAGGTGCCCCAATGCTGTATCTTCCTTTTCATCTTGTCGATAATAACTTCCCAGGCTGTAGCTTTCAAGTTGTCAGCACTCACAGACATGCCCAAATAAGTAAATTGCTCCCAATTCAGCTTACATGGAACCCCAAAAGTTATAGCAATCCTATGGAGAACTTGTGCCGAAGTGTTCCACCCATAAATACAGCTCTTAAGATAATTTATCAGACCTCCAAAATAGCTCATGTATTATCTAGGAGAGCTTTAAAATGGTGGGCAATGATGTTTGAGGCTCCCCCCATTAGAAGAGTATCGTCAGCAAACTGAAAGTGATTGATGTTCTTGACTCCATTATCAAATTTGATCCCGGTGATGAGGCCCATGCGACGATTGTAATCTAGAGCTCTACTAAAATATTCAGCCATCAAAATAAAGAGATAAGGTGAGAGGGGGTAGCCTTGTCTAAGACCTTGAGAGGATTGGAAGGATGGTCCAGGTCTGCCATTAAGAAGAGGGGAGATCCAAGGTCCTGTGATGCAGGCTTTGATAAGGCTGATAAAGGATGTGGAAAATCCCATTTTTTCAAGCACAACAATTAGGAAGGGATGCCTGACACGGTCAAAAGCATTGGCTAAGTCTAACTTTAAGATGAAGCCTTTCTCATTTCGAGTTTGACTGGAGTGAATAGCCTCTTGGACAAGAAGGATGGAGTCTGAGATTTGCCTATTGGCCATAAAACCCCCTTGATTTTCAGAAATAAGAGTGGGGAGGATAGGTTTTAGGCGAGTAGCCAAGATTTTTGTCAAAATTTTATATGATGAGTTGCACAACGATATGGGGCGAAAATGAGAGAAGGTCAAAGGTCGATTTTCTTTAGGGATAAGGGCAAGGTGGGTTGCATTAGTGAATCCTCCGATTTTGCAATTACGTTGGATCCATCTTAGCATCTTGACAAGGTCTTTTTTAATTATTCCCCAGTATGTTCTATAGAAATAGATTGGAAAGCCATCTGGACCTAGGGCTTTATCTGGCTGAAGAGCCCAGATGGCATTATGTATTTCATATTCATTGATTTCCTTATTCAAATCTGAATTAATATCCTCATTGACTCCTTTGGGAATATGCTGTAGGAGGTCTGAATAATCCTCTGTTTCCTTTGTCTCAGTTAAAAGAGTGTTGTAATAGGCTGAGGCAGTTTGCTTGATAGCTTCTTGGGTTTTTTGAGGGCAACCTTCCTCATCATTGATCATGGTGACATTATTTCTGACTTTCCTGACAGTTGCTTGCTTATGGAAAAAAGCTGTATTTTTGTCTCCTCCTTGAAGCCAAAGCTGTCTTGACTTAATTCTCCACTTCTGTTCTTCTTCTCTATTAACCCGGTACAACTAATAATATATATCACTTTCTAATGCTTTATCCTCGTGGGACAGCCCGTTCTCCTCTATTTTCCTGTGATTTTCTTTCAATTTATTTTTTAGCTCAACTTTGACATTTTCTGGTTCTTTGTAATGCTGCTTCACCCATTCCTTCAAGGCATGTTTTGTATTCTTCAGTTTGCATTCCCAAATGAACCCCGGTGACCCTTCTATATGATGTTGCCAAGCTGTTTTGACAATCTGATCCACAATGGGATTGCTGCGCCAAAGAGAGTTGTATTTGAAAGGCAATGGCCCCAAAGGACAGTGTGCTTCAAGGACAATGCTAATGGGGTAGTGATCAGAAGCTAAATAAGGCATGATTGCAGCATGAGCAGTAGAGAACTCAAAGAGGAAAGAAGTGTTAACCAGATTTCTGTCAAGGCGCTCCATTATGTTATCTCTACCCAGCCTGCGGTTGTTCCAAGTGTACCTCCGATTTTTTGGGATGATATCTACTAAATCACACTCTTGCATGATGTTTTCCAGCTTTGCTCTATAAGGATCATGTGTAAAAATGCCTCCGCTTTTTTCATTGGAGTGTAATATAAGATTTAGGTCTCCCCCAAGGATAATGTTTCTGTTGTCTTCAGCTTGGATGTCTTCTTGTAGTGTGGCCCAGCATTGCTCTTTGTCTCTGAAATGGTTCGGTGTATAAATGTTATAAATGACTATTTGCTTGTGCTCTGCTTGCTTTTCTAATATGACTTTGATCTAGTAAGGATTGATAGTTTTGGATGTGCATATCCAAATATTTTTGTTCTACATAGTGGTGATACCACCAGAAGCTCCTCTTGCTTCACATATTTGTCCCTCATAATGCCTGAGCTGTTCTATAATTATTGTCATCTCTTGCAATCTTTGCTTTGTTTCCTAAATCATTACAATTCTTGGCTTCTCGTGGTCTGTAAGATCTTTCAGGGCAACAATTTTTGAGGGGTGCCCCAGTCCCCTACAATTCCATGATATAACTTTCATCATTGAGTGTTTAGGTTTCGGAGGGATGCTCGTCCCCCTTGCTCCTTATGTGTTGTTTCTTTTCTCTTTTGACCCAATATATAAGTTTCTATGGGGTTTTGAGTTCCCATGGCGATGTATTTTTGAGCATTTTCATCTCTTTGTTGTTTGCCTGATTTCCTGCCAGGTCCTTTTTTTTGGGACTCTTGATTGACTCCATGCTCTTTCGAGGAGCTTCTAGTAGTTCGGGGTGGGGGGGGGTCTGGAGAATGGGAGGGAGAGGGATGAGAAAGGGAGAAAAGGATGGGGGGATCATTTTCAAGGGGGATCAGGGGATCATTTTCAGGGAGAGAGAGGGCGCCAAAGGGATTTGAAGAGATCAGGGGAGAACCAGAGGTTGGCCCCGGGGTGGGGAAGATGGGCGGGCCAAGAGGAGAGGAGGGAGGAGGGACAGCTGAGAAGGAAGCTTTGGGCGGAGCTGAAGGGGGATTAGGCTTGGGAGGGGCAGATTTGGGAGGAGCCTCCTCATAGTTTGCTTTCAAGCCAGAGGCAGTCTTCCTTTTTTTTACAGTTTCCCATTGCTCTTCAGATTGAGCAGGTTCATCATTAACTATTTTTGAACAACGATTGGCAAAATGGCCGTATTCGTGACATACCTTGCATTTGAAAGGAATTTGTTTGTAGTCTAGTTGCTAAATATGCGTCCATTCGTCCACCTTTAGTTTGATTGCTTCTGGAAGACCCTTGCTGAGATCTACTTCAACACATATACGCGCACATGCCTGCATATTATCCTTGGGCTCACTCCGATCAATGTATTTTCCAACAGCATTGCCGATGGCTCGAACCAAGTCATCTCCCTAGCAGTGGAGTGGGAGATGCGGAAGATGAACCCAGACCGGAACAGCATTAGGGACATCCAGCTCAGGATCGAAGTCTGGAGTCCATTTGTTCAGATACAATCCACGAGAGTCCATGAAGTACGACCCATTTCTAAATATTAAGTCCTTGTCTGCTCTAGATTCGAAATAGAAAGTGTAATAACCTTTTCCACAGAAACAAATGGATATTTTACCATTAACTTTGTCTGCCCAGTTTCTTTCGATCCATCGTTGAACTGTTTTCGGGGAAGGCCATAGGCCAGTGAACTGACCGATGAGCCCCCGCTCAGCTAAAGAGAGTGCAGCCATTCGTGGAAGTGTAGGAGGGAGGTCGACCTCTTGCAACCCATCCAGCTTCTTGACAAACTTGGACAGCGCAGGGCGAGTTCTCTGAGGTTGAAGAGATTTGACCAAAGCAGAAAACGCAACTGCTGCAGACTGATCAACAAGGCCCTCCGTAGCAGCATTCGGGGAGGCCATGGAAGGCCAGAGGCCAGAGGCCTCGCGTAAGGAGGAAAAGACCAACAGTCGGCTGCTAGGTCAAGGGAACACGCAGGCAGGGCGCGCGCTCAGCCAGAACAGGAAAGAGATTTTTTTTAAAATTATTATATTTTTTTTATTTCAATTAAAATTGTGTATTTAAAATTAGATTTTTTTTTTTTAATTAAACTTAATATTTTCAAATTAATTTGTTTTTTATTTAATATATATTTTTTAATTTATTTTTTTCAATTTTTCATTTTTAATTGATTTTTAAAGTTTTTTAACTTTTTATTTTAACAATGTTTTTTTTTCTTTATATTTAAAATTTATTTTTTATTTCAAAATTTATTTGTTTATTCATTTATTTATTAAAATTTAATATTTTTCTCTTTTTAAATTTAATTTGTTATTTTAATATTAACATTTTTTTTTAAATTTAATAAAATCTAATATACATATTTTTAATTTAAGTTCATATATATATTTTATTTTTTATAATTTAAATTTAATTTATTTTTTAAAATTTATTTGTTTTTTTAATATATATATATATATATATATATTTTTAAATTTAATATTTTTATTGTATTTTATTTTTCATTTTTTATTTTTAATTACTTTTTCATGTTTTTACCTTTAATTTAAATAATGTTTTTTTTTTTTTTTAAGTTTTAAATTTATTAAAATTTAATATATTTCTATAAATTTGATTTTTTATTTTAAAATTATTATTATTATTATTATTTTAAAATTTAATAAATATTTTCTTTTTCTTTTTTAAATTTAATTTCTATATTTTATTTTTTATAATTTCTTTCTTTTTTAAACTTTTTTTTTTTTTTTAATTTAATATTTTTAGTTTGTTTATTTATTTATTTATTTTTTTTATTTCTATGTATTTTGAAATTTTAATCTTTAAATTTATTTTTATTTTTTATTTTTTTCTTAAATTTTAGGTTTTTTTAATGTTTGAATTAAAATTTTTATTTTTATTTTGTTATTCCTTTATATTTTTAAATTTTAAGCTTTAAAATGTTTTTATTTTTTAAATTTATTTTTTTCTTAAATTTTAGGTTTATTTCAATTTTTGAATTTTAAAAATTAAAAAATGTTATTTTTATTTTTAAAAATGTAAAAAATATGACACAATTTTTTTTTTTTTGTTATTCCAGCATCAACTGGTTTTGTTTTGAGGGTATTTTTTCAATCCTTTTTTCAAGAAACAATTTTTTTTTAGCATAATTTTATAAAATGTTGAAATTTGACCTTAAAAAAAAACCAAGTGCGTTCTGGAATACAATTTTTTTTTGTTTTTGGAGTGTTTTTTCATGTTTTTTGAGTCTTTTTGGGCTAGAGTTTTCGTTTTGAGGTCAGGTTACCTATTTCATCGGTAACATTGTTTTCCTTCTCATAGATGCACAGGGCTCGCATTCAGAGCTAACCCACGCGTCTGTTTCAGCCTTTTGCGTGAAAAATAAAGAATGTGAAATTTCTCCCTTATTTCTGTCTTTTCCTACTTGTAAAGTGCTTGGTAGCCCTAATACACCTGCCAACACTGGTTGTGGTACCTCGCATCTTGTTAAAGCTCACTCTTAGCTGCTTTTTGTAGGCTTAGTGTCAGTTTTACTTCAAGTTGCTTTTTGCAAATTTCACACATAGTTAAAGTAGGGGGGCAAAATAACTTGCATTCCGAAAATTTTTCTATGTTTTGCAAATTTTGGTACTTACACACCTAGATAACTAGCCAAAGTAAGTGGCCCAAGACCACGCATGCATAGCTAGTTTTCTTTTTTTTTCTAGTGTAAAATTTTTAGTTTGGTTCAATTTTTGCACTAGGAATTTTGGGACTAGGATTGAGTTTTTTATAGAAAAGAAAATAATCTCTGCTACCTTTGCACCCTCTGGTGATCCTAGGTAAGCATACGAACGCTCCCTATTCATAATTCGCCATCTCCCTATAGTTGGTCACATAGATTAACTAGGAAAAATAGAAAGTGGCCCATTATCCACAAATGTTTTTCTTTTGAGCCAGGAACAATACAACATAGTTTAAATAGGGGATTTTGTAAAGGATCGTCGAAAATCCACACGTTCAAACTATGTGCTTTTCCACTTTGTGCTCACACATACTCACCCACTAAGCGAAGCAAAGACACCTAAAACTAACTTAACCAAACTCACTAAATTCTCCCCACAAGCGCCATAAAATAATATATAGCTTAAGTTAGGATCAAGGGGGTAGGCATCCAATAATTCACTTTGATCATACTTCATATTGAAACATAGAAGATGTCTATTTAGGGAGCTTAAAATCCACCTATCATCCCATGGCAAAGAAAACCCAAGCGCAGCAGAGCCCCGTTTGAGAGGGGGTTAGGCTTAGGCGTAGTGCGGGCAGGTATCAGTCAGGGCTACTTGACTTGGCTAATACTCAGTACTGTTAGTTGACTACCAAGAAGCCCAAGAATCGAACGCTCATGTGGGATGGTGGTTCTTAGTGGCTAAAAACTAGGGCATCCTTTTCCCTATAGGTGACGGTGCAGGCAAGTGCCAAACCCTCTACCCTTGCCTTGGTGGATTTTCTTCGACTGACTGGGGGTGTCGCCAACTCTTACGGGACGTTGTGCCAACACTCGCAAGAAATATTATCAAGGCCCAATTAAATTTCAGTGTGTGAGGACGAATAGGTCTTCTAGGATTTTTAATATCATACGCAAACAAACAAAAACCACTTTTTTGATTTTTTGATCACATAGATTAATTTAAAGGGAAAATTTATTTTATTTTCACTTTGTTTTATGTATGTGACCATAATTTTTCTTTTATCATAGAATCTATCCTCTCAAAATTTTCCAAAAACTAGACCTAGTCAACACTAGGACAGACCCAATGGGACCTTGTCATTCTAGGCATCTTTTGGACCTCCCCATATTACTGGGAGGGGTTCCATGTCTTTCACCGTTCAGGTGTCAAAGGAGGAACGCTGCCACCATTATTGGTTCATTCTTTATTGGGGCAGACTTAGTTGGGAACCCTAGTCAATCTCCCAATGCCACACCACACACCACTCCTCCCACGACCCCTAGGGGGTAGAGGAGTGCGTCCCATTCGGGAAGCCAACCGAATACACAGCAGGGTACGTTGCAGAATAACCCTCTTCCTAACCATAAATTTGTGATTTCGCACATTACAATGGCGTTAACCTCTCATTCACTTTTCTTAGCTTCGTTGAATCTGCCTGATTTAACCAAGCCTACGAATTACCCCATCGCATACGATCCTACATGGCCTCCCATGCCCACGAAGCTCCTTTCAGATATTCCAAAATTTGAAGCCAAGCAAGCAGAAGACCCAGGTAATTATGTCATGACCTTTTACCTATGGTGCTCATCGAACAGTATCATTGATGACACTACGCGATTGAGATTATTTCAATGCACTCTTACAGGAGTAGCCACGAAGTGGTACGTGGAGCAACCCTCTACTTCACATGGAACCTTTAGCGCCCTCGTTACCACATTCCTAACATAATTTTAGTTACCCATTCACTATGATTCTGGAATGGAATTACTGACGCATTTTAGAAAAACCCTCGCTGTCCATATCTTGGACCATCTCCATGAATGGAGGTGGCGTCATAGTTTATGTAAAGCTAAACTCGACGATCAAGTTCTCTTAGATTTTTTCTTGAAAAATCTTACGGTAGATATTTCAAAGGATGTGGGGCAATAGAAACCCACATCCGAAGAGGACGCAATCAGCAAAGCCCAGCAGCTTGAGCTGATTTATACGCAGTCATGATACATTTATAACATACTGCCTAACGCCTTGTGCTTGCAAACTTATCAAGAATTGCCAGGCACGTCGAACTCTGGAGATGGGCTAATTGGGTTATTGACCCAAGTTTACCTAGGTGGCAACAGTCAAAACCCTGGTTACACATACAGTTCTACCCAGAACGTACCTCAACCTAGTTTTCAAAGTCATCATATGCCTCAGCAAAATTTGACCCATAGGGCACCAACATATCACCAGGGGGGACCTTATCCTCTGGCTTAGGGGAATCCGTATGAAGAAAGAAACACTAACAGAAGAGCTCCCCTCCAACAGCCAGGTGCAAACCAGGGACTACGTTATGCTAAATCCCCAGCACACGACCCACCTATTCAAACCTTTGCACAGGTGAACTTTGTGAAGTCGTCCCAAAACCAACCACACCAATACAACCAGGAGAACTACCCTCCTAACGTGGCGAAGAAAAAATCCAAAAAAAATCCTAAAGGGAACCCTGGACCAGGGGGCAGCAATCAACAATGCCCACCACGATCTCAGGCTGGAGGTAACTATAACTGGAACCAGAACCAGGAGCTGAGCAATGCCCAACGACAGAGAAAAAGGCCACCTCTTCGAAAAAACCATTCTTGTTCGATATGTGGTGAGTACAACCACTATACTCACCACTTTCCCAATCTCCTTTAGCTAATGAAGCTACATAGTAACTGAGTACAAGGAGGATCTTCTTATAAACCAGCTGTGATGCAAGAACCTTTCCCCCATCAAGGTACGATAAGCACTCAATAGCAAAATACAGATGATTTCAGGAAAAGCAGCCATGAAATATACATGACTGGCGAAGAGATGTTTTTCCAAACATGAAATCGCAATTATGACACCCCTATGGACACCAATACATGAGGGGCAAGTACAAGTGTACCGACTACACCTTTTACCATTTCAAAGATTCCTATAGAACCATTGCCAAAAATGGCGAAGGGACCTAATAGGCGAGCAGGAAATTACTCCAAAGTGGCCCATAATTATGGCATTGTGGATGATTTAGCACAATCTCCTGCTACTATGTCAGCTTTGGAAGCATTGCAGTCATGCCCAAAACAACAGAAAGCCCTACTTTCCGCGTTAGGTGCTATCGACCCTACCGATACATGCCTAATGCCTTCTGACTTAGACAAAGCCACCCCTATGCTTCCTTCCATGATCACCTTCTAGATACCAGTGTCAGTCCAGAATATCACAATTCACTGATGTGTCATAGACGAGGGTGCATCCACATGCATCATGTCCAAAATTTTTTGGTAGAAGTTAGGTTCTCCCGAACTAAAACGCTCAGTCATCATGCTTAGAGCATACGACAATCGTCCTTCGACCCCTGTCGGCCTCTACCAAAATGTCCTGATCTGCTTAGCCATAAAGATGGTCCACATAGACATTGAAGTCTTAGATGCTCACCTAGACTAAAATATCCTCCTTGGGTAGAGTTATATGTATGCCATGTCTACCATAGCCTCCTTTGTCATTCGCATCATGATGTTCACCCATGAGGACCGCATCATTACTGTATACCAATTGATGCACATCGAGAAGTGACACCTGAAAAATAATGATGTAATTCTACCCTATGTAGATACATCCTTGGATGTTATCTCACTGTACCAAGAATACGGCCCCGACCAATTTAAACTGTCATCCGTTCTAGGGTCATTCTTAGGAGATCCTCCCATAACCCCTGAGTCATCGCCCGATGTCACAGGGGCTCCGGTGTGGATGATGTCCACATCAAGCACCGAAGCTAGTAAGGACACAGACACAAGAAGTAATGGCACTGAGTCGTCGGCCACATCATCCTCTATAGCCTACGCCACCTCCCAAACCCATTTCCTCTACCCCCCAGCTGGTTTTGTCTCCTAACAGGTTATGGAAACATTGGTATTACCGAACATATCATTGGCAATCCCAGTTTGGTACCTCATCCCCCTTGTAGGAACAGGTCCCACCCATGTTACTGCCACAGGATTGAGGCCTCTCAGTCCTGAGGAGGCCCCACTCATCCAAGAAACAGTCGAAACTACCCCTGCAAAGGAAATTCCCATTGCAAAATTGGTGATTACGACTAAGAAAACCAAGAAAAGAGAAAAGAAGATGGTGACCCCCACCATTCAATGGGAATCACCAATTTGTGCCATATGCGACATAATGGGTCACCCTACCCATATCTGTTCAGAGATGGATGAATTAAAAACACTCCTTGGATCTGAGACAGACATCGCGACGTTGCGTTCCCGTAAAAATAAACCTACCACCAAAGGTAAAGGCAAAGAATTGCGTACGAACCACACATGCACTCTTTGCAGCAACTACGGGCACTATACCCACCATTGCCCAAAGATCTTTTGATATAGGTATGCCTTACACGCGATCAAGCGGTCCTACCAAGAAGATCCCTCCACCAGGGAATCCGGAAATGAACCTTGTACCATCATGTACCTACAGGAGGAACAACGAAGGGCACAAGAAAGACCCCCAGTCATGACCGTTATACGTTGCACGCTATGTGATGAATGTGGTCACTTCCTCAAAGAGTGCGCAGCCCTAGAACTCATCCATAGATGATATCCTATAGAAAGGGTTTAGTACGTGAATTGCAGGAAGCGTAATTCACATGTCCGTTATGCGCTGACAATCACCTTTTGGAAAATTGTCACTATATCCTCGATTCCGGCTAGCCCTCGCTAGCTTATGCTCTGCCATAGTCTACCTCTCCCAAGAAGATGACATGGATGCAGGGTCCATGGACAGCTCCACAACCCAAGAAGATATGACAAGCATATCGATCATGTTCTTGTCACTCGAAAAGCGACTGATCAGGAAACCCCTAGTTACCCCTAACCGCTCTCTACAGAGAAGACCAGTATGCACGTTATGAAAAATGCCCAATCATGCGGTTTTCCATTGTCCCGATTTAGCAGCGTTACGATGATGGTTCCCCATCAGACCTCAACCTGAGCACAGAAAAACCCCCATATCAAGGATATTCTGCCTAATATGTCAAGGCAATAATTATGAACAACACTGTACTTATGCCTCGCAACTTCATACCACCATCGAAATGATTCATACCATAGAGAAGAGACAAGATGATCTCTGGGAATGGCATAAAAATTACATCATCAGGTTAACATCCCCACCCCCCTAGTGGTGTAACAGGCTAGCTAAGACAACACACCAACCAAGCAGGACGCCAACCAAGCCTAGGATAACATGCAGACTATGCGACCTGAACGACCATTGGGTCAATCAGTGCAGAGAACTGAAGCACCTTGTAAAACGTTTTCGTATAGTCTCTTCTCTCCCTCAGAAACTTTTCTCTAGCCGAGAAAATATCACGCATACTTATTGCCGGATTTGTTCACACTTTCACCATACAATTAAATGTGTACACCTCCCCAAGCTAAGAGCGACAAGAGCAGCGATGAGTCTACACTCCCCCAAAGAGGTAGACACACCCAAGCCAAAAATACAGAAATTGAAACAGAAGACAACCTCTTCTACAACAGACCCTTTCCAAGCATCCACATCAGGAAAAATGAGTAGTATAGAATCTCACACAATCTACTTCGTTGGCACAGTGATACCATGCACTATCTGCACTGGCCAAAATCACGCACCAGAGGTATGCCCACTAACAGAAACATTCAGGCACCTCTGCGGTAGGCACAATTTCCACCTACAGGAAATTGGCCATCCTAGTGAGAAACCCAACCTTGCGCTCATGCAAAATCCCATTACGGAGATTCTTCCCCCACTGAACATCAATGATGATCCACCATATATGATTTGTATCATCACATATCAGAAATAGGATTCCAACCACCCCCACGTCCCAGGATTCCCACCATATCCCCATCGCAAAAGATCAAGGACCTTGCGCTTTTGCATTGATTTCCGCAAGATCCCAAATTTACATGCCGCCATCAAACTCCTTGATGATACCCAACCTCTAGAACAACGCCTAGTACAACTAGAGCTTTTCGACGAAATTCGATGACATTCGCTGCAATACAACGAGGCCCACAAGAAAAGGGTAAAAGCATCATTCGACCACCACATCACCCCCCGCTCATTCATCGAGGGAGAATTAGTCCTCCGCTATGATCTCGCAAAAGAAGCCCTAGAGCTAGGAAAGTTCGAAACCTTGTGGAAAGGACCCTACATCATCAAACACTTCCTCTGACAGGGGGCATACATCTTGACAGAACCGGACGGGAAGTGCCTCAGCAACCCCGTCAATGGCCTATACCTCAAGAAATTCTAACCATAAGGGCCAAACAACCCTTCCTAGAGTGAACATACACATCCCTAACCACTCAAAATTTTTGACCAAAAGACTTATTTAAAAAGCGCTCAAAGTGCCACCATGGATCACCAACCTGAACCTTATTTCGGATTTGCTGATGGAGCATCAATATGGTCTCAAAGTTTAGTTGCAGTTGCCTGGGTCATTTACCACCCTGACCGATTTCCACTCTGTTCAAATGGTGTGTGCATCGGTTCAACAGCAAACAATCAGGCAGAATATAACGCTCCCATAGGACTTATGTGCGATGGCCTCCATCAGGGTATCTACCATATGCACATCTACCTCGATTTCCAGTTAGTAGTGTCAAAGTTAAACCAAACATTTGAGACCAGAGATACACATTTGTTTAGAAAATATTTGTGTGCCAAAATATTAAGCATAAAATTTGACTATATCACATTTACACATACACCAAGGAGTCAAAACCAAACAGTTGATCACATTTCTAACAATATCCTAAAATGGAATGCATCTTGAATAAACCATCATACATAAAAAACCAAAATATAGATATCCATAAGCATAACATCATAAATAAACCGAAACAGGTGACACATCACATAGAGCCGCAAAAAATATCTCTCATAGTGTTGTTGGCCCAACTACCAGCCCAAAGATACAATAGTCATCAAAAACAAGGGAAGCATCCTCATAATGGGTGCTTTCCCTGTGTACAAAAATAATCTAGGGTGGTGCCCCCTCAGGAGGGGCACCTGGACCCACAATCGCTCCCGGTGCCACCACTAGAGCAGCCATCGCAACCAAGATTGCCACCTGACATAGAACGGGTCGATACTCCCTCTCGCGGGCCATCATGGTCTCTCACCAGACCTCCTTGAAGTCATCCATAAATCCTCGAGTAGGCACCCCCTAGGTCAAGTGGTCCACTTGAACCCAGGCATCCTCAAGAGTTGACACCCGAGAAATTAACTCCTCGATACAAGCCTCTGCCGTATCCACACGTGCTACCGCTGAATCAACATGAACCTGCTCAGCCGCAGCCTCTGCGGCAGTCGAGATGCTGCCCTCTCCTGAAGGGCCAACACCACCACGAGGTCCCCCAACAGCACCTCCTCCCGGACTACCCTTAGGACGCCGTAGAGGATCGTGGCCAGCCAACCGAGCCACGGGGCGACCCACCTCACCAACATCTGCAAGAGTAATCAAAATGATGTCAGTGTCACTAGAAAAACACATAAGTACATATATACTCAAATAAATGTAGAAAAAATACACAACATACTTGTGGGACCCCAAGCATAACCAAAAGGGAGACCCATGTCTGGATCCCCCCAGAAGTCCATCCTCGCTTATGGGTATGGTAGGAACATCTACGGGTTGGCCTCGAACTAGGACTCTATCGTGGCATTCCAATAACGCCCCACCATGCCCCCACCGCCTCGCGGCATCACCGGAGCCCATCTCCTCATACATGGCCCCCCAGGAGGCACCACCACTACTGGCCTCAGCAGCACTACCCTCTCATATATAATGCTGCATAAGATACTGGCATACACAAACGACTTATATCCACGATGGACCTTGATGAGTTGTGCCACCATCCTGTCAAAGGAGAAATGGGCGAAGTCGAAAAAATGCCCAGACCTCAACCGGCGCAGTACTCCAACTTGCGGGCCTAATGCCTTATGCGGAGAAATTGACCCTGCCAGTCTCACAATCGCCACCATAGCACATTGCTCTGCCAGATCGGTCACGGATGCAATGCTGATGCACCCCTTACTAAGAGTCGCCCCACCACAGTGGCGCCTACGAAATATCTCCAACTCCACTCTCCTGGAAGGAAGTGGATATCTTAGTGCCTCACCCTGAGGCAGTAACCCATTCAAAAAGTAAAAATCCGTCTTGGGACGGAGGACCAGGTTCATCCCTCGCAACACGAACATGCTATGCCTCCTGCGCTAGTGTTGGATCAAGTAGCATAACAGTCGGTCCTACGACCGAAGAAGCTCATTCTCCACGAACTTCAGGAGTCCCCATAGTGCCAGCTGACGGCATGCTCCAACATCAACAACCAGAGCAGTTCAGAGCTCGGGCTAATCCCACTCCCTCCACAATAACTTTTTATCAAAACAGGTACCCATCAGTATAGAAAAAACACAAAAATAGGAAAAAATCCAAAATATTTTTTTTACCTTGATTTTGCATGCCTGTCCCTCAGACAGATGCGCTTAGCACATGCCTATATTATGCACAGGTGTGCTTAAGGCGTACTAAAAAATGGGAACTGAGCACATTAGCGCACTTATCCCACAAAAAAACGCACAGGGGGTGCGCCTTTTCCTTGATCGCCCACGCAATCTAGGGCAAAAAACACCTAGAATCCATACAAAACAAGTCTGTACGGACCCTGGCACCACAAAATTGAAAAAATTAAAGTGCAAGACATCATGGAGGTTACCTAGGCATGATCTCGCTAATCCCTGGTGCTCAGGTTGACCACAACGGCAATAAATGCTACATAGAATCCTATGACCTCTCAAAAAATCAGCAAGTACAAATGAATTGAATTAGGACCATATCCACCTATATATCACCCTTTTCAAAAACTTCGGGGGACCATAACGAGAGATCATAAGGTCCATTCCACGAACTATAAGTTTCACCACAATCAGCACTCCATGATGAATAGAGGCGATGCCACACATTCACACTCCCGAAAAAATAAATTTTCAGTGCCGGAAGGTATGCCCTCTCTCATCTTCTTTTTTAAAAGCTCATTATTTTCAATAAATTTTGATAAAGAAGATGCTTTCACTTGAGGTAGTTGTTTTTGCAGGAAAAGCTCACAAACCATCCATAACGTCATCTCTTGAAAGTTCCAGAGTAGCTATCATTCTACCCCCAGCATGATAGAGTCCCAAAAAACTCTGCGTATCCTGACATCATTTCTCCATCAGAAATAAACCATAGGATCCTCATATCCGGCCGTGTTTATCATCACCTCACCCTGCACATGATAAAAATCCTCGTTGGTCGGTAGAGCCTCCCCTCCATGGCGCTCGTCACCCATAGTAGACCATATATCACAACAAAAGTGACACCATGGCCATACCACTTCACTTCAGGAAGCACCTCATGCCCATCCATCCACCATGCATACCAGACAAGCTAAACCCCCTTCCTGAATGATTAGGTTGTACAAGCAGATCAAGAGTGCACCACCGTGCCTCGCATTTGGCCCACCATACCTCCACCAGCATAAATCCCATCTACAATAATTTCTCATCCGCTTCATCAACCCTACATATGAGACAACCAAATGGGACCCCCACCCTTAGCAAAACACCTTCCTCACAACATCAGTGAGTGAACACTTTCATGTTTTGGGGTACCCGTCTCTGTGTTTTGTACAAACCAAACCCCATTATTTTATTCTTTTGGTAAGTATACAAAGACCCTGAATGATGCACTACATCCTTCACCCTCTCATTTCATCTTTTCTCCCATAGAAATAGTCCCTGAACACCCTTGGTCAGAGTATTATACCCCCATGCACAAGCCACCTTGACATTCATAGCCAATTTATACCCACCCTAGAAATCCTACCGACCCTAGCGATTTCCCCATTAGAAATAACTATGACTGCCGCCAAGCTGCTTTGTATACTCCGACCTTAGGCCACTGAATCCCAATCATTAGTTTTCATTCACTCCTTGCCAACATGCCTATGTTAAACCCATCACATCTAGGTCCCCAATCCCTCATATCGGTGACCCCTCGTTTAGTTGAGGCTTCCTTTTTTGTTAAATTCAACACCTATTTTCCAAAAAGGAAGCGGTACCTTGGATCACCCCTCTCTGTACAAGGGGCATCCTTGGGTGGCACTGTGGGAGACATCATTGTCCACAGATGTCATCGATCCTCCTGACATTCGACTACGACAAAATCTTTCATGTCAAGATGGTATCATACCTTACAACCATTGCACTTTGATCAAATCCATCGAAGACTCAAGCATCCATAAGCGTCTCTTCCAAACAATGATTACACGGGAACGTCCCAACCAGCATCTACGCATACAATGCGCATCTATATGCCATACCAATTTTACGCATATGGGTACCATATTCCACTTGTTGTCAAAGAAAAAACACCCCTGAGGGCGTCAGTAGTCGTCATCATCAACCACCAACATCACTATCATATTAGTGAAACAGACAGAACATGTATCTGTCAACTAGATTTGTTTAAATAGCAACATCATCATGAGCATGGGACATGCCCGCCTCGTAGAAAATTTGTTTATGTATTGTAAATTGTATTTGCTTACAGGGATCCCATATGACATGGTCATTCTTGGAACTGGTGCAGGGTGTTTTCAATTCCAAGCTTCACGCAAGTATCTCTCTCTCTCTCTCTCTCTCTCTCTCTCTCTCTCTCTCTCTATGCACGATACAGAAAAGAAACTATAATGTATTTTGGCTATACAATTCTTCCTAGACCTCACACATTAGGGGGAAACTATTAACACTGGAAATGGTACAACAGAAGATGACATTAATTAATGTCAGGAAAAAGGATTTACAGGGCTGGAATAAATTACAGAATCTGGAAAGTATTTAAAAATATCTAAGGTCTGAGGAAAATCAAATTTAAACAAGTCCTAAATGCTCTTTACGCACATATTCCTTCATGAAGAGAGCCTTCTGCGCGCCTTTTTGCTTGATATGCACGCATTCCTGGGAGTGGCGAAATTTCACTATCCAGGACCACACAAAGCAAAGGACAAGTGACCCCTTACTTGAAGCCGCCTAAGGACAACGACCAACGCCTCCTTAGACACTATGTGAACACACAATGGAATATTTGGAGCACACAAAGGAATCATACCCCTCTCCAGGGTCACCATCCACAATGTACCAAGAGAGGGAAGGGAGGATTTTAAATATCCTATATAAGGTCACCATTAGATGAAGAATTTGTGAACACATTATTACGCTGGCCATAATTCCCCAAGCAATACCATCAATGTGTGAGCCAGAGCTGAAGATAGAGGGGACTCAATTGTTGGCCATCCAACAAGTTTAGTCCAACACAGTAGAGAGAGAGGGAGAATGCACTAAGGGAAGGTTGGGATAAAAGCATCCTTGCATCGAGACCTAGAACCCATGATCTAGGGGCCCTTTGGTAAGAGGTTAAAGTTTCACTCTTATTACTACTAGCACTCAATAAGAGGGGCCTAGAGCCACCATTCGTATTATTGTTGTCATTTGACTTGTTAGCAACCTATAATATAGGGGTCATAATTTTGAATTGACTATTGGTAATCTTGTAAATCTGTACATACTTTTCCTTCTGCAAGTTGTATTCACATATTTTGTAAAAAAATCAAAAAAATCAAAAAATCAAAAAGAGGGTAAAAAGTCCTAAAAGAATAATCAAAGGACTTAGAAAAAATAGAAGACCCCAAAAGAAAAATGAATAAAACATGAAAGTGTGCAAGCATAAATTCCACTACTTTTTACTTTTTGACTGTGGTAGAGTGTCAATAAATGCCATAGTCCATGATGAGTTAAACAATTTAATCTTAACTTGTCATTTTTCAATTTCATTTGTTGTAGATAGAGAATAATGAGTTGTCATACTGTTTAATCATGACAATTCAGTAGTTAGGTAGAGAAATAAAGTGAATCCAATAGTTTAATCTGGATTCATGGATGAAATAAGTGTAGAATTAGATAGTTTTACTTGCTTTCAGAAAGAATAAATGATGTGAAGGTTGCTAGCTTAAATGCACCTTACTACAAAGGAAGAAAAAATGTTAGCATGGTAAGTTGGGTAGGTAGAAGAAGGTGAAAAATCTCAATGTAAATATCATTCATCATGGGTTGCAAAATAACTAACTTCCCCTTCCCATAGTCATGAAACATTCTAAACTATCAGTCAGAAAGGCTCAAGGCATTTCCTTGACTTTTGTTGGGACCAGACCCAAGGCTCTATAACTGATCAGTTGAAAGTGTAAAATGTCTATATTAATCCCTAAAATCACATCATTTACCATTCGTGCATTCATTCCCCTAAATAATCCTAAGTAAAACTCCATTTTTACTTAAAGGCATTTTAATTCCCATTTGATTAACTTCCTACATTATTTGAAAGCATTAAACCCTCAAAATTGCATTATATCTTAAGTTAAAGTGATAAGATTAATGCAAAATTATCTTTTAAAATCCACTTTACTTATTATGTTTATGTATTTTGAGTATACATTATCCCATTTTCATATTAACTTTAATTTATATATTAACTCCCTATAGAAATGACCTTTTCCTATAATATATAACTCCTTTTATATAATAAACCCAAAACCCACTTATTATAATTCTAGCCAAAGTTTATAATTCCCACATGTTTAATAAAAACCCACATTATAACCCCATTTGGCTAAAATATATCTTTATATAGTGTCCTGCCCATATGGTAATTAAATCAACTTGGTTTAATTAACCATATAATAAAAATATATGAAAAAAAAACCTTTAAAACATGTTTTATATATGTTTTAAGCAAAAATATCGAAGTTTCATTTAAACTAAACTTCAAAGCAAAAAACCCATTCATTTGTTCGTTTTCCCTTACCCGACTCATCTAACCCAAGGTTAAACCCTAACCTAACACTTTTTCTCCTCGATACATATCCCATACCCCAATTGTTAACCTAGGTTAAAGCCCTTTTATACCCCTCCTGACCATGTTTCTTATATACAAAGTCTGTTTGTATATAAAACTTAACCATATCCCTTTCTATATCGGATTGAATTTCAACCCTCCGATCTCCAAATCCCATTTAATCCAACGGTTGAAAATCAACGCGACAGTCTAATACATCTCCATCCCTCCCCCATCGCATAAAATAACAACCATCCGATCTTCTTTTATTTTCAAGATCCTATGGCCCAAAATGAACCTGATGACTTACCTTTCCCCGCACCTTTCCTTTTGATCATGACCGTTCGCTTGTTGAAGCCAGATCCGACGGCGCCAGTTCACTTTCGCGCCCATAGAGTAATCGACTGATGTTTTGGAAAAATCGCGCGATATGGGTTATTTTCTGAAACCACCCTATGTCGATGTGTCCTGATATGATTGGATCGCGTTCAAAAAGCGATTTATCGCTTACCGCTCTAGAGCTGCACGAATACCACCCAGTGGTATTCCGAAACCACTCCCTGCCTAACCTTTATTTAATGTAATTTAACTATATTTTAAACTATGGTTTAATACGTTAAAATCCAATGTTTTCATAACATTTCACCTATTCGCGCTTTTAACCTGTGAAACCTCTGTAGAGCCTATTTTCATCTAATTTTCACCATTGTGCGCCATTACACCTTTGAGAGCCTGTGCAGAGCCCTTTTCACCATTTTCAAACCTACCAGCGCCATTTTCAAGCCAGTTTCCTTGCAATTCAACCACGAAGAGCCAAAGTACCCTCTGATAGACAAATTCAGCAGAATTAAAGACTACGCGCAATCGTGAAACGTCTTCGAACAAAACTATACCTTTTAAAGGTATTTTCGTTAAAATTAACCAGAAAACTTCAATTCCAAAAGTAAAAACACCAATTCTTCAATTATTTCCTATAATTTTTTGAATTACCCATACGGAAATTGCAGAAAACATCCATAGTACAGGGGAAAATCTGTCAAATTTTCCCCAAAATCCCTCATTTCCGTTTTTTGTAACTTTTATTCATACCCTGGTCATTTTCACTGCTGGAATTGATCATAACCTACCTTCTGAGCATTAAAACCCTCTTTCTATCCAAAACCCTGCTCAGGACCCTATTTTACCAGATAAATTCTCCAAACGTCCCTTGTTTCCAATAGAAGAACTCAACAAACAGTCTAAGCTTGGTTTGTTAAGTTAAAAATGAAAAAGAAACAAGTAACCCCCAAATCAGGAGGCCCAAAACCTCAGAAGAAAGCTTCTACTAAAATCCCTCAGCTTTAGTCCTCTAAGCTTGATAAACCAACCCTTGCACTCACTACTGATTCCTCAGAAGTTGTCAGGCTTGTCCAACCTCTAGTTACTTCACAAGAAAATAGTCCTCTAGTTGACCTTGATTACAGAATATTGGACCCTTCAGTAGAGTTCAATCTACTTGATGTCTATAACTGGTGTTTTGGCAAATCAGTAGAGAAATATGACAAAGATATACCAGTCTAGGATTCCAATATGCCAAAATGCATTGTCCCTCTAATTCATTCAGCCCCTGATTTTGTCAGATTGTGTCAGTCCTATTATCTTCCAGACCAAAGGTGTATTGTCAATAACGATAGAGAGGTTATATTTTACATCAATGCAGAATCCATAAACTCTATGCTGCAACTGAACCCTCACCCTAATGCTGCTTCATTGTCAATAGAGGATTTAACTCAGAATTACCTAGAACTTTATTTTGCTTCTAAGTTCAAAATCTTCCAGACTTTTTGTCCTAAACAGGTTGATATCCCTAAGCTTAATCCTCCATTTGATACTTTTGATTTTCCAAATGAAACTAGACAGATTGTCTCCATGCTATCATTCATACTGGGATATAACAGTGATGAATTCACTGATGTTGCAATCCTAATTTTTCTGTCTACTCTGAGTCCTAGCCAGTCTCCATCCATTGTATACAATTCTTCCAAGTTCATTGCGGAAAACATGCACTACCAATTATCCAGAGTGTTAGAAGAAGGAGTCTTTAGATATACCTCATATCTACTTCATCTCTTTTTATATTATCAAGCAGACAAGTTTCCTATTGAATTTTTAGAAGATAGATCCATAAGGGAATGTACTTTCAGTTGTGTTTTGGTCATCAATTCTGAGAAAATGGAACAGGGAATACAACTATGCAGACTTTAATGACTTATTTCTGGCACCTGCTATGAATCTACCGAATAAAGAACAAACCCCTAGAATTAATGAAGAAACAAAGAGGATCTTACAGCTATCCGAGAGCCGTAAAACAGGGGATTGGTACTTATACAAGAATTACACAGAGATTAGAGTATATGGTGCACTCCTGGCCCCATATAAATTGTCTAGATTTGTGACAACAAGAATATTTTCTTTAGAATATTTGAGGCAACTGTTGAATGCAGATGAAGTTAATTTCATATCTTCTAGAAAAAAGTCTCAGTTCAAGTTGAAAAATCAAGTTGGGCCATTTATTGTGAATAACAGAGAAGAAGAAAATGAAATTAACGTCAAGTTGAAAGAATATAAATTCCCATACAGCTTTATGTGGAATTATGATCCTCAAGGTATTTTAAGTCAAATAAGATTGAAATGCAAGTTGTCTATTTTCTTGCATGATCCCAAGCCTCAAATTGAAAAGTATGCCAATAAACTTGAATGGGAACCAAATACTTTATTTGATGATGACTCACAACGCATATAGGGAAACAGTGGAAAATGAAAAGAGGATGATCAAACACAGGTCGTTACAGTGAACAAAGAATCTGAAATTCTTCATAAAAGAAGTAGAAAGGAAGATAGTTTCATTGCTGAAACTATTCTAGATAAAAGATTCAGAATCCCCTATAGTAAGAAAAATAAATTGACTGATGAAGAAAGGGATAAAGCTATCAATGTTGAAGATAAAAATTGTCATGAAACTGATGATGAAGCAACAAGGATAGTAACTGAAACACTCAAAGAGCTTCAAAATTTCAAACTTGGAGCACAGCAAAAAGACACACTCATGGTGGATAAACAAACAAAGGTTGATATGCCATCTTCTTCTAAAGAACCTGACAACACATAGTCAGACATTCAAATCAAGTTCAGACAAAGCAAAGAAAAGAATGAAGAAATAAAAAGTGAAGGATATTCCAAATTCCTTAAAGAAAAGCCCGGGAATAAAGATAGACTTCTCTCCGCTTTTGATTATTCTTCTAACAAATTGGTAATGTCATTTTTGAAAGCTACAGTGGCTGATCCAAAGTCAGTAGCAGATTATTCAAAGACTGATTTGGAAGTAGATACAGATGATGTCCATGAATTGGACCAAATAGAATTCCATATGAGAAATACAGAGATGCTATATTCTAAAATAGTCAATAAGACTATGAATTCTATCAGGCTTGAGAAAACATTGATAAACCTTCAAACTCAAATGAAATTGGATAAATCCTCATTATATGCCAACAACTTGAGAATCAAAGCATTGGAGGATATAGTAATTGAAGCAGGGGATGACCCAGCAAACATTGAAGGGGAAAAAGTTATAATCGAACATAAAAATGAAGGCATAGCTGCCCTCAGAAAACAACTAAAATTGCCTCAAAGTGAAAATCCCCAGGCAAAAGAAATTCTTTAGCAAAAGACAGAAAATGATGAACTAAAGCAACTTGTTCTAAAGATGACTGCCCAGATAAAGGAAATGGAAATCCAAATAGAAGCTTTCATGAAAGAAAATGAAAATCTGAAGAAAGCTCAACAAGTTTTCATTCCTACGGTAATCCCAACTGTAAGTACAACACTTCCATCTACATTGGTAGAACACTTAGCACCACAAGGAGTATTGGCAACTGCAGTGCCAATCACTTCTCATGACATCTCAGCCTCTTCTTCATCAACTTCACAGATAAACATAGTAGAGGATAAATCTGCAATAATCAGAGCCATGGAAGATATGTCTTTAAAAGACAAAGAAATACTTAGTTTGAAAGGCATCATTAAAAATCTGGAAACTTCTAACAGAGATGTCTTAATTACTTCCAAAGGACATGAACATAGGGTTGATAGGCTACAGGAACAAGTAAAAATTCTTCAACAACAGGTGAATCTTACAGATCAGGTTGCCTATATAAAAAATCATTTATGGACAAAAATGATTGAAGGCATTCACTTACAATGACCTTCTATTCAGATAATTTGTGAGCAGAAAGAGTTGCTACAGGCTGGAAATGCAGAAATTGATAAGACCAAGAAAGAAATTGAAAATAAGCCACCACAAGCAGTTCAACTCATAGCATTTTTGAACAGCAAAAACATGGAAGAATTAGAAGAGTTGAAAATTGCTAACAGAACAGAGACCATCCTTCAAATTAAAAAAGTCTTGAATAAGAGAAACATGATGAATAATTTGGAAGATAGGTGTAAAGATATGAACTTGGCCATCACAATATTTTGGGCCAAATACAAAGTATTATCAGAAGTAGGTTTACCAGACATTCATGCATTGAATGAAAAATTAATGCCACAAAAAGATTATGATCAGAAAATCAGAGATCATGCTAAGGAGCAAGCTAAACAGCCTTTTCCTCAAGGATCTCCAAGTGCCAAAGTACTACTTCAATATTTTGAAAATTTATTCTTTTTGGAGAACGAAATCAAGAATATGTTCACAGTAAAGCCAAACTTTGCTAAATATACAGAGGTTGATGAAAGTTACAGGAAATTGAAGAATATGAAGATCCCCACTGCTGAACAGTGGCAAGAATTCACAGATCTGATGTGAATTTGACAGGTAAAGGACAAGAAAATCATATGAAAAATTCATATTCTACTGTTACTTTATGGTGAAAAAATCAGTGTCAAAGTGTATCAGTAAAATCAAATTGTTGCTGTTGGTCATTTTTCAATTACAGCAGTGAAACAATGAAAATCATAGATACAGAGTATCAGAGTTGAAATTCAAAGAAAGGAATGTTCTACAACCACTTTCCACGAGAAGATGCACCTAATGCCAGCTATTCTCACAGCACATCAAAAATCAGTTTAGATAAGATAAACAGTTCTATTTTTCCTTGTAAAAGAGGACAACTTGCAAACTGTTTTGCTGATGTCCCTCTTCTTATGTTACATTTCCTATTTTTCTTTAAAAAATTATCTCAAAATCTGAGATATTTTGTAAAAAATATAAGTGTATAAATACTTCATAATTCGAAGTATTCAGTGTGGAATAAAATAATCAAGAATACTGTAGAATTTTTGTTGAAACATTGGGATTTTATGTGAGTTAAGTTGAAGCAGCAGGCTGGAAACTGAAGCAAATAGACATCATAGCTAAGGATTCATGCGATGAATAGATGAGTACAGTCTTTTCAAGTTTTCATTGTGTATCTCTTTAATTTTCATTCATACATCCTATGTTTATTTCAATCATAAATGAAAAACTAGGAGGAATATTACAGAATTAGTGTAAAAAGCTCTATGTATTAACTAGTTTTCATTTCTATGTTTTCTACTAATTTCCAAACTTTAGAATTCTTTATTTCTCTTTAGTCCCGTTTGAACTCAAATTCCCTCTTCCTTTTCTGTGATCTAAGGATTCTTAATTTCCCTTAATACAAATTTCTTCCACTTCATCAAAATAGCCTTTTAAAACCCTTGGAAGGTCATCTATCTTGCCCTTAGCATATTTGCATCTTTTGGCCTAGGTTTTCTAGTCTTTTTTACTATAATTTGACTCCATTTCCCAATGGTTAGGTAGATATTTCTATGGTTTTCCTTGTAATCATTTATTCCTACCAACATTCCAAAAATCAGCCCTATTGCTCACTCATAGCTAGCCTAAAACCCTTTACCAAAACAAAGCTAAATCTTTAGGAGAGATCCCTCTCCGGAGCTCAGGAAGGCTAGATCCCGAATTCCCAAAGCAGTTCTTGGTTACCCCTGGTTTTCTTAACTACAAAAATCCCCATCCCACAACCCGAGAATTACTAGGGTGATAACATACTGGTGACCATAATGGGGAACTAACCACTCTCTAGTTTCAAGTTTAATCTTGAAGGAAGATTTTTAATTATATCTTTTCTACTTTAAGATTGAGTTTAAAGGTTGTGGGTATTTTAACCAATAAACATTCTAGCTCCCAAGAAAGTCTACTACACTAGATCCAACCCCGATCCTAATCCTCCAGAGATAGTAGATAATCCGGACCAGATAGGAAAAAAGAAGAAAAAACAAATTAATAGTTCTGAAACTGAGATACCTCTGAGAAGAGCTGATTCTTTACCCAAAGATTTGGTAAGCTTATCAGACATTGATTTTGACTTAAAGTTTGAGAAATATTTACTTAGAACAAAATTTGAATCGGATTTAAAAGAAATTGTTTTAGATCCAGTTTTTACTTCTTAGGTGAGTGAAAAACACAAAATTATTTATGTTCCTACTAAATCAGATTAAACTGAAAGTAAAAGTCCAGAAAAAAGGGTAAGTGTCAAAAAAATCAAAGACATTGAAGAAGCTGTTAAGTTAGCAAAATTTTTGTCTAAATTTAAACCCCCAGTTTCTGAGCTATATACAACAGTCTTTCAAGCATCAGATTCTACTCTGTATGCTGCCACATCATTTACTGATTCTGCTGTCAGTTCACCTCAAGAGCCCATAAGCCCTGAGTTGCCTCTGCCCCATAGAATCATATACTCATCATATCCACAATCCACTGCTAGTTCATCAACTAATCCATTCATCCCTGAGCTGCCCATGCAGCCCAAAGTTGTATATCCATCATTTACCCATCCCATCACAACTACCATTAGCCATACTACTTTTTATCCCCATTACCAATCTCTTCAAGTACATCCATTGCAGTAACCAGCACTATCCCTACTACTACTTTACCTCCCATTTCAGCTAAAATCCAAGCCATGGCAGCCCGATATGCTCCCTTGATCTTAGCTCAGAATCTCCATGACATGCCCCAGAACTACCAAAAAGATATTCCATTGTTTGATAATCTTTCACATATTACTACACAACAACATATTACTAGAATGAATGATTTCTGGGAAGTCTATGAGAGAGATGAATCTGATGTCCAAATGAGCTTATTTGCTTAGAGTTTAATTGGAGAAGTAAAAACCTGGTTTAAAAGTTTAGGAGCTGGTAGCATAGCAGACCTAGCTGCATTCCATAGAGCCTTCCTAAATAAATGGGAGAAAAAGAACCCTATGAAAATACTATCTAAGTTTGATGCTGTCAAGAGAGCCCCAAATGAATCTGTCCAATACTTCTGCACAAGGTATAACAGTGTTTACAATGCCATTCCTGCAGACCTTAAACCTACCTCATATTTTGTATTACTCAAATTCCCTAATTTCTTTGACGTAGACATGGCTTACCAACTTAGGTAAAGGGATGAAAACACTTTAGAACAAATGCAACAAAACACTGTAGGTGTAGAAATCAACATACTTGAAAAGAAGGCCAGACTGAGAAACGAAAGAAGGGTTACTATTAAAGAAGAAGCATCTCACTTAGATGGTAAGTTTTATTTCATTACTAAAGAACTAGAAAAAGTAGTTAGTAGACTGGATCAAATTGAAAAAAAAACACAATGGGACAATCAATCCCAGATCCAGAATCCCAATTACAAAAAAAACAGCAACCCTGGGAAAGGTAAAGAACCTTCCCCTGATCAAAATATAAGAACCCCATTCCAAGAAAAATTTGCAGAAAGTTCACAAAACAGTGTTGACAAGGAGGAAGACATCAACATTGTTATGGGTATTGATGAAAACAATACCATTTTCCTCACCCAGGAGGACCAGGAACTCTTTGAACTTCAATAGTTCAAAGAAGAATCTGGAGAATCCTATGATTATAAACAAGGTTATGATTTTGCAATAAACGAAATCCATAGTCAATACAGCCTTAGGAGCAAGAAAACCAATGAACCTGTCATAAATAATAATGCTCCAAACCAACAAGAACAAAACAAAAAGAAGGATGATACTTCTAAATCAAAATTCTTGCAAATTCTTCCTAGAGATAACAAACAGAGTTCAGATCCAACCAGTCCTAAAAAGCAGCAAGGCCCAAAGATTGTAGATATTACTCACGAGGTGGCTCAATAATCTAAGGATGTTCCAAAAGCTAACTCTCCCAAAACCACCAATTCAACCACTGTCATTGAGCCAAGAAAGAATCCTACTGACTTTAAAATATCAGATCCTAAACCTTTTGTTGAGAATCCTAAAACTGATAAGACTTCTGCTAACCCTCAAAATATTCCTAAAAAAACAGTTAAAGATATCAGAAACCAAGAAACTCAGACAGAAGACAAGAAAATAACTCAGAACAAAGGAAAAACAGTAGAAACTCAAGAAAATTCATCACAAACCACAGTTCCCAAAGAAGAAGTGATTCAAACCATTAGATCTCAGCCAACATTTAATATGCAGTCTGAAATATCCAAGTTAAAAATAGTTGTTCCCTTAGTAGAACTAGCTAAAAATGATTTGTATATATCTATGATTTCTGATGCATTGAATGTGAATGAGAATGAAGATACAATTAACATGAATGAAGATAGGCCTGCATTGATTTTTGGTCCCAGTGTATATGGAAAGCATTCAGGTGGGTCGGTACCCCCATTTTATCTAAGTCTTACTATACATGACCAAATATTACACAATACTATGCTAGATACTGGAGCTTCCCACAACTTAATGCCTAGAGCTATAATGGAAACCCTAAATCTACATCTAACCAGACCCTATAAGGACCTGTTTTCATTTGATTCATCCAAAGTCCAATGTATTGGTTTGATTAAAGATATGTGTGTTAACCTAGTCCAATATCCTGGTAAGAGTATGATCGTGGACGTTGTAGTAACTGACATCCCACCAAAGTATGGCATGCTTCTTTCTCACTCATGGGGAGAAAAGTTGTAGGGATCTCTACAACTGGATATGAGTTATGCTATTATCTCAGTATTTGGATAGCCTAAAAAGCTTTATAGAGAAACATTGATGAAGTACATGATCAGTAGTGCAGACAGACCTACAAATTATCCAATTTATGCTACTCCTACTGATCTTGATTCTTTTATTCTCAGTAACTTTGATAAAAATGAAAATCAAACTGAACTTACTGATAAAAAACTTAAAATCATGGATGATTATATTGGTCATGAAGCTTTGTGGCATTTAGATTTTGATGGATATGTTAATAAATTTGGAGCTGGAGCTGGTGTTTGGATTACAAACATTGAAACAAGCCATTCTGAAGGACATGCTTTTAGATTAAACTTCAAATGCATCAATAACATGGCTGAATACAAAGCTTTAATCTTAGGCCTGCAAATTATTAGAAAAAAGGGAGGAAAAAGAATAATGGTTATGGGTGATTCTGAACTAGTTATAAAGCAAATAAACACAGATTATTCAGTTCACAACCCCATACTTACAAGATACATAGAAACAATATTGGAATTGCTTGAGGAATTGTTAGAAGGTAATTTTGCTATTATCCCTCGAGATCAGAACATACAGGCCCATTGCTTAGAAAATTTTGCCAGCAGTTGTAAATTTCCTTTTTCACCATTGCAAAAATACACTGTCGAGATTAAACATAGGCCTATTGATCCTGATAATGTGAAATATTGGCAAATTTTTTCAGAGGATCAGCAAATTTATCACTTTTTGAATAATGAGCATGAATTTCAAAATTGTCAAATCGATAACGACTGTAACATAGATTCACCTTGTGATATAGATTTAAATTTCTGTCAAATAGATGATTTAGATAATTTAGATGTACATAAGTTTGAAAAACCTACTATTTTTACTCAAAGTGACATTGATGAAATGGAAAAAGTAGACATAGAGGAATTGATTGAAGTTGAAATAGATTTGATTGATTTAAAGAATAATATTTTACCCAGAGGTTTAACTCCTCTAGAAGATTTATTTGACTCCAACGATGTGCCCATAAGGCCAAAAATGGAGTCAGTTAAGTTTGACATAGAAGAGTATAACTTAGGGACAGATTAAAAACCAAGAATAATCAAACTATCCAAATACTTATCATCAGATGAAAGGGCTAAATACATTGAATTTTTAAAAGAATTTCAAGATGTCTTTGCATGGAGCTATGAAGACTTAAAAACTTATAACACATACATTATCCAACATAAAATTCCTTTAAAAGAAAATCAAAAACCTTTTCAATAGAAATTCAGAAGGATTAATCCAGTTTTGTTACCATTAATTGAAAAAGAAGTCAAAAGAATGTTTTTCGCACAGATAATTGCACCAGTCAGATTTTCTGATTGGGTATCTAATTTAGTGCCAACCAGAAAAAAGACAGGAGAAATTAGACTATGCATAGACTTTAGGAATCTTAATAAAGCATCCTTGAAGGATAACTACCCCTTGCCAAAAATGGACCATATTTTACAGAGGGTAGCAAGTACTTATAGAATTTATTTATTAGATGGTTTCTCTGGTTACAATCAGATTCTAGTTCACAAAGATGACCAAACCAAAACTGCATTTACTACTCCATGGGGCACTTTCATGTATGTGAAAATGCCTTTTGGGTTAAAAAATTCAAGAGCTACATTTCAAAGGGCCATGTATATTGCCTTTGCCAATGAGATTCATGAGTTCCTAGTCATTTACTTGGATGATATTACTGTTTTTTCTAAAACAAATGATGATCACTTGGATCATCTAAGACAGGTTTTTATTAAATGCAGAAAATATGGTATATCTCTTAACCCTAAAAAGACTCTTTTTGGGATAGAAGAAGGAAAATTGTTAGGTCAAATAATCTCAAAAGAAGGCATTAGAATAGATCCTACAAGAATTGAAGCAATTCTAAACATTCAACCACCTAGGAACATTAAAGAACTCTAAGCATTCTTGCGAAAGATCAATTTTCTAAGAAGATTCATATCAAATCTGGCTGAGATGATAAAAGATCTTAATAACATGCTTAAAAAGGAATCCTCAATTAAATGGACAATAAAGACCAAACAATCTTTTGAATCTATCAAGCAAGCCTTAAATAAAGCACCAGTCCTTATAAGTCCAGATTACACAAAAGATTTCATAATCTTTTCCTTTTCATCTGAGCACACCATTGCTGTAGTTCTTCAGCAGAAAAATGATCAAGGCTTTGAACAACCCATTGCATTTTTTAGTAAAGCTCTTAGAGATGCACCACTTAAATACAACATAATAGAAAAACAGGCTTTGGCTTTGGTTAAAGCTATAAAAGATTTCAGAGTGTATATACTTCATTCACACATAATTGCATATGTCCCTAATGCAGTAGTTAAAGACATTTTGACTCAAGATGGACTAGACATTAGGAGAGGAAAATGGATAGCCACAATCATTGAATATGATCTGGAAATTAAACCAAATAAACTCATTAAAGGACAGGGTTTAGCCAGACTAATGGCTGAATCAAATTGCAATGCCTTAGATATTAATTTCATTGCACAAGTAGATGAACAGGAGGAGATGGTGACTCCATCGATCAGTGAGGCATATCAAGACTCACCATGGTACTCTGATATAATCTTTGTACTAACAAATTTACAAGCTCCTACTGGACTAACAAAAACCAAGGCAAGATCCATCAAGAAAAAAGAAATGAGGTTCTGTATCTTAAATAATGCACTGTATTGGAAAGAAAGTACTGGAATTTTACTTAATTGTTTATTGAAATTTGAGGTTGACAAGATCCTTAAAGAATTTCATGCAGGTGACTATGGAGGCCATCTATACTGGAAAAGCACAGCTGATAAAATACTCAGAGTTGGTTTTTATTGGCCATATTTATTTTCAGATGTTAAAAAGTTTGTTACCTCTTGCCATCAATGCCAAATTTTTGAAGGTAAAAAGAAACTATTAACATTACCTCTGAAACCAATATCCACTGAAAAACCATTTCAACTATGGGGGTTAGACTTCATAGGTGAAATTCATCCTCCATCTTCAGGTCAAAACAAATGGATTCTAACTGCTACTGATTACTTTACTAAGTGGATAGAAGCAACTCCCACTAGGCAAGCTACAAACTCAGTTATTATCTCATTCATAGAAAGTAATATTTTGTCTAGATTTGGATGCCCACACAAAATTATCACTAACAATGCTGCTGCTTTCAAATCTAAGAAGATGATTGCTTTCTGCCATAAATACCATATTAACTTAAGTCATTCCACAACATGTTATCCCCAAGGTAATGGTCTGGCCGAATCCTCAAATAAAATTTTAATCAACATCATCAAAAAAATACTCCAAGACAATAAAAAGACATGGAACAAAAAGCTGGTCTATGCCCTTTGGGCTGATAGAATTACTACAAAAATGTCTATAGGAACTTCACCATATTAGATTTTTTATGGTACAGATGCAGTTTTTCCTTCCTCCTTGGGTATCCCAGTCATGAATATTATCCAGGAATCACAGGTAGAAACTAATGACATTCAAAGAAGAATCAATGAAACCATACACCTTCAACAGACCAGAGATGAAGTTTATGAAAAGTCACAAGTTTTACAGGACAATATCAAAAATATTTTTGATAGAAGAGTTAAGGAAGATGAATTTTTCATAGGAGATCAAGTTTTAAGATGGGATTCAAGAAGAGAGGATAAAGGTAAACATGGGAAGTTTGAATTTCTATGGCAGGGACCCTATGTAATATATGGTTACAGAGGAAATAATTCCTTTTTCATCAGGAATTTGGATGGAACAGAGCTTCAAGAAGGACCAGTAAATCGAAGAATGTTGAAACATTACTATTCCTCACAAGTCACTTAACAGATAGATTCATTTACTTTATCATTGTAAATATTCATAGTCAGAGTGTAGATTGGATTGGATATATTATCTACAAAGTTGAAGCCCGAAGAGAAGGCCCTAAGCTTTGCAGTATAACATGTCATAAATATGATTGTTGTAGAAAACATAAGACATTTACAGGATCACCAAGGTCAATGGATAAGGCTACTGATCTCAGAGTTCTTGGAATTTCACAAGGAAAATCCATCCCTAAGTGAAGCCGATGTTAGCAACCTATAATATAGGGGTCATAATTTTGACTTGACTGTTGGTAATCTGTAAATCTGTACATACTTTGCCTTCTGCAAGTTGTATTCATATATTTTGTAAAAAAATAAAAAAAATAAAAAAATCAATAAGAGGGTAAAAAGTCCTAAAAGAACAATCAAAGGACTTAGAAAAAATAAAAGACCCCAAAAGAAAAATGAATAAAACATGAAAGTGTGCAAGAATAAATGCCACTACTTTTTACTTTTTGACTATGGTAGAGTGTCAATAAATTCCATAGTCCATGATGAGTTAAACAGTTTAATATTAACTTGTCATTTTTCAATTTCATTTGTTGTAGATAGAGAATAATGAGTTGTCATACTGTTTAATCATGACAATTCAGTAGTTAGGTAGAGAAATAAAGTGAATCCAATAGTTTAATCTGGATTCATGGATGAAATAAGTGTAGAATGAGATAGTTTTACTTGCTTTCAGAAAGAATAAATGATGTGAAGGTTGCTAGCTTAAATGCACCTTACTACAAAGGAAGAAAAAATGCTAGCATGGTAATTTGGATAGGTAGAATAAGGTGAAAAATCTCAATGTAAATATCATTCATCATTGGTTGCAAAATAACTAACTTCCCCTTCCCATAGTCATGAAACATTCTAAACTATCAGTGAGAAAGGCTCAAGGCATTTCCTTGAATTTTGTTGGGATCGGACCCAAGGCTCTATAACCGATCAGTTGAAAGTGTAAAATGTCTATATTAATCCCTAAAATCACATCATTTACCATTCGTGCATTCATTCCCCTAAATAATCCTAAGTAAAACTCCATTTTTACTTAAAGGCATTTTAATTCCCATTTGATTAACTTCCTATATTATTTGAAAGCATTAAACCCTCAAAATTATATTATATCTTAAGTTAAAGTGATAAGATTAATGCAAAATTATCTTTTAAACTCCACTTTACTTATTATGTTTATGTATTTTGAGTATACATTATCCCATTTTCATATTAACTTTAATTTATATATTAACTCCCTATAGAAATGACCTTTTCCTATAATATATAACTCCTTTTATAACCCCCTTTGGCTAAAATATATCTTTATATAGTGTCCCGCCCCTATGGTAATTAAATAACTTTGGTTTAATTAACCATATAATAAAAATATATGAAAAAAAACCTTTAAAACATGTTTTATATATGTTTTAAGAAAAAATATCGAAGTTTCATTTAAACTAAACTTCAAAGAAAAAACCCCATTCATTTGTTCTTTTTCCCTTACTTGACTCATATAACCCAAGGTTAAACCCTAACCTAACCCCTTTTCTCCCCGATACATATCCCATACCCCAATTGTTAACCTAGGTTAAAGCCCTTTTATACCCCTCCCGACCATGTTTCTTATATACAAAGTCTGTTTGTATATAAAACTTAACCATATCCCTTTCTCCATCGGATTGAATTTCAACCCTTCGATCTCCAAATCCCATTTAATCCAATGGTTGAAAATCAACGCGACAGTCTAATACATCTCCATCCCTCCCCCATCGCGTAAAATAAAAACCATCCGATCTTCTTTTATTTCCAAGATCCTATGGCCCAAAATGAACCTGATGACTTACCTTTCCCTGCACCTTTCCTTTTGATCGTGACCGTTCACTTATTGAAGCCAGATCCGACGGCACCAGTTCATTTTCGTGCCCATAAAGTAATCAACTGATGTTTTGGAAAAGTCACGCGATATGGGTTGTTTTTCGAAACCACCCTGTGTTGACGTGTCCTGATATGATTGGATCGCGTTCGAAGAGCGATTTACCGCTTACTACTCTAGAGCTGTGCGAATACCACCCAGTGGTATTTCGAAACCACTCCCTGCCTAACATTTATTTAATGTAATTTAACTATAGTTTAAACTATGGTTTAATACGTTAAAATCCAATGTTTTCATAACATTTCACCTATTCGCGCTTTTAACCTGTGAAACCTCCACAGAGCCTATTTTCATCTAATTTTCACCATTGTGCACCATTACACCTTTGAGAGCCTGTGCAGAGCCCTTTTCACCATTTTCAAACCTACCAGCGCCATTTTCAAGCCATTTTCCTTGCAATTCAACCACGAAGAGCCAAAGTACCCTCTGATAGACCAATTCAGCAGAATTGAAGACTGCGCGCAATCGTGGAACGTCTTTGACCACAATTATACCTTTTAAAGGTATTTTTCGTTAAAATTAAAAAGAAAACTTCAATTCCAAAAGTAAAAACACCAATTCTTCAATTATTGCCTGTAATTTTCTGAATTACCCATACGGAAATTGGAGAAAACATTCATAGTATATGGGAAACTCTGTTAAATTTTCCCCAGAATCCCTCATTTCCGTTTTTTGAAACTTTTATCCATACCCTAGTCATTTTCACTGCTGGAATTGATCATGACCTACCTTCTGAGCATTAAAACCCTCTTTCTATCCAAAACCCTACTCAGGACCCTATTTTACCGGAGAAATTCTCCAAACGTCCCTTGTTTCCAATAGAATAACTCAACAAATAGTGTAAGCTTGCTCTGTTCAGTTAAAAATGACAAAGAAACAAGTAACCCCCAAATCAGGAGGCCCAAAACCTCAGAAGAAAGCTTCTACTAAAATCCCTCAGCCTGAGTCCTCTAAGCTTGATAAACCAACCCCTGCACTCACTGTTGATTCCTCAGAAGTTGTCAGGCATGTCCAACCTCCAGTTACTTCACAAGAAAATAGTCCTTTGGTTGACCTTGATTACAGAATATTGGACCCTTCAGTAGAGTTCAATTTACTTGATGTATATAACTGGTGTTTTGGCAAATCAGTAGAGAAAGATGATAAATATATACCAGTCTGGGATTCCAATCTGCCAAAATGCATTGTCCCTCGTACTCATTCAACCCCTGATTTTTTCAGATTGTGTCAGTCCTATTATCTTCCAGACCAAAGGTGTATTTTCAATAAAGAGAGAGATGTTATATTTTACATCAATGCAGAATCCATAAACTCTATGTTGCAACTGAACCCTGACCCTAATGCTGCTTCATTGTCAATAGAGGATTTAACTCAGAATTACCTAGAACTTGATTTTTCTTCTAAGTTCAAAATCTTCCAGACTTTTTGTCCCAAACAGGTTGATATCCCTAAGCTTAATCCTCCATTTGATACTTTTGATTTTCCAAATGAAACTAGACAGATTTTCTCCATGCTATCGTTCATACTGGGATATAACAGTGATGAATTCACTGATGTTGCAATCCTAGGTTTTCTGTCTACTCTGAGTCCTGGCCAGTCTCCATCCATTGTGTACAATTTTTCCAAGTTCATTGTGGAAAACATGCACTACTAATTATCCAGATTGTCAGAAGGAGTCTTTAGATATACCTCATATCTACTTCATCTCTTTTTATATTAACAAGTAGACAAGTTTCCTATTGAATTTTAGAAGATAGATCCATAAGGGAATGTACTTTCAGTTGTGTTTTGGTCATCAATTCTGAGAAAATGGAATAGGGAATACAACTATGCAGAATTTAATGACTTATTTCTGGTACCTGCTATGAATCTACTGAATAAAGAATAGACCCCTAGAATTAATGAGGAAACAAAGAGGATCTTACAGCTATCTGAGAGCTGTAAAACAGGGGATTAGTACTTATACAAGAATTACACAGAGATTAGAGTATATGGTGCACTCCTGGCCCCATATAAATTGCCTAGATTTGTGACAACAAGAATATTTACTTTAGAACATTTGAGGCAGTTGTTGAATGTAGATGAAGTTAATTTCATAGCTTCTAGAAAAAAGGCTCAGTTCAAGTTGAAAAATCAAGTTGGGCCATTTATTGTGAATAACAGAGAAGCAACAAATGAAATTAATGTCAAGTTAAAAGAATATAAATTCCCATGCATCTTTATGTGGAATTATGATCCTCAGGGTATTTTAAGTCAAATCAAATTGAAATGCAATTGTCTGTTTTCTTGCATGATCCCAAGCCTCAAATTGAAAAGTATGACAATAAACTTGAATGGGAACCAAATACTTTATTTGATGATGACTCACAGGGCATACAGGGAAACAATGGAAAAGAAAAACAGGTTGATCAAACACAGGTGGTTACAGTGAACAAATAATCTGAAATTATTCATAAAAGAAGCATGAAGGAAGATAGTTTCACTACTGAAACTATTCTAGATAAAAGATTCAGAATCCCTTATAGTAAGAAAAGTAAATTGACTGATGAAGAAAGGGATAAAGCTATCAATGTTGAAGATAAAAATGGTCATGAAACTGATGATGAAGCAACAAGGATAGTAACTGAAACACTCAAAGAGCTTCAAAATGTCAAACTTGGAGCACAGGAAAAAGACACACTCATGGTGGATAAACAAACAAAGGTTGATATGCCATCTTATTCTAAAGAACCTGACAACACAGAGTCAGACATTCAAATCAAGTTCAAACAAATCAAAGAAAAGAATGAAGAAATAAAAAGTGAAGGATATTCCAAATTCATTAAAGAAAAGCCTAGGAATAAAGATAGACTTCTCTCCGCTTTTGATTATTCTTCTAACAAATTGGTAATGTCATTTTTGAAACCTACAGTTGTTGATCCAAAGTCAGTAGTAGATTATTCAAATACTGATTTGGAAGTAGATACAGATGCTGTCAATGAATTGGACCAAATAGAATTCCATAGGAGCAATACAGAGATGCTATATTCTAAAATAGTCAATAAGACTATGAATTCTATCAGGCTTGAGAAAACATTGATAAACCTTCAAACTCAAATGAAATTGGATAAAGCCTCATTATATGCCAACAACTTGAGAATCAAAGCATTGGAGGATATAGTAATTGAAGCAGGGGCTGACCAAACAAACATTGAAGGGGAAAAAGCTATAATCAAACAGAAAAATGAAGACATAGATGCCCTCAGAAAACATCTAAAATTGCCTCAAAGTGAAAATCCCCAAGCAAAAGAAATTCTTCAGCAAAAGACAGAAAATGATGAACTAAAACAACTTGTTCTAAAGATGACTTCCCAAATAAATGAAATGGAAAGACAAATATAAGCTTTCATGAAAGAAAATGAAAATATGAAGAAAGCTCAATAGGTTTTCATTCCTACAGTAATCCCAACTGTAAGTACAGTTGTTCCATCTACATTGACATAACACTTAGCACCACAAGGAGTATTGGCAACTGCAGTGCCAATCACTTCTCACGACATCTCTACCTCTTCTTCATCAACTTCACAAATAAACACAGTAGAGGGAAAAGCTGCAATAATCAGAGCCATGGAAGATATGTCTTTAAAAGATAAAGAAATACTTAGTTTGAAAGACATCATTAAAAATATGGAAAATTCTAAAAGAGATGTCCTAATTACTTCCAAAGGACATGAAAAAAGGGGTGATAGGCTACAGGAACAAGTAAAAATTCTTCAACAGCAAGTGAATCTTACAGATCAGGTTGCCTATATAAAAAATCATTTATGGGCAAAAATGATTGAAGGCATTCACTTACAATGGCCTTCTATTCAGATAATTTATGAGCAGAAAGAGTTGCTACAGGCTTCAAATGCATAAATTGATAAGACCAAGAAAGAAATTGAAAATAAGCCACCACAAGCAGTTCAACTCATAACATTTTTGAACAGCAAAAACAGGGAAGAATTAGAAGAGTTGAAAATTGCTGACAGAACAGAGACCATCCTTCAAATTAAGAAAGTCTTGAATAAGAGAAACATGATGAATAATTTGGAAGACATGTGTAAAGATATGAACTTGGCCATCAGAAGATTTTGGGCCAAATACAAAGTATTATCAGAAGCAGGTTTACCAGACATTCATGCATTGAATGACAAATTAATGCTACAAAAATATTATGATCAGAAAATCAGAGCTCATGATAAGGAGCAAGCTAAACATCCTTTGCCTCAAGGATCTCCAAGTGGCAAAGTACTACTTCAATATTTTGAAAATTTATTCTTTTTGGAGAACAAAATCAAGCATATGTTCACAGTAAAGCCAAACTTTGCTAAATATACAGAGGTTGATGAAAGTTACAAGAAATTGAAGAATATGAAGATCCCCACTGCTGAACAATGGCAAGAATTCACAGATATGATGTGAATTTGACAGGTAAAGGACAAGAAAATCATATGAAAAATTCATATTCTATTGTTACTTTATGGTGAAAAAATCAGTGTCAAAGTGTATCAGTAAAATCAAATTGTTACTGCTGGTCATTTTTCAATTACAACAGTGAAACAGTGAAAAGCAGAGATAAAGAGTATCAGAGTTGAAAGTCAAAGAAAGGAATGTTATACAACCACTTTCCATGAGAAGATGCACTTAATTCCAACTATGCTCACAGCACATCAAAAATCAGTTTAGATAAGATAAATAGTTCTATTTTTCCTTGTAAAAGAGGACAACTTGCAAACTGTTTTGCTGTTGTCCCTCTTCTTATGTTACATTTCCTATTTTTCTTTAAAACATTATCTCAAAATCTGAGATATTTTGTAAACAATATATGTGTATAAATACTTCATAATTCGAAGTATTCAGTGTGGAATAAAATAATCAAGAATACTATAGACGTTTTGTTGAAACATTGGGATTTTATGTGAGTTAAGTTGAAGCAACAGGCTGGAAATTGAAGCAAATAGACATCATAGCTAAGGATTCATGCGATGACCAGATGAGTACAGTATTTTCAAGTTTTCATTACAGTGTATCTCTTTAAGTTTCATTCATACATCCTGTGTTTATTTCAATCATAAATGAAAAACTAGGAGGAATATTACAGAATTAGTGTAAAAAGCTCTCTGTATTAACTAGTTTGCATTTCTATGTTTTCTACTGATTTCTAGACTTTAGAATTCTTAATTGCTATTTAGTCTCGTTTGAACTCAACTTCCCTCTTCCTTTTCTGTGATCTAAGGATTCTTAATTTCCCTTAATCCAGATTTCACCCACTTCATCAAAATAGCCTTTTAAAACCCTTGGAAGGTCAACTATCTTGCCCTTAGCATATTTTCATCTTTTGGCCTAGGTTTTCTAGTCTTGTTTGCTATAATTTGACTCCATTTCCAAATGGTTAGGTATATATTTCTATGGTTTTCCTTGTAATCATTTATTCCTACCAAAATTCCAAAAATCAACCCTATTGCTCACTCATAGCTAGCCTAAAACCCTTTACGAAAACAAAGCTAAATATTTAGGATAGATCCCTCTCCGGAGCTCAGGAAGGCTAGATCCTGAATTCCAAAAGCGGTTCTTGGTTACCCCTGGTTTCCTTAACTACAAAAATCCCCATCCCACAACCTGAGAATTACTAGGGTGATAACATGACTCTTTTCAGAGCTCATGTTTATTTGTTTTAGTTTTTAGTTTATATATGCATGCTATTTCTCTATCTAGTATGATTATGATTCTAGCTTGTTCCACATACTTGCTTGACTCCACTTATTTTTATGCCTCTTACCAATAACTTAAGTGGGTAGACTACACCCCTTAAGTTGGTGTGATTTCGTACATACGTGCACCAAACACACTCCAACACCCTTTGTGATCGAATGTGATGCCTCAGGGACTGGAATTGGAGAAGTATTAATGCAATAAGGTTGACAAAGAGCCTTCACAAGCCAAAAAATAAGTGGAAAGTGCTTGGGTTAATCTATTTATGAGAAAGAAATGATGGCCATAATACATGCGGTAGACACTTGGAAACCATACTTTCTTGGATGATGTTTCCAGATTCAAATTGACCATGATAGTCTAAAGTATTTTTTGGAGCAATGCTTATCCTCTCCGCAAAAAAATAAATTAATTTCCAAAATGTTGGGATATGAATATGATATATTCTATAATAAGGGCTGAGAAAATGTTGTGGTTGATTCCTTGTCAAGAAAACTTGAGGATGGAACTGTAATATCCTTATCCTTTCCCATACCATTTGGATTGAGGAGGCATGCAATGAATGGTTTTCCCATTCATCTCCTTCTCAGCTAATACAAAGGTTACAAGAAAATCCTAACCCCCCAACAGGTTACACGTGGAAGGAAGATATTATTTGATGTAAGGATCATGTGGTTCTCTCCCCTAACTCCACTCTCAAACCAAGCATCCTAACAGAGTTTCAGTCCTCACCCATCACATGCAATTTAGTATTTCAAAATACTTACACTTTTGCACACTGCTATTTATTTTTGCAAGGGATGAAACAAGACACTCTTACATTTGTAACTGAATGTGACATTTTCCAGTGAAAAAAGGGGAAACGGTGAAGATACCAAGAAACTTACAACCCTTGTTTCTACCTGCTTCTATACAAAAAAATGTCTCCATGGATTTCATTACAAGTCTCCCTAAATCAGGAAACAAGTCACTCATCATGGCAATAGTGGATCAACTCTCCAAATATGTCCATTTATTTTCCTTACCGAACTCGTTCAATTAAGATTTGGTGGCTCAAGTATTCATTGATCAAATTTTCAAGCTACATGACATTCCTACTTTTATTGTGTCTGATTGTGATCCCACATTCACTAGAAATATTTGGTATGAGATGTTTAAGATACATGGCACGCAACTCCAAATGAGTACATGATATCACCCTTGGATAGATGGTCAAACCGAAGTAGTAAACAAATGTTTGGAGACCTACCTATGGTGATTTTCTTTGGACATACAACATCAATAGTTTTGGTGGTTACCTTTAGTAGAATTATGGTATAATACTAATTATCATGAAGAAACCAAGATGAAATCGTATGAGGTGGTGTATGTCACACTCCCAACTTCACCAAATTCTTATCTTCTAAGGTCTTCTAAAGTGCAAGAAGTTGACAAGCTGCTTTAGAACCGAGCCTTCAAACTCACTCTTCTAAAAGATAATCTCCATCAAGCTCAAAACTGAATGAAGGCACAATTTGATCGAAATCGCTTAGAATGGTATTTTCAAGTGGGTTACCAAGTGTTTGTTTGACTCTAGCATTATAAGCATGCATATCTCAAAGAAAAGAGATTCCAAAAAATTATCTCCAAAATTTTTATGGACCTTATAAAGTGATTCAACATATTCACTTCGTCTCCTATAAATTAGCCCTGTCGACTGCTTCAAAAATCCACCCCATCTTCCATGTCTTTTACCTCAAGAAAGTCTTGGGGCACAATTGCAAGGTCTAGACCATACTACTTGAATTGGATGAGGAAGGTTTTATTTGTCTCTATTCGGAATAGGTCCTCGATTCACAGGAACAACATCTTCATGGCTGCACTATCAAGGAAGTACTCATCCAATGGAAAGGAACCTTACTAAAAGATGCAACATGGGAACCAACAACTATTCTCCAGAATTGTCCACTTCTCCAGCCTTAAGGACAAGGATACTTCTGAAGGGGGAGGGCATGTTATGGTCCGACCATAACCCCTTTATTAATGTAATAATCCCAAGGCCCCCCATAAGAGTGATGATTACATAATTTAATAAATAAATCCCATAAAAATTATAAGTGGTTGACCCACATTATAAAAAATGGACCACAATTAGTTATAACGGGCCATAGCTAATAAATGAAGTGGTTAACCCACATTATGAAAGGGACCATGAGTAGTTAGGGTATTCGATTTGATGAAAATACATATTGTCAAAGATAGTACAAGAAGTTTTGTCTTGTGTTGTGTAATTGAGATTTTCTCTACTATAGGTTGTCCCCTCGAAGAGGAAAGTGAAAAATATTGTTGTAGATATTAATAGAATATTTATATTTCCTATCATCTCATTATGTTACCTTTTATGGTACCTTTGGCATATTTCACGCTTCTGATATTTTCTGCAAGTCAAGCATACTACACATTGATCATCAACCACTACAATATCTTCAATAAAAAAAAATATAAAACAATTAATGCAATTTATATGGATGGGATTATTACAACAATTTCACTTGGTCATCAAATATAAAAAGGGTACACAAAATAAAGTTGCAAGCATATTATCAAGACCTCATAAAAATGCATCCATTGTTCTACAATATAATTATGTAGTTTTGATAGTTAGAGTGAATAGTATACTAAGCATGAATACTTTAAGGATGTATATGAAGCATTAATTCATTTTAATCATGTGTAAGTATTAAACTATTACATTCACAACAAATTATTATATCATCCTGGAAAATTGTGCTTTTCTAGGGATGAAAAAAATCATGTCATTAGGGAAACTCATACTTATCTTATTTCGAGACATTTTGGGGTAGGTAAAACAATGGCTTAATTGCAAAGGTATTGTTACTGATCTCAGATGTAATCAATTTTATCCAAGTATGTAAAAGGATGTATTTTATGCGCTACTAGTAAACCAAGTAACAAGAAAGTAGGTATGCATACACTACTTCCTATACCTTCCCATTCTTGGGAAAGTGTGTCTATGGATTTTTCGGGAGGGTTAAATATGTATAGAAGGGGCCATGATTATTTGTATGTAGTAGTGGATAGGTTCAAAAATATGTGTATTTTAATTCCTTGTAAGAAATAGGTAGCAACTGAAAAAACTGCGTACATATTATTTCAACATGTATGGGTCCATTTTGGGTTAGCCACATCTATTTTATCATATCAAAATTCTCCTTTTCATGGAGAGTTTTGGCCAAGCTTGTGGGGATTAATAGACACTAAGCTGAAGATAAACACACCATTTCATCCTTCGACTGATGGAAAGAAAGAGGTGGTGAACAAAACAATAGTGCATCTACTTTGAGGATATTGTAGCAAACATCCTAAGCTTTGGGATGAAAAACTACACTACATGCAACATTCCTAAAACCATGCCCCACATTATTCAACAAACAAATCTCCATTTGAAACATGTTTTTGGTAAATTTCAAAGTCTCCTTTGGAATTTTATTTTGAGAAAAATATTATGATATATGGACATAATGATGCAGACAATGCTATGAATTTTATTCAAAATTCCAAATGGTGCATCAAGAAGTACAAGTACAACTGGAAAAGAGCCAAGACAAATACAAGGCGGGGCATGATAAGCATCAAGTGGATCATCAATTTCAAGATGGTGATCAAGTTTGGTTGCACATTAGTAAAGAAATATTGAAAGGTGAAGGTAAGACACTTAAGACCAATTAGGTATGACCATTTATAGTTTTGAAGAAGATTGGTGCTAATGCTTTTTGCCCATATTTTCCACTATATATGCATATATATTTAGTTATAAATTTTTAAAAATTGCATTTTTATGAATTGCATATGATCGTGGATCAGGATGAAAGTGGTCAAATTCCTTCTATTGATGGATTTTCTCCTAAAGAATTAAATTAATTATAAAAATACATTATCCTAGACAAGAAGATAAGGACTTCACAAAAGGGTAATGTGGAGTATCTTCAAGTGGGTATTTGTTGGCTTGAGGGGTCGTGACCCAAGTTCAGAGTTTATGGATAAACCAGCAAACCCTCCAAATACTGGCCCTTTGGTAATGACCTCCTTGTGCAGATCAACGTCTCACCCGAAGTAGTCTTGGGGGGTGCTAGAACCAGGTTTCCGCACCTTGAGGGAGAACATAATCAAGTGGTCTTAAGCAAATCGAATGCATACTTGTATCAACCATAAACAAATGCACAAAACAGAATAAAGTAGAATCACAGGGTGTGTGTAATCCTTAACAGAATAATCGAGTTTGTAGATCGCTTCCGCACAGATAAAGTATAACAGAACCAGATCTAGATCTAAACAATTTGCAATTACTTAACTAGATTCATCAACCATTAATAAGCATGCACAACCATAACTGATATATTCATGCAATAATTAATAAGAAATATAGAAATAGTTCAATCTCAACATAACAGAAACAATAAATAATTTAGAGAAATAACACAGTAAGTTCACAAAAAACTGTCCTTCTATTAATCTTCGGAACCTTTCAATACATCATACTTTCCCTTACATAAACCCTTTCATGCACATAGCCAGTGGAGTTCGCACACAGCAAGGACTAGGTCTCCGTGCACACAGCCAACAAGAGCCTTTCAACCCAACCCAGACAACCCTTCACAACATATTATAGACGCATAAAATTATCAAAACATTATAATTCATGAAATACTTTCCTTAGGTTTGATCTATATATTTATAATATTTTAGCATGCAAATACTATGGTCTCAAACCATGGTTTCAGGCCCATAGTTTACCTTTAAACCCATTTACATAAAAATTAGGAACTTTGACCCATCCCAAATCCCCTTAACTGAATCACACAATGCACATATACAAACTTATACAAAATTATATCAAAAATTGTGCCTCAGGGGACCCCGCTCCAACAAGCCCCCAACATAAACATGTGACTCGTCTTGAGTCACTAAGGCACCTGCTCCTTGATCTTGGCTTCAGGGATCCTGACCTAGGTTCAGAGTTTATGGATAAACCAACAAACCATACAATGACTGGTCCTTTCGTCCATGACCTTCTTGCACAGATCAAAGTCTCACCCGGAGCAGTATGGGGGAGGGTGCTGGAACCAAGTTTCCACGCCCTGAAGGAGAAATAATGAAGTGGTCCTAAGAAAATTGAATGCGGACCTGTATCAACCATAAACAGATGCGCGCAACAGTGTAAAACAAAAACATAAAGTGTGCACAATCCTTAATAGAATAACAGAGTTCGTAGATCGCTTCAGCATAGATAAAGTATAACATAACCAGATCCAGATCTAAACAATGTGAAATTACTTAACTAGTTTCATCAACCATCAATAAGCATGCATAAGCATAACTGATATCTTCACACAATAAGAAATAAGAAATACAGAAGCAATGTGATCTCAACATAACAAAAATAGTAAATAATTCAGAGCAATAGCACAATAAATTCACCAAAATATGTCCTTTCTATTAATCTTTGGAACCTTTCAATACATCACACTTTCCCTTACATAAACCCTTTCGCGCACACAGCCAACGTAGTCCACACACGACCATGACTAGGTCTCCGCGCACACAGCCAACAAGAACCTTTCAACCCAACCCAGAAAACCCTTCACAATGTATTACAGATGCATAAACTTATCAAAACATTATAACTCATGAACTACTTTCCTTAGACTCGATCGATCTATTTATAATATTTCCACATGCAGATATTATGGTCTTAAACCATGGTATGAGGCCCATAGCTTACCCTTAAATCAATTTACATCAAAATTAGGGACTTTGACCCACCCAAAATCCCCTTGACTCAATTGCGCATCACACATATACAAAACTATACAAAATTATATAAAAAATTGTGCCTCAGGGGACCCCGCTCAACCAGTATTAAAGGGGCACATCCAAGCAAATAATGATGGATAGAGACAGGTAAAGTGAGGGAGTTGCATCCTCACCTATTTGATGAATAAACCAAACTTTTTGTGGCCCAAAAGCTTCCAATGGAGAGGATTGATCCATGTGGATCCTAATGATCAATAAATATCAATCTTCAAATGTCATTGAAAATGTCGCCATGTTGAAGAGTTGGTCAAGAGATTTCCAATTCCATTTGAATGGGGTCAATGAATGTCATATGAAGAAGTTATGGAATTTTGAAGTTTTGGATAAACATGCAAAATGTTGGCGCGCATGCCACCTGGAAACACCACATAAATACTTTCCGCAACACAAATAATATTGATGCTAATGTGGATGTACTATTATTTACAAGTGGAACAATAAGAGTGTGACATGTGGTAAGGTTTCCTAATGTGGTCGACATGTGGTAACATAGGAGCAGGACACATGACACTAGTGAGATAGGCCAATGTAATAGGCTAACGTAGTAGGATGACATGGTAGGATGGTGTGGCAGGCTGATGGTGCATGATGTGGGTCAATCAGAAATATCAATGTGGAAGCCTCCAATTGGCCAAGAACATTCTAAAATAATTTGGAATGAGTTGACAAGGCGGTTTGAACCCCCAACCTCCATGGTGTTAAACCAACAATCTACCATTGTGCCAATGAGTGGTTATTGATATGGATAGAAATGAACCTATATTTGATTTTTATTATTAAATTGTTGTCCAATAGTGAAGGTCAATAGGCTCGACCCTGCAACCTCTGAGTTGGTTCACCATGCATAACCACTACGCCAACAACCAAATTTATGTGGCGAGACAAGGTTCGTGTATTTAAAATTTGTTAAAACGAAAGGACTAGAAATGGAAGTTCGCGGGTTTGAAACTGTGACTTCCTTATTGAAAGTCCAATTTCTTACCTATGCACCATGGTTTGTTTTCATTTGGTGCAGTAAATTTCTATTATTTGAATTTTGGTTGTTATAAAGCATCTCAAAAAATATAAATTGTTCACCGGTTTGAACCCCAAACCTACCTATTAAACTCGAGCACTTTCACCACTATGCCAAGGGTTATTTTTGTATACTTTTGAACAAATCATATTTAAGCTGTATAAAACCTTTGTAAGTATGGGAAATAGTGATTTTGGAGCCTTGTTTTTGGATGTCAAAGGAGGATAAAGTGTTTTTGGAAACCACCATCTTTGTAGAAAACCAAAGGATGAGAACTATTGTAGGTTGCCAACTTGGTGATTGTAAAATTAATTCTTTGCATCACTTAATAAAGAAATCATTCACTCGAAGTTAGCCCACACTAGGTGAACTTTGTTATCAAAATAATTTCTCATTTTCTCTTTCTTTTATACCTTTATTTCTTCAAGTACAATATTTATTTAACTTATTAAACTAACCACCTTTAATAACTATAAATTCCCCTATATTCCCCTCAACATATATTTCATTCATAACTATGGGGTTCACATATACCAGCTATCATGGTGAAATAATAATATTCATTTTCCACTTTTCTTAATTTGGGAAGAAAATAAGAGTTGTGATGCATGTCTCCCCATGACCTCTTAGGGCCATTCTTGTCTTCAAGGATGGAGAGATCAAGTCTAAGTAGTCCATAACAAGTGTGGGATTGGAGTCCCATGTAGGCACAATGAATTGAAACTTTTCTGCTCATAGAGGAGGAACCAAATTAGAGTCTATTGAGGCCCTTTTAATGGAAAAATATGCAACCTTTGTTGTGGAGAGAAGTTAAGCCATTCCATCATGTCTATATTCTATTATTAATATAGATGGTTATAGTAGAACCCATGGATATAAAAATTAAAATGTTCTAAAGTTATAATATGTAAATAATGGGTTCATGGAAAACACACTCACTATAGAAAATATAATGTAGATTATAAGCATAGTATTGAGACTCAATAACCTCCCCTTAAACTTTTATCTAAATTTTTGGGGACCCTATAGTTAAAAATTGTTTTATCAAATTTACCTTGCAATTGATTGCCTTTTTAAACATTTATAGATTTATTAATAATTAAAATAGTAAATATTTTCTTTTAATTTTTTTTTAAATAAAAATAAAAATATTTAAATAAAGAAACCAAAATTATCTTATGTCAGATATCAGTTTCCCTAACTTAAATGTGCCCCTTTTCCTTGAAAAACCCCATGTCTTATAAAGAAAAAAATGAAAATGTTCAACATCAATAAACATGATTTTTTCCATTATCACCAATACAATATTGCTTGTTCTCCATGCATATCAGATATCAACTCAATCATGAGCCATTAATTCTTAAAAACTTTCAATACTGATATTTCAATATAATAAACTCCTACTCTTTGTTTGATAATGGATATTTTAACATCAACAAATGCATATTGGATATTGACATATCAGGTATCACTGCTTCAAAATGATTTTCTTCCAAATTTCTGCTACTGATATGACAACAAGACATTCCATGTCATATTCACATGGAAATCAACATGTGGAAATGAAGACATGGCACTCGACACATGGCATTCAAATTTTGAATTTTCTAGGGCAAAAAAATATAATTTTTCTTGACACATGGAACTCATGGCTTTCGCAATGTCATCCATGGACCATGATGATGTCACGGTTACATCACTCATCAATCCTCATATCAATATTGGGATATCATCCTTTGATTTCAATTTTATACAGTCTCCCACCCCCACTTTATCGATGAAATGAAAAATATTTCAGTTTTATGAATTTCCAAGGATTTTCTAAATAATCTAAGCAATATTGAAATATTGGGAAAACCTAAACACGCTCACTGAGAGGATGGTGTCCAATCTCTAGTATCATTAAAAAGGTTTAATCATGTTTTTAAAACAACATAGTGTTGATACTTCTACTATTTGATAGGCATTAATCACGTACACAACATGATATGGCCTTTACTCCTCCTCTTTTTGAAACTTGAATGAACACTAATGTGAATCTCTTGTTGAGGGAGGTGTTTTGAAAGTAATGCTTATAATTAGTAATTTAAAAAATGTAAATCTTCAAAATTACCAGAGTCCCAGTTTAAAAAATCATTCTTGCATTTTCATTTTACACATTGTTATATTAAGTGAGTTACCCAGTTTAATTGTTTTTCAATATGCATCCAGGCATGATGTTTTATAATTCAATTTCAATAAAGTTTTTTTTCTATTGATTCAAAATGTGTTTCATAAATATGTTTTTTTTGTTAAATTTCTTAGATTTGTCGAAGTGACTTCTAAAAGTATTAAAGGCAAACAAAAACCCCAGAAATCGTAGACGAGGATGCAAATAATCCTAATCCGGCCTTGTTCTCAGATACCTCATCCAAAGTTGGAAGAGCTTGCATAAATTGGAATGAAATCTATGAGTTCCTTGAAAAGGAAGATTTGGTAGATGAAGAACTAGATGATGTTGAAATATATGTTGACTTTCGGTGCTTGACCCTCCACAAATCATACTAAGGCTTGCTCTAATTCAATATATTGAAATTGTAGCTTGGTATATAAACCATGTTGTTGTTAAAACTCATATCATAGTTAATACAAAGAGATATGTTAAGTCCCTATGGTACTAGTGTAGTCCCTTATTTTTGTTAGTGTATCCCCCTTATTGTTATTGTTGTACCCTTGTAACCCCATTATTTTTATTATTGTGCCCTTACATTATTATTGTTAGGTCGGCTAGGATTATATTATGACCCCATGGACTCCTATATATAGAAGGAGGTTTTGTCATTTGTATCATCCAAGAATTGTTCATTTATGTAATGTAAAGGAGGTTTCCCCCTTGAAGTGGCTTATTTCTAAGGAGTTGATCTCTCTTTTCTTCTATTTTTGGTGCTGGTTTCATAACATTTGGTATCAGAACTTTGGATTCTAGGGTTTCGTTGCTCCAAAAAAGACATCATGGAATTTTTTATATAATTTTTTTTTCTATGAAGATTCAAAGGTTGAAATTTTTTGCACGTGAAGCCGAAATCATGAGGAACGTCGTGTAAAAAATTCAGATCTTGGTTCGCAATATTTGCGGCGATATGATCTGTGGAAGTTAGGGTTTTTTCAGGCTCCTGAATTTCATCTAAAAAAGGTATTTCTCTTTGTATCCTCAAAATGTGCTATCATTTCCTCCACAAAAATTGACCAAGTGACAATTTTTTATATGGGAGCAAAGCCATCGATACCATACAAATGTATTTTGTTCTAAATATAAAGTTGCAATGCATACCTTTTGTGTGTTTTGCACATTATTGAGATCGAAATATTGCTCCATATGTAGTATCCATGTTACGGGATCCTTGCCTTCAAACTTCCTCATATCGATCTTTGGAATATGGTAGGTCTTCCATATTAGATTACAGACTGTCAATTTTAGAGTCGAAGGTGGAACAGTGACACATGGCACTCCATACAAGTTCACTCTACTGAACCAGTCCATAATTAGGTCATTATGGGAGATTGGGAATAAATTTTCCTTGAAGAATACAAATTAGGTCAGAACTATGGAATTCGAAAGAAGATTCAGAGGGCTACTACAGGACCAAATTTCAGATATTGAAGATCCTAAATCACAAAGATAATTTAGTTTCAATAGCGAGCTCCTAAAGGAAAGAAAAAGGTGTGTATTTGTTTCCAAATTGCATAAGTCTTGTTTGAAGAATCAGTTTGAATTGATTCCAAGGGAATATTGTAGAATAGATATTAGTATTGGGTTATAAAATTCCCCCTAAAAATAATTCAACACCCATTAAGCCTTCATAAGGCTCTACTATGACTCATGAAGACGGAGAAATGCAACATGACATATCAAAATTAAAGAGCAAGTGCACCAAATTTTGCTCTCGCAAAGAGCAACAAAAAATGAAATGGAAGTTTTGAGGAAAGGCCTGGAAACTAATATGGATGGTTTGAAGAGAGGCATGGAAGCTAATATGGATGGTTTGAAGAATGGCATGGATGGCATGGAAGCCAGCATGGAAGACATGGAAGCTAAGATCAATGAAAAAATGGAAAATATGAAAAATGATCTAAAAGCAAACATGGAAGGTTTGACAAAGTTGATACAAGAAATGTTTCCTAATGGAGAAAAGATAGTAGAGGAAACTTATGATGAGAACAAAATAAATGTTAATCGTGATTTCATAAACTCTAATGTTGGATGGAATACCCACCATATTCCAAATATTGATATGAAGAATTTTGATTGCAAGGATCCCATAACATGGATACTACAGATGGAGCAATATGTTGATCTCAATAATGTGAAAAAAACACAAAAGGTACGCATTGCAACTTTATATTTAGAAAAAAATACATTTGTATGGTATCGATGGCTTTGCTCTCGTAAAAAAATTGTCACTTGGTCAATTTTTATGGAGGAAATGATAGCACATTATGATGATACAAAGAGAAATACCTTTTTTAGCCAATTGATAAATCTCAAAAAAAAGGGTTTAGTGGTGGAGCACATTGAGGACTTCCAAAAATTGAATATAAGGGTAACTGATATTCCAGAGGAACACATGATTGATGTCTTCATAGGGACTTTAAAGGATAACATCCAACATGAGGTTCGCGTTTGGGAAATTGATTCGTTGGAGAAGGCATTCAGGTTGGCAAGAAAAATTGAATGTAAAATTATGGCGAAAATGAAGCCTACCACTCACATCTATAAAGATGGAAGTGTTGCTACTCCTAGAATTCCACAACCTACAAGGTTGACACAACAACAATTGGAAGAAAAAAGAGCAAAAGGTCTTTGCTACGTCTATGATAGAAAATACACTAAATTTCATAAGTGTGGTGAGAAGAAATTATTTTACATATATTGTGAAGAGGAGGAAGAAAATGAACAAGAAACTTCAAAAGAAGAGGATATACACCAGGAACCAACCCTAGAAGAAGAAGAAATGAGTCTGACCATATCGTGTAATGCATTGGCAGGAATTGCCACCCCTCAAAATCTCAAGACAGAAGGGCATATCGAGAAGAAAAAGTTAATAGTGTTGATTGATTCGGGTTGTACCCATAATTTTGTTCATTGTAAGGTAGCCAAGGAATTGAATTGTTTCCTATACCCAACACCAGAATTTCAAGTGATTACTGCAAATGGAGGAACTATAAATTTCTCTAGAAAATTCCATAATATCAATCTAACCATAGGGGAATATGTATTGAATAGTCCAATGCTTTCCATTCCAATGGGAGGTGTTGATGTTGTACTAGGAGTACAATGGTTACAATCTTTGGGGACGGTAGCTTTTAATTTTCAAGAACTTTTCTTGAAATTTTTCAAAAGGAAAGGAATTCGAATTATGGGGTATCGTAGGGAAGTCGGGAAAGATAATAAGCTCTAATATCATGACGAATCTTCTAAAGAAAGAACAACGAGGCGTAATTGCACAATTATGCTCACTAGAAGTTCCAACATCAAAATCATCTATTTCTCCATATCTCCAAAAATTCTTGGATAATCATTCCAAAGTGTTTGAAACTCCCAAAGGACTCCCACCTATTCGTGATCATGATCATGCTATTCATTTGATTCCCGGACGTTTTCCTCCAAACATTAGGCCTGATAGATATCCTTATGTCCAAAAGAGAGAAATTGAATGTCTGATTGTAGAAATGTTAGAGACTGGTATAATTAAACCTAGTCAAAGTTATTTCTCTGCTCCAGTAGTATTGGTGCACAAGAAGGATGGATCATGGTGCATGTGTCCGGATTATAGGGAGATCAATAAGCTCACTATTAAATATAAATTTCCCATTCCGGTCATTGATGAATTATTGGATGAATTACATGGAGAAAGTTATTTTACCAAGTTGGATCTTCATTCAGGATATCATCAAATTAGAATGAATACTGAAGATATTCCGAAAATAACATTTTGAACTCATCAGGGTCATTATGAATTTTTGGTCATGCCTTTTGGCCTTACCAATACACCTTCTACATTTCAAGGGTTGATGAATTCCATTTTCAAACCCTTCCTTAGAAAATTTGTGCTAGTATTTTTTGATGATACACTAATCTACAAAAAGTCATGGAAGGATCATGTTTAATATGTTGACAAGGTGCTTAAACTATTGAAGGAGAAACAATTATATGAAAAATAATCCAAATTTCTCTTTGGAGTACAAGAGGTGGAATATCTGGGTCATATTGTATCTCACGAGGGTGTTAAGGTAGACCCTAACAAAATTAAAGCCATTAAGGAATGGAAAGTCCCCATAACCATAAAGAAGTTGTGAGGATTTCTTGGGTTAACAGGGTATTATCGCAAGTTTGTTGAGAATTATGGGAGAATAAAAGCACCTCTAATAACATTATTGAATAAAGATCCATTTTCATGGACTCCTGAAGCAACTAAGGCCTTTGAACATCTTAAAGAGGAAATGTGCCTAACACCAGTCTTAGCTATGCCAGACTTCACAAAAACCTTTATTGTGCAATGTGATGCCTCAAGAAATGGAATTGGTGCTATTTTAACGCAATAAGGAAGACCCATTGCTTTTGAAAGTTGTCCAATCAAAGGAAAGTATTTACAGAAAGCTATACATGAGAAGGAAATGTTAGCAATACTGCATGCACTAAAGAAATAGCGACCTTACCTAATGGGAATACACTTCAAGGTAAAAACTGATCATGATAGTCTTAAACACTTTTTAGAACAAAGATTATCTTTAGAAGAGCAGCAAAAATGGGTCACAAAGATGTTGGGTTATGACTTTGAAATCATCTAACACATATTTCATTAAATTTGGAAGTTTTCTATTACAAGGCCTTCAACAACATTCATTCTTTTGTAAATCATCATATTAACTTAATTTAAGATAAAAATAATTTAGGATTGTTAAACGAATTAGAGACCATGAATAGGTCAAACATGGGGTTGTTAGGTACAATAGTATAAATTCACAATAAGAGTGTAAAACATAAATCTTAGAAACAATTTATTTAAGGTAAATCATATTAGTATGCCTAACATCCAAGAAATATATTATAGTTATGGATAACATAATAGAGTCATCAATGTTTGATTTTTGTGTTAGATGACTCTAACCCCCTTACCCACAACCTATTGTACTTTCACCAAGAGGAGAAAATTATAAGAATTGTTAATGGGGAATAATTAAGTGTGAAACACAACTTAATATGGAGTTTAGTTGAAATTTATATAGTCTTCATGCTCTTTAATTATTAAATACTTAATGTAACTACTAATAATTTATCATTAAAATATTAATTTTGAATATTAAATATGTATTAAAAGTCATTTATCTATTGCACATGATTTTCCATGTCACGATCTGAATAAACCACTTACAACCCATTATCAATAAATTCTAATTAGTTTTGTAAAAGATGTATCTTTACTTACATTAAGATATTTATTTCTAAAATATAATATTACATTTATAAACTTGTATCAATACATATAATTAAATGGAATACAATAAATAGCTTCACGCCTTGTTAGCTTCTATGAGATTATTTTAATTACAAATAGTTTATTTAATAATTGATTTTTACAAAATGTTAATCTTAATGGGAAAATCATGTCATATGGTGGAAATTTTTTTAAAGATGTTCATTTCTGACGCAACTCTTGAATGAGCCTGAATAGACTACTTAATGCTCGATATTATGAATTATTTAATCCAATGATGTTTTAATAGAAAACATGTTTTAGAAATAACAATGTCACATTTATACATTCATATTAAACCACATGAGAGGTAATAAAGATGTTCATTTGTGATGCAACTCTTGAATGAGCTTGAATAGTCTACTTAATGCATGGAATTATGAATTAATCAATCCATGTTTTAATAAAAAACATTTTTTTACATAGAGTTTTATTTTAGAAATAACAATGTCGCATTTATACATTCATATTAAACCACATTATAGGTAAATAAAAATAAATCGAGTGTTTCTTGACTTATCGACTTATATGGCATGACTGTATATAAAAGTAATTGATTCAAAAATGCATATATAGAAAAAATTATCGATTGAAAATATATTAAACCACTTAGAACTCATCATCGATTGATTTTAAATTATTATTTTTTCTAATAAATGTATCTTTAATTACATTAAGAGCTTTATTTCAAAAATATAATATATTTATAACCTTGTATCAATGCATATAACTAAATAGAATTTAATATGTCATGCTTTATGTCTAGTTGGATTTTATTATTTCAATTATAAATGATTTATTTACGAATGGAAATTTACAAAACGCTAATAGGGATGAGAAAATCAAATGGTGTATGTTGTAAAAAGTTTAAATACATTTCTTTATGACCAATACCTTAATAAGAGAACTTGAGGAATCTACTTGCTATTCATTATCAATTAATTATTTCATGTTTTGTTAGGAAAAACATTTCATTTTACATGGAGTTTTATTTCAAAAAAACAATGTCGCATTTATACACTTATATTAAACTTCAGGATAAGCAAATAAAGGTTGGTAAATGGCTTTATATAGACCACTTATAACTTAGTATCCATTACTTTTAATTTGTTTTATAAAAAATATATATTTGTTTACATTAGGAGCTACATTTCAAAAATATATCACATTTATAAACTTCCATTAATGCATATAACCAAATAGAATACAATAAATAGCTTCAAGTCATGGTGGATTCTATGAGATTGTTTAAATTACAAGTAAATTATTTAAGAATTGAAAATGAAATTATGTTAAAATGGATGGGAAAATAAATGTCTTATGGTGCAAAAAGTTTAAATACAAACATTTATCATATATCTCTTTAATTAATCTAGATGGCCCACTTAACACGTTTTTAATTAATTTTTCCATGTTTTATTAAGAAGAGCTTTTTGTTTTACATGGATTTTTATTTTAAAAAAAATACAATATGAAATTAATACTCATTACGGTAGAAAAACAAAGGTAAATAAATGGATTCATTATTAACTTATATGGAATAGATGATTGCATACACAAATAGTTGATTTAAAAAATAAAAAATAAAAAAATTATGGCTCATATGATATGATTTCAATTTATTTAAAATACAAAAAAACAAAAAAAAAATTCTTCAAATAAAGTTCAAAGACATAATTTATCTATGATAGCATCCAATCAAACTTTGATAGTCCACTTAGAAATTATTATCATTAATTATATGTTTTTATTTACAGATTAAAAATTATTTATAATAGATTTTTATCTCAAACAATAAATATCACATTTATGCACTCATATTAATGCATTTTATAGGTAAAAGGTCAATAACGAACTTTGAGTGTTGTTGATTTTCTATATGATATATGATTTTAATTACAACCATTAATTGATTGAAGTATATAAATTTATTTAAAATATGGATTGAGAAATCAGACATCTTATGCTTCAAACAGTTCAAATCATTTTCTTATGACACATTTCCCATTAGCCTGAATAGCCAATAGTGCTTGTAGCATTTATCAAGTAAATTATTATAATTTATTCAATAAGAATTGCACTTTTTTTTGCATTGAGCTCTATTTCAAATTTATATATGAGTATTATGCATATAAGAAAATACAAGTCAATAAAAATACAATCATGCCTTGATGTTCATGTAAGATGATTTCAATGGAAAATAATTCATTTAAGAACACACATACACACACATATTAGCAAAAAAAAATTGATACAACAAAGTCATTGCAAAAAAAATTATAAATAATAATAGAAATATATAATAATATAATTGACAATTCCCATTGTAATTTTTTTTATTAATAGAAAGTTCTGATTTTTTTCCTAAAAAAAATTAAAATTGAAAATTCCCATATAAGATTCCAAAAGATATAAAATCATTCAAATTGATTCAAAAAAACCATGTTCAAATTGCATTAAAAAATTGGAATGTACTTGTGAACAAATCTATAAAGAAAATTATCTTCATCCACTACAACGAAGTACATGTTCTATTGAACATTCGAATGTACTCACGTTTCTCTTTCATACGATGAAGTGTCTTAAGAAAGGGGAATAAAATATGCATAAGCCAAGTATCTTGCTCTTTTCCTGTATAGGCTTTTATCAAGATGTGGTTTGATCGATATCTGATGAATTGAGAAGTATGCTTTGTTATATCTATTAGCAATACATTGATTCTTCATAATTATCTCCATATTGGGACTACACATCAGTCAACCTTTTCTCATAAAATTGTGTTGTCCTCCTTGCTTCTAATTTTGTTTGAAAATGAAAATGAGACCTGTTCCATGCGAATTTAAAGTCCTCTATATCAATATTTGATATTTCAAGTACTCATCGAATGTACTTGTCAGTGACATTTAATGTCAATATTGCAACATCATAATTTTTTAAGCAACATTTTAACAGTTCTGAATGAAAAGGCCTTAAAAAATAGGACCTATCACCGAACTTCCAATCCGGTTCTCTTTGAATATAACAATTTTGTTCATATTTGGTGTATGATTAGAAGAAAACTCCTTCCATTTCAAATATCAACAACATATTTTCACTTATAGTGATGCCCATTTGCATCTGCAACTGCACTGCAACCACACGTATGATATTAACATATCTCCACTTCAACATGTTATTTCTTAATGATATAAAAACCTAACATTTCAAAAATGATGTTGATATTTATTATTAATTAATGGTAATCACAAATTATAATTACTAGCCCCAGTAAATTACTAGCCCTAGTAAAGTGAACAAACTAATGATATGTTTACTTTATACGTACAACCTAATACCTTTATTTAATTTGTATGGAATAAGCAAGTCTTATAGGATCACATTGACCCACCATTTAAATCATTGATTTTAAGTCTTATAATGATTTGTTTAATTTGAACTGAAAGATATAATTACAATGGTTGAAATTAAACAAACTAATTATATATTAGTTTCCACATGTAATATAATACAATTTTTAAATTTAAAACCTACTTAATTATACGCTCTAGAGTCTCTACTTTAGTTTCTTTTGGTGCTTCTTTTAGTAAATATTCTATGTCTATTGTTGGGGCTACATACATCCTAATATATTTTTTCAACTTATATGAAATAAAAAAAAATTATAACAATGCAATGAACCATCATTTGCATTACTAATTTCAAAGCTTGTATAATGATAACTTAAACCAAAATTGAAAAAAATAATTGTAATGTTTCAATACAAATAGAGCAATTATCTATTAATTTTTACATACAATGTAATCCATTGTAAAAATTTCTATAGCATGAGAAATTTTGATACGAAAACATCAAACAACCATTCAAATCAATAATTGTTATCAATACAATAATATCTCACAAAAATAAAGAACATAAAATTATTGTATTCTACTTTTGACAAACTGAATCAGCAATTATTTTATTAGTATTGTGAAATAGAAGTCAAATTAAATTTAAAAGGGCTACAAAATATAGTAATAATTCATGATGTCATACATATTATGACATGAAATAGACACCAATAATCTTAAGTTACTATTATATGTTATTGAACATCCTTCAAAATAGCCCGCACATATGTTGCCTTGCTGCATTTAATCAACATTCTCCATATCTTTTCGATCAACCAATCATCCTCTTTATTTGTTCCAATGAATTGAGGGGCAAGAATCACATTTTCTTTTGAATTTCCTTGCATTCTCTCAAGTGAACAATCCACTATAATAGTATTGGTTGCATCATATTGGGTATGCATTTCCCACACTTTTTTCAATGATTTAGTGTGTATACTTTTTTTTGGATTGTCAATGGCCTTATGTCCCTTTTTTGGTTTACACTCTGAAGCAGTCCACATAAACACAAGTTTATCTTGTATTTTTTTTCTGAAAAAGGACTTTTTTTGAACTCTTGTTGTGTTTTGTTTTGAAGCTACCATCCAAATTGCAATTTCAAAATATTCATTTTTGAAACACATTTCAAAAAATGTATTTGCATGTGGATGAATCCAAAATAAATTTTTCTCTATTTTGTAATCTGCATCAGTTCCCATTTTCTCAATATGTCCTTTATTTGTTGCTTCATCATCGACGCTATGGTAAAAAATGTCCCTTAATTCAAGAATAACTAATTTCTTTTCAATTATTTGCGCTGCAATACAATAAAAAATAGTCTAGTCAAACCATTTTATTCTTGTTACAAAAATTACTAAAAAAATATTGAAACAATACACTTACCATGAGTGTTCTTTTGACTACTTATAGATGAAACAATCTTCTCTTTTATCATCTTCATGGAACCTAGAGTTAAAAATATTAAATCTTCAATTAAATATGATCAAATTATGTAATAAAATATATATTCAATACAAAATTCGCAATTAAAGAAAAGCCTTATCAATTTAACCTACGAAATACATATCCGCACACTTTTAACATTATTTTGATTGTTAGTTTTGTTATTTTTATTTGTTCCTATAATAAACATATACAATTTTATGGTATAGAAGCATTAGAATTTGAAGAATAATATATATATATATATATATATATAAAGGAATAAGTACCTGATATGGCATTATCTTCATAAGTATAAGTTTGCACCTCATCATCGTTTTTGTTCTCTTTATTTGTCTCTACATTAAACATATAAAATAGTTTGAATTGTGGAAATGAATTAAAATCATTAAATAATAAGGAAAACAAATGGGAAAATTACAAGTACCTGATATTATATTTTGTTCTTGATTATAACTTTGTTTCTCAATCTTCGGAATATTGTCTTCGTTCTCATTATTTGTCTCTATAATGTACAATGAATATGTTATAAATTGTGACAATGATTAATTGAATAAAAAAACAAACAAAAGAATAAAAAACAAAGTTCATGTTAACTACCTAATATGATATCATTTGCTTGATTATAGCTTTGTTTCACATGCATTTGATCAATGTTTTCGTTCTCCTTGCTTGTCACTATGATAAAAATAAAAAATGTTATAAATTGTGACAATGAATAAAAGCATAAATCAACTATATAAACAATGAATCATATTTAATCATCCATATAATATTTTGCTCTTGGTTGTAGTTTCTTGGGACATTCCCTTGTCAGTGGAATGGAATGAGAGAGAGAGAGAGAGAGACTAATACCTATTTCTATCTCCATCATTTCAGGGTCAATGTCTTGATTAATTCCTTTCTTCTCATAATTCCCTATAATAGACATCCGAAAATGTTATAAATATGAAAATTAAATAAATTAAAAAAGTAACATGAGCAATAACCAAACAAATTATGTACCTGGTATAATAACATCTTCTCCTCCTATTTCCATTTCTAAATTTGTGTTAACATCATGTGCACTATATTAATTATTTGTTTGCTTCCCACTTTCATCATTCCCTATTTTAGAATCCCCATCATTAGTCATTGTAGTAAACATTTTGACAATTAAGAAACTTGAACAAAATAGTATCCAAAGTATTATAAGAGAAACAACAGAGAAACTATAGTACCTGGATTTTCCAAGAAGCTAATGGATCCTTGGTTTGAGAGTTGAAAATATTTGTAACTATTCAACATTATTGTCCTTTGTGATTCTATTTTCACAACGCAATTCTTCTTCTCTATGTACAACAAGCCTTGATTAAATTTTCCCCCACATAAAGAGAAATAACCACTTCTGCATCACTACATTGTTGATGTCTTTCCAATAAATCCATCCAAAAATCATAATCTCTCTCATTTTCATCAAGTGTGCCTTCAAATGTGTGAGAGTATTTTGAAGCCTCGAACATTTTTAATTCTGAAGTACAGAAATGTATAGTCAAAACTATATCATAACTATAATTATTTTGGGACTTATATTCATAAATTCCAGTAGTCATTTTACATTTGAACTTGGAATCATGTATGGAAATTTCCAAAGTTTGACGTACATCATTACAAAACCAAAGTTCTACTAAGAGAACTGTAGTAAAGTCATTCAACTCATTTTTTTCGATAAGAAATCGAAAAAATTCAATATAATAGCTCTTATGGAATGGTTCTTTTTTCAAAGCCACTGTATCCAGAACAACAAGGTGAGTATGTAAAACTGGCTACAACTGACATGGAAAAGAGTGCAAAAGTGTTGACAAAAGATCAGGCCCTCCAAAATGACAACCAAATTCAAAATTGTTGTCAATATGTTGAATGTTTGTTGATTCTTTTATCATTCTGTCAAGGACTCCACATGCTTGTTTAGATAGGGAATCTATCTTTGTATTTCATGTTCCTTTTAAATAAGTAGACCCCTCCACAGTTTTGCAAAAATTGGAAAATATGAGCTCGTTAATTTCATAATGCTCAAGAATATTGAATGTGGTAAGAGTCTTATCATGCAATTTCTCATCATGACTTTGACAATATGCAACCATTGCATCCAATATTGTTCTGTTGGATTTCAATTTAGAACAATAATCTTTTAATTTGATGGAATTTGTTGGATGATTAGGTGGAATAGAAAACCAAATGGTTCCATTCAATAAATTTTATGCTACTAAACCAATTTCTTCTATGGTTAATCCCTGAAGGGGACGAAAAGTAGCCGCTGTCAAACTGTGTAGACTGTTCTTCTTGTAGTTCTCAAAACCAGGTCAGCTTGGAGAACACTTTAATGTTCCTAGTTGGTAACAATTAAAGACAATGTCCCACTTATCCCAAATATATTGATCAAGATATAAGAGAATTTTTTTATCGGAAAAATTTGTAATTAGACAGTCGAAGAAGGAGCACAACAATTCATCATCGACCTGATAAAATCACATATAAACTAATAAAAATTCAATGTAGAGATGAAATTAAAAAAGGATTAAAATAATGAGAATTCATTACAAACATGAGAAAATATGACACATATTATTGACTTTAAATGTTAAATGCAAAAACAATAAAATAATGTACCTTATCTTTAGTTGTCTTGGAACATCCAATCCTCCTTTTCTTTAATTTGTCATTGGCAATTAAGAAATTTCTTGCTGATCAGACACAATCAATAAATGGAGTTTTGTAGAATACCTTAATGGCAGAATTTAGTTGACAACAAATTCGAATCACCTCAATGGGTTCAACTAATGGACGCAAGAATCGAGCATTGCGTTTTTTATATTTTTGTTTCGCCTCCATAGATACATTATATTTAGGATTTGATAAAATTTATTTCGCTGGTTGAATGGTGTGTTGGCCATAAACTATCCAAAAATTGATATTCTTAGCATCTAAATTTGTCTCATTTATAATTTTGATAGAGTTCACCAATGGATCGGACTCATTGATGTCAAATGGAATCATAAGAGCATAAGGCAATGAGGTTTGAAATTTCTCTAGGAATGCTTTCACTGATACTTTAACATTTAAATCATCTCGTGATCTTAGTTTAAACACTTTGGGGGCTTCTCTACATCTTACAACATCCACCTTTCTGCTAAAGGTGTTTGAAAATATATAGCAATGCTTGAAAGCTTCATGAATTTCATCACATTGATCTGCAAGTTTTGCTGTCTCAAATTCAACTTTCCTAGCTTTTTGAAATTCTGTAGTAGGTTTGAAATCACTTTCAATAATGTTCTCTTCTAATTCAAATAAATATACTCTTCTCAAATCAAGTAAATGACAATCAATTTTATCATCTGGTATTTTGTCAAGAAGTTTTCCTTTTTGTTGTAAGTAAAGAAGTACAGATGATGTTTTTTACATCTTACATAGCGGTATCTTAGAACTGTAGTGATGCGTTCTAAAAGATCTATGCAAGTATTCAATCCATATGTAGCAAAAATCTCATAGTTATCCAACTTAAACATTGAATTCTTTATCGTATTTGGTGAATTTTTACTTGAAGCTTCAATCAAATCTGGTCTAAATTTTGTATACTCCACTTGACAAGAAATTAATTTTACTTCATTTTCTTTAATCACCTCCACTTGAAAGTCAATGTCATTTTCATTGTTAGCATAGCAATTAATAATTATTCCTAATATCTCAGGTTCTTTTTCATCGATGGATCCAAATAAGTACATATCAGGATACATATTCATGGGAGTTTCTATCTGGACATACCAATCTTGCACAAACTCATATTTATTAGATGTGTTGTATTTTTTAATCATTTCAAAGGTAGAAGTTGAAGGTGTTATTGATACTGCCATTTGAGCTGATTTTTTATTTTTCTTAAATGATGACTGTAACATTTCAATTTCTTTGGTGCCAACTGATTCTACATACAAAAATAAAAAATTATTGGCATAAATCAAAATGAAATTAAAAGCTCAAATATTGTCATGTAATGTTATTTTAAAATTTACAAGACCGCCTAACCTAACCATTTATAAGAGAGTATACATAAAATATAAAACAACCATACCAATTGAAGGAGACGTTGTTTGTATATCACTTGTTTTTCGTTTTCTCTTCACTCCTTTACTTGGATTGTCAGGCACACGAGATTCCACAGCTTATGACAAAAAACATAAAGAAATAAATAAATTATGGAAGGCATGAAATACCAAAGATTATTAACTAACCTTATAATACGATATTTTCTTTACATACACAATAATAAAGGAGTACATGTGTTATGCAAGTTTACTATATGACACCAAAAGTAATCACCTATCTAAAATTGTGAGGAAAAACAAAATTATAAGAGAGTATACATAAAATATAAAACAACCATACCAATTTAAGGAGACATTTTTTGTATATCACTTGTTTTTCGCATTTTCTTCACTCCTTTACTTGGAATTTCAGGGACACGAGATTCCACGGCTTATGAAAAAAAAAATAAAAAAATTATGGAAGGCATGAAATACAAAATATTATTAAAAAACCTTAATCACAAAGCTAAAATTGTTAGGAAAAGAAAAATACCCATGTTAGTATGGGGTTTCCACATTAAAACCCACTCCTAGTGCTATTTGCATGTGTTTTTGTGTGAAAGTGGATCTTTAATGTGGAAAATCCAACTAACATGGTGTATTTCAATTTTCATAGCAATATTTGGTAGGAGATTATTCAATAATAAATCAAAATTCATTAAGTTGTAAATTGCATACTAGAATTTTGTCAAATTATTTGAAAATGAATATAAAATAGATTTTTAGAATCTTACATTTTGTACCATAGTTATTAGAATCTGCAAACATTTGTAAGAATTTATAATGGTAAAAAATTAAATGAATTAAAAAACAATATAAATTCATATTATATAACATCTCATTTCATACATATGCACAAAAGCAAAGAAGCTCAAAGAATATGCAAGTTTTCTTAAAAAACAAGGATATCATGAACTTCATTAATCAACAATCATTTATTAGCAACCATTGTAACAAAGTATAGAATAATTTTAAAATTTTCATACCATTTAAATATTTTGGTGTTGTATTTGGTGAACTTCCTTTTTCCTTTGATGATTCCTTTGAATTCCCACTAGCTTCATGGTCCATGGTTTCTGAAAACGAAGTAAGAAACTATTATCATAGTTTCAAATTATCGAAGAAAATATGAATTTATAAATACTACCACTACTTGCATCATTGTATGTGTAACAAAATGAACAAGAACAATAACAAGTGTAGAACTCACAATAATAGCTAATCATGTTGTTGATTAGAGAAAGGGCGCCACCCCTAAATAATTTATTATGTACTTTTAATTGTGCCTATAAGAAAGCTAGCACCTGCTAGCTTTCCTTCTAGTACAAGCATTAAGCACGTTACCAAGAGACAATAATACACTGTGAATAAATACAACAATAGTAGATACTACAACAACATCATGTTTACACAAAATTCATTAATCAACAATCATTTATTAGCAACCATTGTAACAAAGTACAGACTAATTTTAAAATTGTCATACCATGTAAATATTTTGGTGTTGTATTTGGTGAAATTCCTTTTTCCTTTGATGATTCCTTTGAATTCCCACTAGCTTCATGGTCCATGGTTTCTGAAAATAAAGTAAGAAACTATTATCATAGTTTCAAATTATCGAAGAAAAAATGAATTTATAAATACTACCACTACTTGCATCATTGTATGTGTAACAAAATGAACAAGAACAATAAAAAGTGTAGAACTCACAATAATAGCTAATCATGGTGTTGATTAGAGAAAGGGCGCCACCCCTAAATAATTTATTATGTTTTTTTAATTGTGTCTATAAGAAATCTAGCACCTGCTAGCTTTCCTTCTAGTACAAGCATTAAGCACGTTACCAACAGACAAAATACACTGTGAATAAATAACAACAATAGTTCTTTTAATTGTGTCTATAAGAAAGCTAGCACCTGCTAGCTTTCCTTCTGGTACAAGCATTAAGCATGTTACCAAGAGACAACAATACACTATGAATAAATAACAACAATAATATATACTACAACAACATCATGTTTACACAAAATTTATCTTTTATAGTCATGTATATTCTTAGTTTTCTATAGAGACCATAAAAAGGCAAACACATTGAAGAATTTTTTCTATCACATATAACTCTTTGCCAACAACATTGCATTGTAAATAAAATCTAGTGCATGATGAAATTCCTTCTATCACAAACACAAACACATTGTCAAAAAAACATTGCAACAATAATCTTTCCTAGGACATCTCCATGCTTGCGAAATTTGTCCTTACTTTTTGAAGACAACAAATTTTTATTCCATGCCTACGTATATCGTTGTTCCAATATAAGAAATGTTAAACCCTCAAATGATTAGAAGGCCCTTTGTATGGAATATGTGGTCTAAGAATGAAATATGGGACAAATAGAAGCATGTTTCCAGCAACAACATTGCATTGTGAAAAAAAATTAAATGAATTAAAAAACAATGTGAATTCATCTTCTATGACATATCATTTCATACATATGCACAAAAGAAAAGAAGCTAAAAGCATATGCAAATTTTCTTTAAAAATAAGAATAACATGAACTTCATTAATCAATAATCATTTATTGACAACCATTGTAACAAAGCACAAACTAATTTTAAAATTTTCATACCATTTAAAGATTTTGATGCTGTATTTGGTGAACTTCCTTTTTCCTTGGACGATTCCTTTGAATTCCCACTAGCTTGAGAGTCCATGGTTTCTGAAAATAAAGTAAGAAACTATTATCATAGTTTCAAATTATCGAATAAAATATGAATTTATAAATACTACCACTACTTGCATCATTGTATTTGTAACAAAATGAAAAAAATAAATAACAAGTGTAGAACTCACAATAATAGCTAATCATGGTGTTGATTAGAAAAAGGGTTCCAACCCTAAATAATTTATTATGTTATTTTAATTATTTCTATAAGAAAGCTAGCACTTGCTAGCTTTCCTTCTAGCACAAGCATTATTAAGCACGTTACCAAAAGATAACAATAGAAGATACTACAACAACATCATGTTTACACAAAATTTATCTTTTAGTCATGTATATTCTTAGTTTTCTATAGAGACTGTAAAAAGGCAAACACATTGAAGAATTTTTTCTATCACATACAAGAGATTTCCAACAACATTGCACTGTATAGTAAATCTAGTGCATGATGAAATTCCTTCTATCACAAACACAAACACAAACACATTGTCAAATAAAACATTGCAACAATTATCTTTCCTAGGACATCTCCATGCTTGTGAAATTTGTCCTTGCTTTTTGAAGACAATGAGGTTTTAGTCCATGCCTATGTAGATCGTTGTTACAATATAAGAAATTTTAAACCCTCAAATGAGTAGAAGGCCCTTTGTATGGAATATGCGGTCTAAGAATGAAATATGGGACAAATAGAAGCATGTTTCCAACACCATTGCATTGTGAAAAAAAGCATTCTATATTACCTTCTATCACAAACACAAGCACGTTGTCAATAAAAATGTTGCAAGGTGAAAGAAATCTAACTCATGTTAAATTTCATTTTAGCATAAAAGCAAACACTTAAGAACATTGTACGGTAAAATAAATCTAGCATTTGGTAGAATTACTTCTAGAAAAAACACAAGCACATTGCCAACAACAATATTGCTAACAAAATTAAATGAAGCGCATGCTAGATTTGTTTCTAATAAAGACATGATCACATTGCCAATAACAACATTGCTAGGTGAAAGAACTTTAAGCATGCCACATTTCCTTCTATAATAAATAAAAGCTCACGTCAACATTGCAAGGGTATAATAAATCTAACATGTGATCAATTTTCTTCCAACACAAACACAAACACGTTTCAAATTGAAATAAATCTAACACGTGCTATATTTCCTTCTAGCACATAACAACATTGAAGGACAGAAGAAATATAGTGCATGCTATAGATTTATTTCTATCACAAAGACAATGACATTCAAAGGTGATGGAAACATAATGTGTGCTATATTTCCTTCTATCCCCACCATAAGCGTGTTGCCAATATCAAAATTATAAGGTGAAAGAAATCTAATGTGTGTAAGATTTCCTTCTAGCATAAAGACAAGCACACAAGCCCATTATAAGGTGAAAGAATTCTAGTGCATGCTAGATTTACTTCTAGCAAAAAAACAAGCATGTTGACAACAACAACATTATAGGGTAAAGGAAATCTAACATGCGCTAGATTTCCTTACAGCACAACACAAGCACATTATAAGATGAAACAAATCTAGGACGTGCTAGATTTCCTTCTAGCACACACATAAGAACATAACAACATTGTAGGGTTAAATAAATCTAACACGTGCAAAATTTACTTCTAGCACAAGCTAAAGCACATTATTAATAACAACATTGCAAGAAAAGAAATCTAACATGTGCTAAATTTCCTTCTAACATAGTCACATGCATATTTCCAATAACAACATTGCAAGGTCAAAGAATCTAGCATATTTCCTTCTAGTGCAAACAACCAGATTTGCAACCACAACATGGGCATTCTGAAACAAATCTAGTGCGTGCTAAATTTCCTTCTAGCTCAAACCCAAACATAGAAACATTGTAGGGTTAAATCAATCTAACACATGCAAAATTTACTTCTAGCACAAGCTAAAGCACATTGCCAATAACAACATTGCAAGAAAAGAAATCTAACATGTGCTAAATTTCCTTCTAACATAGTCACATGCATATTTCCAATAACAACATTGCAAGGTCAAAGAATCTAGCATATTTCCTTCTAGCACAAACAACCAGATTTGCAACCACAACATCGCATTCTGAAACAAATCTAGCACGTGCTAAATTTCCTTCTAGCTCAAACACAAACATAACAACATTGTAGGGTTAAATAAATCTAACACATGCAAAATTTACTTCTAGCACAAGCTAAAGCACATTGCCAATAACAACATTGCAATAAAATAAATCTAACATGTGTTAAATTTTCTTCTAACATAGTCACATGCATATTTCCAATAACAACATTGCAAGGTCAAAGAATCTAGCATATTTCCTTCTAGCACAAACAACCAGATTGCCAACCACAACATGGAATTTTGAAACAAATCTAGCGTGTGCTAAATTTTCTTCTAGCTCAAACCCAAACATAACAACATTGTAGGGTTAAATAAATCCAACACATGCAAAATTCATTTCTAGCACATGCTAAAACACATTGCCAGTAACAACAATGCAAGAAAATAAATCTAACATGTGCTAATTTTCATTCTAACATAGTCACATGCATATTTCCAATAACAACATTGCAAGGTCAAAGAATCTAGCATATTTCCTTCTAGCACAAACAACCAGATTGACAACCACAACATGGCATTCTGAAACAAATGTACCACGTGCTAAATTTCCTTCTAGCTCAAACCCAAACATAACAACATTGTAGGGTTAAATATATCTAACACATACAAAATTTACTTCTAGCACAAGCTAAAGCACATTGCCAATAACAACATTGGAATAAAATAAATCTAACATGTGCTAAATTTCCTTCTAACATAGTCACATGCATATTTCCAATAACAACATTGCAAGGTCAAAGAATCTAACATATTTCCTTCTAGCACAGACAACCAGATTTCCAACCATAACATGGCATTCTGAAACAAATCTAGTGCGTGCTAAATTTCCTTCTAGCTCAAACACAAACATAACAACATTATAGGGTTAAATAAATCTAACATGTGCTAGAAGGAAATATAGCACGTGTTAGATATTGTTCTAACACAAAAACAAGCATGTTGACAACAACAACATTATAGGGCAAAGGAAATCTAACATGTGCTAGATTTCCTTACAGCACATCACAAGCACATTATAAGATGAAACAAATCTAGGACGTGCTAGATTTCCTTCTAGCACACACATAAGAACATAACAACATTGTAGGGTTAAATAAATCTAACACATGCAAAATTTACTTCTAGCACAAGCTAAAGCACATTGCCAATAACAACATTGCAAGAAAAGAAATCTAACATGTGCTAAATTTCCTTCTAAGATAGTCACATGCATATTTCCAATAACAAAATTGCAAGGTCGAAAAACCTATCATATTTCCTTCTAGCTCAAACCCAAACATAAGAACAATGTAGGGTTAAATAAATCTAACACATGAAAATTTTACTTTTATCACAAGCTAAAGCACATTGCCAATAACAACATTGCAAGAAAATAAATTTAACATGTGCTAAATTTCCTTATAACATAGTCACATGCATATTTCCAATAACAACATTGCAAGGTCAAAGAATCTAGCATATTTCCTTCTAGCACAAACAACCAGATTTCCAACCACAACATGGCATTCTGAAACAAATCTAGCGCGTGCTAAATTTCCTTCTAGCTCAAACCCAAACATAACAACATTGTAGGGTTAAATCAATCTAACACATGCAAAATTTACTTCTAGCACAAGCTAAAGCAAATTGCCAATAACAACATTGCAAGAAAATAAATCTAACATGTGCTAAATTTCCTTCTAACATAGTCACATGCATATTTCCAATAACAACATTGCAAGGTCAAAGAATCTGGCATATTTCCTTCTAGCACAAACAACCAGATTTCCAACCACAACATGACATTCTGAACAAATCTAGCGCGTGCTATATTTCCTTCTAGCTCAAACCCAAACATAACAACATTGTAGGGTTAAATAAATCTAACACATGCAAAATTTACTTCTAGCACAAGCTAAAGCACATTGCCAATAACAACAATGCAAGAAAAGAAATCTAACATGTGATAAATTTCCTTCTAACATAGTCACATGCATATTTCCAATAACAACATTGCAAGGTCAAAGAATCTAGCATATTTCCTTCTAGCACAAACAACCAGATTTCCAACCACAACATGGCATTCTGAAACAAATCTAGCGCATGCTAAATTTCCTTCTAGCTCAAACCCAAACATAACAACATTGTAGGGTTAAATAAATATAACACATGCAAAATTTACTTCTAGCACAAGTTAAATCACATTGCCAATAACAACATTGCAAGAAAAGAAATTTGACATGTGCTAAATTTCCTTCTAACATAGTCACATGCATATTTCCAATAACAACATTGCAAGGTCAAAGAATCTAGCATATTTCCTTCTAGCACAAATAACCAGATTGCCAACCACAACATGGCATTCTGAAACAAATATAGTGCATGCTAAATTTCCTTCTAGATCAAACCCAAACATAACAACATTATAGGGTTAAATAAATCTAATATGTGCTAGAAGGAAATATATCACGTGTTAGATTTTTTTCTAGCAAAAAAACAAGCATGTTGACAAAAACAACATTATAGGGCAAAGGAAATCTAACATGTGCTAGATTTCCTTACAGCACAACACAAGCACATTATAAGATGAAACAAATCTAGGACGTCCTAGATTTCCTTCTAGCACACACATAAGAACATAACAACATTGTAGGGTTAAATAAATCTAACACATGCAAAATTTACTTCTAGCACAAGCTAAATCACATTGCCAATAACAACATTGCAAGAAAATAAATCTAACATGTGCTAAATTTCCTTCTAACATAGTCACATGCATATTTCCAATAACAACATTGCAAGGTCAAAAAACCTATCATATTTCCTTCTAGCACAAACAACCAGATTTCCAACCACAACATGGCATTCTGAAACAAATCTAGCGCGTGCTAATTTTCCTTCTAGCTCAAACCCAAACATAACAACATTGTAGGGTTAAATAAATCTAACACATGCAAAATTTACTTCTAGCACAAGCTAAAGCACATTTCCAATAACAACATTGCAATAAAAGAAATCTAACATGTGCTAAATGTCGTTCTAACATAGTCACATGCATATTTCCAATAACAACATTGCAAGGTCAAAGAATATAGCATATTTCCTTCTAGCGCAAACAACCATATTTCCAACCACAACATGGCATTCTGAAACAAATCTAGCGCGTGCTAAATTTCCTTCTAGCTCAAACCCAAACACATTGTCAATAAAAATTTTGCAAGTTGAATTCCGACACGTGCTAAATTTCCTTGTAGCACAAACACAAGCACATAACAAACATTGTAAGGAAAAAAATATCTAGCATGTGCTATATTTACTTTTAGCAAAAACTCAAGATTATTTCTAACAACAACATCATCAAGCAAAAGAAATTTAACACGTGCTATATTTCATTCTGTCATAAATGAAAGTGCATTGCTAATAACAACATTGTAAGATGAAAAAAGTATAATGAGTGATATATTTCCCTCTAGCATAAATAAGCGCATATTGTCGATAACACCATTGAAAGGTGAAGGAAATCTAACCCATGCTAAGTTTTCCTATATCAAAAACATAAGCACATAACAACATGGATGGGTTAAAGAAATCTAGCTCGTGCTAGATTTGCTTTTAGCAAAATCACAAGTATAATTCCAAAAGCAATATTGCAGGGAAAAAAGAAATCTATTTTGTGCTAGATTTTCTTCTATCATAGACAGAAGGAATTCTCAATAGCAACATTGAAAGGTGAAAGAAATCTAACATGTGCTAGATTTACTTTTAGTAGAAAGACAAGCATATTACCAGAAACAAAGGTGCATGCCAAAAGAAAACTAGGACCTGTTAAATTTTCTTCTAGGACAAACACAAACACAATGGAAATAATAACATTACAAGGGGAATGAAATCTAACGTGTGCTACATTTAATTTTAGCACAAACAACCAGATTGTCAACAACAATCTGAAATTAGAAAACTTTCTAGGGTTTGTGGATTTTTCTCCATGAAGCCACATAGAAAATGTAGTAACAATTGTTTTGAAAAGGCAACCAACCATGCCAATTTACTCGTATGTAACTCGGGTTTGGGTTCTAGTGGCTTGGTAGAGCGCTAACTCGTTTAACACAGGGGTCTGGCCAGATAATGTTGGACCGCTTTCATGGATGTCTAAAACTGATCTTGAGACGAGAATGTAAATATTCTGCATTTAGTAAAAAAAAATGAACCAACATAATATAAAGTTGGAGCAGGTGCTTGTATATTTAACACTAGTTTTGTTGGGTAGTAGTGTAGTGCAGATAAGCCCTTGTTGATATGGCTTGTTTGAGTATGTAGAGCTATTGCTTCTCCATTTTGGCTTTGTGCATCTCAAATTCCAGAGAGGTGAATACATTTCAGCTATGGGAAGGGGTTGATGTAGAGGAAGATGGGTAAACATGTCGGTATATTGGTCTTACATTATTGTTGCATATAATGGTAATTTGATACCTATAATACTAATGGACCAAATAATATTTCAGCTACTTCAAATAATTAGTAACTATTGGGTGGCGTGGGCAACCCCTACAAAATAAAATGAGAGTTCCCCTGTTAGAAACTCCCTTCTCATTCTCATTTATGTTGCTTTGAAATTAAGCAGCTCTTCATGTGTTCTTGTTAGCTTTGTGCTTCTTTCACTAGTTGGACTTAAAACTAGCAATCAACTTTTCAGCAATCTACACAATTGATGCAACTCCATTTGGGTGAATACTGAATCAGGCATCAACTAATTAGAGTGCAATGGACACATTGATTCCTACACAACTAGGAGCTTTGGTTTTTGCATTTATACAACTTTTGGGGATCATTGTAGTCATGTCTCATATTTCTTGGAAGATATTCCTTGTGTTTACACCAGTGGGTTCAACTTGTATATGGTATCATCAATATTACATATCATCAACTAGGGAAGTGGCTTGGTTGTCATTATTTTCTAGAGCTCCAATCATACAAAACTTTGGAGAATCAATTTCTCGAGCAGCCACCATTAGAAGTTTTGACCAAGAGTCTTGGTTCATGGAGAGAAATCTCTAGTTGATTGATATGTATACTAGACCTAGTCTCCACAATGTTGGGGCCAATGCATGGATTTGTATTCTGATAGATTTACTATCAAATCTCGCGTTTGCATTCTCTATAATATTCCTAATGGAAATTTACAATGATAAGCAAAGCATGCATAGTAAAAAAAACAAACACACAAAATTTAGAACACATTAAACACCCAAAAATCTCCATAAACTGCGTGAGATGAGCCACTCTATTAATATAAATGTTGGGTACAAAGGTAATATGAAAAAACATGCACCTAGGCTTGAACAAGGCAAGCTAACAATGCCCAAGTGATGAAATCAACTACTCTAACATGCAATGTGGTTGTCCCCCACAATCTCTCCGCTAACCCAATGAAAAATTACATTGTTGGCTGTAAACAATGGTTGTTAGGGTCTCCTCTGGTGCTCAGAAAATTATGGGAAATTAACTTTAGGCTCTCCTCCAATAATCCACAAAAACCCACGAAGGAATAAGCCAAATGTTGACCTCAGAATTTCAGTCCAATTTCCCCCTAGCTCCTCTAGTTGTTGGCTGAGTTGGGACCCCTATTTGACCAAGAAAATCTACCCAAAAAATTATGCCAAACTATTTATGAGCTCCTTGTCAAAAACCCAGAAAAAAAACACAAAGGGCTTGCTCTAGTTTTGACGCTCCAAAATTTACCTCAAAATGCTTGGCCCTCCTCCACAACCAGATGCGCGGCTTGCTCCTCCACCAAAATGCTGGAAAATCACCCATGATTTCCGCCAATCTAATTTCAAACAACCCCAGCTCCTCATTCCCTTTCACAAGACAATTATTGGCTTTGCCTCGAAATTTTGGCCCAATTTCCCCCTAGCTCCTCCAATTGTTAGTTGAGTTGGGACCCCTGTTTGACCCCGTGAATCTACCCAGAAAATTACGCCAAATTATTTCTTAGATCCTTGTCAAAAACCCAGAAAAACCCAAAAAGGGCTTTCTCTAGTTTTTCTGCTCCAAAATTGACCTCAAAATGCTTGGCCGTCCTCCACAAGCAGAAATTGTAACCTGTAGCAGATGTTGGGCTTGCTCCTCCAGAAAAATGCTAGAAAATCACCCAAGATTTCCCCCAATCTAATTCCAAACAACCCAAGCTCCTCAATCCCTTTCACAAGCCAATTGTTGGTTTTGCCTCATCAACTCCTCCAAGAGCCATGCTTGTGTACTTTCCCCTTTTTGCATCATTGGAGTGTCTATAAGCTCACCAATCAGTGTGCATGCGATTCTAACACCTTCATGATCTTGCTAGCTTCCCCATGACTGGCCAAGATTATGCTTTGATACCATTGTAATATTCCTAATGGAAATTTACAATGATAAGCAAACCAAGCATAGTAAAAAAAACAAACACGCATAATTTACAACACATTAAACACCAAGAAATATCCAATAATTGTGCTAAGCTGAGCCATTTTATTAATATAAATATTGGGTACAAAGGTAAGATCAGAAAGCATGCACTTGGTCTTGCCCAAGGAAACCTAAAAATGCCCATGTGATGAAATTGGCTACTCTAACATGCAATGTGGTTGTCCCCAACAATCTCTACGTTGACCCAGTGAAAAAATACACTGCTGACTGCGAAAAATGGTTGTTAGGGCCTCATTCGGTGCCTAGAAAGTTTCGGGAAATTAACCTCAGGTTCTGCTCCAATAACCCACAGAAACCCACAAAGGAATTGGCCAAATTTTGACCTCAGACATTTTGGCCCAATTTCCCCCTAGCTCCTCCAGCTACTAGCTGAGTTGGCACCAAAATGATAGAAAATCCCCCACAATTTCCTTTCCTGCGTCCTAGATGAGCCATAAATGTGTGGTATCCTCCCAACTACCAAATATGAGTAGAATTTTCCTCCCTGGGGTGGCACTCGTGGTCCACCGAAGAACAGGGTGACTTGACCCCCACGAAAGACTGTGTAGTTCCTGGGCAAGATGATGTAGGACCCTGCTCCAAAAATATGTACTATTGTGGAAATACCTCCTGCTCTTGTAAATCCTTCTCTTTTTTCTTGGAATTTGATCAAGGAATGCTTCAACGATAGTGTAGCCCCTATCTCTGACACCACTCTCCAACAAGAACTGTGTGGGTCCTTTCCTGCATCCTAGCTAAACTTGAAATGTGTGGTATCCTCCCAAATACCAAAGATTAGTAGAATTTTCCTCCCTAGAGTGGCACTTGTGGTTCGCCGAAGAAGATGGTGAGGTTTCCCTTTGGAAACCTCTGGTGCTAAACAGCACCTGTGACTCAGTTGAACAACTTGAGCAACAATGTGTAAAATGAAAAATTATCAAAAGGTACTCAATGTTGCCTTCAACCCTCTATTTATAATTGTTGCTTTGCCTTTCCTTAGAGGTCCCTCATCAAAATATTTTGATCTCCTTTCCACAAAATCAATTATTCCTTGAGGGGTGGCCCCACATTCCACAAAGGTTGATATTTTCTATTTCTACTAAGTCCCATGTACCAAAAATGTCTCAAATGCCCAGATTACAAAATTGTGCCATGCTTGGCACTCCCCTAATAAACTTCATTAATCTTGTTAAATGAAAAACCAAAATTGGTGATATTACATTCTCTTTGGTGTTCCTCATTCGCCTGCCTGGACATGTAATTAGACCAAGCATTGCAAGGTTGACAATAACATATGGTTTAAATCTGAACATGATACAAACCTGGGTAACATGATGTCTTTGTTTTGTGGAGACCAAGATTATCTCAATGGAGAGAATAATGCAATATTCACGTATTCCCACCGAGCCACCAGTGATCATGGAGAATTGTAGACCAAATCCAACTGTCGATCTAGAGGAACAATAGATCTATCTGATTTGCAGGTGCATTATGGGCCACATCTTATGTTTCTCTTGAAAGGCCTTACATGCACTTTCCCTGGAGGTACAAGGAGGCAGTTGTGGGGCAGACAGAAAGTGGAAAATCTACTCTCATTCAATCCATTTTTGGCATTGTGGAACCAATAAGGGGATTGATGGAATCAACATCTCAACAATAGGCCTCCATGAGCTAAGGTCCAAAATTAAGAATTATTCCCCAAGAACCAACAATGTTTGGGGCAATATAAGAAATAATTTGGATCCTTAGGAAGACTACTCAAATGATGAGATTTGGGAGGCTTTGGACAAGTGCCAATTTGGTGAAATTATACAATAAATTTGATTCCTCAGTGCTTGAGAATGGAGGAAACTAGAGTGTCGGTCAATGTCAGCTTGTCTGTTTGTTTTATTATGGCGGGTACAAAGGTAACATCAAAAAGCATGCACTTGGTCTTGCCCAAGGAAACCTAACAATGCCCATGTGATGAAATTGGCTACTTTAACATGAAATGTGGTTGTCCCCAACAATATGTATGTTGACCCAGTGAAAAAATACACTGCTGACTACGAACAATGGTTGTTAGGGCCTCATTCGGTGCTTAGAAAATTTCAATAAATTAACCTTAGGTTCTGCTCCAATAAACCACAAAAACCCACGAAGGAATTGGCCAAATGTTGACCTCAAACATTTTGGCCCAATTTTCCCCTAGCTCCTCCAGCTACTAGCTGAGTTGGCACCAAAATGGTAGAAAATCCCCCACAATTTCCTTTCCTGCGTCCCAACTGAACCATAAATGTGTGGTATCCTCCCAGCTACCAAATATGTGTAGAATTTTCCTCCCTGGGGTGGCACTCGTGGTCCACCGAAGAAGAGGGTGACTTGGCCCCCACGAAAGACTGCGTAGTTCCTGGGCAAGATGATGTAGGCCCCTGCTCCAAAAATTCATATTCTTGTGGAAATACCTCCTGCTCTTGTAAATCCTTCTCTTTTTTCTTGGAATTTGGTCAAGGAATGCTTCAACGATAGTGTAGCCCCTATCTCCGACACCACTCTCCAACAAGAACTATGTGGGTCCTCTCCTGCATCCCAACTAAACTTGAAATGTGTGGTATCCTCCCAACTACCAAATATTAGTAGAATTTTCCTCCCTAGAGTGGCACTTGTGGTTCGCCGAAGAAGATGGTGAGGTTTCCCTTTGGAAATCTCTGGTGCTAAACAACACCTGTGACTCAGTTGAAAAGCTTGAGCAACAATGTGTAAAATGACAAATTATCAAAAGGTACTCAATGTTGCCTTCAACCCTCTATTTATAATTGTTGCTTCGCCTTTCCTTGGGGGTCCCTCGTCAAAATATTTTGATCTCCTTTCCACAAAATCAATTATTCCTTGAGGGGTGGCCCCCACATTCCAAAAAGGTTTATATTTTCTATTTCTACTAAGTCCCATGTACCAAAAATGTCTCAAATGCCCAGATTACAAAATTGTGCGATGTTTGGCACTCCCCTAATAAACTTCATTAATCCTGTTAAATGAAAAATCAAAATTAGTGATATTACATTCTCTTTGGTGTTCCTCATTCGCTTTCCTAGAGATGTAATTAGACCAAGCATTGCAAGGTTGAGAATAACATATGATATAAATCTGAACATGATACAAACTTGGGTAACATGATGTCTTTGTTTTGTGGAGACCAAGATTATCTCAATGGAGAGAATAATGCAATATTCACGTATTCCCACTGAGCCACCAGTGATCATGGAGAATTGTAGACCAAATCCAACTGTCGATCTAGAGGAACAATAGATCTATCTGATTTGCAGGTGCATTATGGGCCACACATTTTGTTTCTCTTGAAAGGCCTTACATGCACTTTCCCTGGAGGTACAAGGAGGTAGTTGTGGGGTAGATAGAAAGTGGCAAATCTACTCTCATTCAATTAATTTTTGGCATTGTGGAACCAACAAAGGGATTGATGGAGTCAACATCTCAACAATAGGCCTCCATGAGCTAAGATCCAAAATTAAGAATTATTCCCCAAGAAACAACAATGTTTGGGGAAATATAAGAAATAATTTGGATCCTTAGGAAGATTGCTCAGATGATGAGATTTGGAAGGCTTTGGACAAGTGCCAATTTGGTGAAATTATACAATAAATTTGATTCCTCAGTGCTTGAGAATGGATGAAACTAGAATGTGGGTCAATGTCAGGTTGTCTATTTATTTTATTATGGCGGAGGTGGGTCCCTTGTCCCACAGACAAGGAAGTATCATACACCAACTTGGTGTCTGGTTTAGTCATGACCTTAAAATTGGATAATAATAATAATAATAATTTACTTGCTTCAAATCACCAATTCATCCAATAAAATTTTCCAAAACCTTTTAAGGTGGATCTATGCTTGTATATATTGGACACATTACTATGATATTTTTTCCATTAAATAACTTTATACTTAATATATATCTTGCATATTAATCTATTATTCATCAAGTTAGTCAATTAAGTTAGTTTTTAACACAAAAGAACAAATAATAAATAATAAATAAACTATACTACTACTCATTCAACATTTAAATTGATCATAAAAAATGTATTTTCTCATGTCAACTTTAAAATGGTTCAAACTTCCTACAAACATAATAATCCAATCATAATTATTTTATCCAAGGAGAATAATGTGATCTTTGTATAATTTTCAAGTTTATGAATAAATGTATTATTGAGGTATACTGTATTTTTCTTCCAATGCAAATATATGCAACTTTAAAATATCAAGCATAATTTTTTAACATGTATTGTTTCTTTGTCTATTTTGTTGTATAGTTATGAACTTCCAAAAACAATTTCACTAATGTTTGGATGCATAAGATAAGACTCTTCCTCATCAACATAAAAATCTAGGAAAACTCAAATCTATACTTTTCGAGGACCTAGAGTTAACATTCCTTTGTATCCATCCTCAATAGTATGTCCTTAATGTGTATAGGTAGGGAGTGCTAACATTGGAACTAAAGATTTGTAAAATCAACTTTCTTTTCTTTTAGAATAAAAATGAGAATTATCTAGTATTTACAGTATCAAAACTTTTATTTGGAAGAAAACCTCTAGTTTTCCTTTTGATTATCAAGTTGAAACATCAAACATCCTCTCTAAGTGAATATAATTTCTCCTTTTCATGGGGCTTTTAGACATCTTATGTAGCATCAATCCTGGAATTTCTTAGATTTTACAATGGACCATGTTTTGGTTCTTCAACTTCTACAAATTTCTTATGATCATTATTCATACACATGCATTAAGACTACAAGTGTCATTTCTAAAGTTAAATAGGAACTTGGTGGTTTGATATGAGCATATATTTGTCATTCAAAACTTTTATTTGGAAGAAAAACTCTAGTTTGGCTTTTGATTATCAAGTTCAAACATCAAACATCCTCACTAAGTGAAAAAATAATTTCTCCTTTTCATGGGGCTTTTAGACATCTTATGTAGCATTAATCTTGGAATTTCTTAGATTTTACAATGGACCATGTTTTGGTTCTTCAACTTATACAAATTTCTTATGATCATTATTCATACACATGCATTAAGACTACAAGTGTCATTTTTGAAGTTAAATAGGAAATTTGTGGTTTGATATGAGCTTATATTTGTCATTCTATGATACTATCTACATCTCTAATTGCATGGTCTTCATATATGATTTTTGTGTAATTAGAAAGTAAAGTACTTTTTGGTAGTAGGCACTAGATGGTGGGGAACAATGTTTCATTACATACAATATGACTACCACACTATTTGAATTATTGCATCTATATTACTTTTTGAAAGTTGTGTGTTTTTGCAAAAATATAAAATCACACTTTACATGGTTCAACCTTTTAATTACAATTTATGGTTTAATTGTTGTTACAGAATTGCTACAAGCTACAATGGAAAATATATCAAAAGGGGACTATGTTGATCTCCTTATTAATGATCAAGTCGTTGGGCTAGGAAGGGTCGAATATATAGACTCTGGAATTTATTATGTCAGAGAAAGGGTTAATGCATGTTATGTTGCAATTTTGATAATTGATGTCACTCAACCACATTTGATTGAGGATGTTGATGAAGGGGACATACACCCATGGAAGATCAGGGATTTGAGGCACAACATAGGTAAATCAAAGTATTGAAGCATGTGTTCAAATATTATTGATAGTATAATACATTTTTTTTGAGTAAATACTAACCTTATTTACATTCGTTTATAGGTGCAAATGTTTCTTCTGCATTTTCTATTGGAGAAAAGGTAGATCTTATGCAAAATGGAGTGAAGGTTGGTGAGGGCTCCATATTCAATACAGAGCTTGGGCATAAAGTGCATGGAAAGATGGTAAAGAAAGGATGCATAGTGGTTAAAATTGAGAAGGTTTTAAAACATGATGTTGCTCTACCACATCCAACAGGATTTGAGCATACACTAGGGGGTGCATTGGAATCTTATGAGATTTGGCCAGAATCAGATTTGGAAACTCATTGTCATTATCATACCATAAATATTCCCCAAGATAGGGTTAAATTCATATGTAAAAAGGCTTCTCTTACACATGAATGCATGGGAACAAGCATGTGCATTGCCAAAGGAATGTTAATTAATGTCCGAGAGGATGAAATTGTTGAAGGTGAAACACTAAGAGAAATGGAATTTGGTGTTTTTTTGGAAGAGATAGATGGAAATTGTGAAATATGCAGAATTGGGGATAAGTCTATACATTGTTTGGTTAGATGGCCAATAAATAAGTTGGTGGACAACAAAGGTGTGATATTAAGGGTTAAGTAAAAGTACAAGGAGCCAACCAAGGAAATGGTGTTATGGGATGTTATAGAAGACAAAAATCCCTTAAACAAATGGGATGAGAATATTTGCAATGAAAAAGATATAAACTCAATTGATATGCATGTAACAAGGCCATATAAAAGGAATAAATGAGTTATGGCTACAACAAAAATTGCAAAATGTCAAACAAATATAGATCAAGAGAAAGAAATTCGACTTTTGGCAGCAGATGTATGTTTTACAAAAGAATGTCTTCAACATGTGGATAGGAAGGCCATTGCAGGTGCTAGAAGGGGTATGAGACAAAAAAGTAAAAATGGTATTAGGGAATTTGTCTTGAATTCTCTCATGTCAAACATAGTCATGTCAAGGAGCCATGGCCTACCACCTATTTCTAGAAATGTAAAGGACATGAGATTTAATGGGAATATTATTTGTAAGAAAGCATGGTATAAAATACATAATATTCCTCAAAGAACATTCTATAACTACCAACAATATTTCCAAAATGGAAAGATCAAAGCTATTCATGGTAACACCAACACATGCAAAGCACGAGGACACACTGTGGCAGCCATATAAATATTGCACAAAATTGTAATGGATAATTCAGATTTTTCACCAAACCAAACGCGTCAAGTTGAAGAAGATGGAACATCTGCTCCTTTAAGATTGCTTCCTTCGACTTACACACAAAATTCTTTGTTAAAAGAGATCAATGAGGCTCTTCAAAAGCTCAATTACCCATCAATATCACAATCAACAATGAGCAAGATATGGAACACTAAGTTTCGAGATGTGGCATTTTCAAAGAACACCAACTTCAGTAAATGCATTGAATGTATTGTGTTGAAAGCATAGATGAATTCAACGACTACAAAAGAAATGGAAGAAAAGGCACGAGGTAGGCTGAACAAACATAACAAGATTGTTATGTGTGGAAGATATTGCTAGTATGCCCATAGAATTATGTCAGAGCGGTTTCCAAATGAATATTTGAGCATTATCCATGATAAAATGGATAAAAGAAAGACTTCAATCCCAAGGCTATGTGTCAAATCAAAATCTATTGTAGGAACAAAATTAGGTGTGTCATTGACAGGTATGCTAACACATGGGCATAACACAGGAGTTTTTGGTCATTTCTCCCTACCATTTGTACATATGGGATCGCAATTTACTATTACATCCCTTGCAAAGTGCTTAAGAGACCTTGAAGACCCACAAATTGATATGTATGGTGATCTACTTTATGAGAGTGGAAGTTCAAGAAACCCACTTACAAATTCATTACTTGACACCTCTATTTACTCAAAATGTCAAGTTTACAAGGATGATTTTATAACTCATGGAAGATCAAAGAGCCAAAATTTTGATTTTAAAACTCTTCCTCGACATTTGTTGTTATAGTTGGACAATGCACCAAGTAATAATAAGAATCGCTATATTTTCATGTTTTTATCACTTTTAAGTGCACTTGGTGTCTTCATCACTATTGAGGTTGGATTCTTGCCTGTGGGGCACACCCATGAAGACATAGATGGAACCTACGGAAGAATGTCTTCCAACCTAAAAATTAAAGATATATATTCTTTACCTAAAATGATGGATACATATCAGAAAATTGAAGAAAAACGAGTGTTTCTAGCTACACTTATTGACAAGGTCTATGACTTCAAAAGTTTCCTTAATGGATACATCAAGGAGGGAAAAAATGCACTAGTTGGACATCTTAATGTTCAATAATTCCAATTTCTTGTACTCAACGATATTATAGTACTAAGGTACAAAGAATCCATTAGAGATACTGAGTGGTCAGAACCAATTGAGTTATGGAATATAGATGATGAAGGTCGACCTATAATTTCCATAGGTAACCCACATTTCTTAGATTCCAAAAAGAATGATGCCTATTTCAAAGAACTAAAGGAAGGGATAACATCATACATAAAAATGTGGAAAGACACTATCGGGAACGAAGATTCACCAATTGTTACAGAGGAATGGAAAAATAAAGTAGTGTATTAGGAAAGAGTTCTTGATACATTAAATGAAATCTATAATGATCATAGAATAATAGATGGAAGTGATTCATCTTTTGACGATTTCTGGCCCAAGACAAGGCATGTTGTTGATGTTGATCGTAATGCACTCCATGTAATCTCAAGTATTATGGATGAAGATTTTGACAATGAAATATATGAACCCATATATGTTGGACCCAAATGCAACAAGCCAAAGCCAACATTCAATCCAAATATTGATGTTCAGAAAGGAATGATGTTGCTAGTTAGATCAGGAAATGAGGATGCAGGAGAGATGATTTGGATGGCAAAATCCATCTCAGATATATTTAGGGATAATGAAAATGAGAATCTTCATGTAAAGGTTGATTGGTGGAAGCCTATTTCAGGGAAATACAATGGCAAATTTTTAGAGGAATATTGGATACCAAATCCCGATGACACAGAACTTGGCTATATTCCAATTAATACCATAGTTTGGGCATGGCTGCCAAAGAAAGAACATTGCAAGAAGACCAAGATAGATAAATATGGTCTAGAAGTTGTTCTTGACCTACTTGGGTGAATATCTTAAGATTAGGTTTATATGATTCATGAATGTGATTTTTTTTTTAAGGATCTTTTAATATGCATTCAGACACTTTTCAATATTTGTTGTATATCAAATATTATTCTCTTCATATTATTTTTGGAGGAGTTTTATATTATTTAGTATTTCAATGTAATCATGTGGTGATACAAATGACATGATTGTGCCATAAAATATTTAAATTTTCAAAGCTTTGTTTGACCAACATGACTTGTCACCATATGAAATATGCATAATCAAATTCAATAATGCACTTAAAAACAACATCTTCCAAACTTGGTCTATTAAAACAATAATGGAGTAGCTAATTAGTATTCTATTTAATATAAACCATTTAAACACTTAATGAAAAAATGTTAGACATTTGTAATAATGTTTGAAGTGAGTTTTCCTTAATATTCCTTATTGATGATGATGATGGTGGTTAACGTCCACTCAAATTTATCTAAATCAAATTTGTTGTTTTGTTGCACTCTAATTTAAAAAAAAATGATTTTGATCATTGAACAACACAACTAGACTTATAAAATATTTCCTCTTATAGACTTTGAAGTGGTGCCAACATTGTACTAGTATAATAAATTTGTACTCAACATAGGAAAAGTAGTTAGTGTCAATTTAAAATGGTTAATAATAGTAAGAAACACAATATTGATATATTGTTAAATAACTTTATAGGTAAGAATATTTTTAAAAATTCAATTATTCATGAGTCAAATTTAATACATAAATATAAATATTAATGATAATAGAAATAATGTAACTTGGAATCTAAGTTTTAGATGAATGTCAATATGTTCTTTTCAATATAATATCCTTAAACACTCCAGGAATAAAAACTAAACATTTGTAGTAAATAGTTTAGTCAATTTTCTCTCTTTCCTCTTAGATTTGAAAATAATCAAATTGTATTACTTTGTTACTATTCTAATTCATGATTGATTTTGATAATTAAAATGATTAGTAATTGAGTCGAGAGGCGAGGCTCATTCTACAACCTAGTATGAGGGGATGTGTAAGTTGGACTATAATTTTTTTTTGAAGGATCTATTAATATACATTCAGACACACTTTTCAATATTTGTTGTATATCAACTATTCTCTTGATATTATTTTTGGAGTTTTATATTATTTAGTATTTCAATGTAATCACGCGGTGATACAAATGACATGACAGTGCCATAAAATATTTAAGCTTTCAAAGCTTTGTTTGACCAACATGACTTGTCACCATATCAAATATGCATAATCAAATTCAATAATGCACTTAAAAACAACATCTTCTAAACTTGGTCTATAAAAACAAAGGTTTTTAACTTAGTTTTTAACACAAAAGTACAAATAATAAATAATAAATAAATTATACTACTACTCTCTTTCAACATTTAATTCAACATTTAATCCCTCTAGGCTCATGTTAAATCTATATTTAAGGTGGATCTATGCTGGTGTATATTGGACACATTACTATGATAATTTGTCATTAAATAACTTTATACTTAATATATATCTTGTATATTAATCTATTATTCATCAAGTCAGTCTCAATTAAGTTAGTTTTTAACACAAAAGAGCAAATAATAAATAATAAATAAATTATACTACTACTCATTCAACATTTAAATTGATCATAAAAAAGTATTTTCTCATGTCAACTTTAAAACGGTTCAAACTTCCTACAATAGTATGTAATGATGATGGTGATAATGATGATTATCATCCGCTAAGAACAAATAATATGGTATATAAGAAGCCTTAAATATATTACTCTAAATTCTTAGGAATTTTATTGTTATGCTAAAAAAGCATAAAAATAAGTGTTTCAAGATCATCATAATTTTGTTTAGTTAAAAGATCAAGAAGGTTGGTAGTGCCACAAATATTTTGAAATTTAAATCCAAATTTGAGTATAAAGTGGATGATCTAAGAGGGTTTTTCATCTTCAACCATATTACTAGTGTTGCAAAGGTGATATAATTTTAAATTGTGCCAACCTTGTCTTAGTAATAATCGTAATTTAACACATACCTTGTCATGATATTTACTATATCAAATTATAATTAAACGGGTTAATAATAGTAACATACAAAACATTGATTTTCATATTAAATTTAATCATAATAACATACAAAACATTCTTTTCATAAAGTTAATAATAGTAACATACACAACATTATTTTCATAAGATAACTTTAACAAACTTAGCTTTTAGTACAAACCATAAAAAATCTTAAAAGAGATAATGTAATGAAACCAAGATTAAGATGTGAAATATTTATTTTTTCAAGTTTATATAAATTTGTTTTATATACTTTACCATGAAAAAAATTTCACCAAAAATGGTGAATATCTACATTAAAATTAGTAAACTAAGTGATTTTATAACTCCACATTTTGAAAAAACTTAATCTAGTTAAAATTTCTAAATTCTATATCGATGGAAAACTTCCAAATTTAATGAAATATGTGTTATCTACAAAAAGGGAAACTAAATGTTGTTGCAGATGCACTCTCAAGAAATAATGAAGAGGTGGAAGCATTGCTTTATGCGATTTCCATTATCCAACCAAATTGGATAACCGAAGTAAGGGATGAATGGAAGAAGGATGAAGAAGTGCGGACATTTATTCAAAAGTTGCAGCAAGATCCTAGTACAACTGATACATTTAGTTGGAAAAATGATTCCTTATGGTACCAAGATCACTTATATATTTGTAATAATTCCCAACTAAAACAAAATATTCTTTTGGAATTGCACACTTCTCCTTTAGGAGGACACTTAGGATTTTTAAAAACTTACCACAGGGTGAAGAAAGATTTTTTTTGGGATGGCCTTAAATCTAATATTCAAAAGTTTGTGGCAGAATGTTTGGTTTGCCAAAAAAATAAATTTGAGACAATAAATACTCCATGTTACACTAAAATTGTCACCATGACATTTTACTGTCTGTATGGGTTCATAATTACTCATACAATACTCCCTTAGAAGTCTACAAACATCAAGTTCCTAAAACCAAGCCTTGAAATTGAGAGAAAAGCTTATAAAAGTCATAAAAATACTTGTACCACACTTTCTCTTAGTATTACCTGCAGTGGCGCATCTGTTTCTTTTAGAACATGTGGAACCGGCCACACTTTTTCTTCATTTAAGGTGTGGCTCCCTGTAAAAGGTAAAATGAAGGTGGAAGTAAAATTTGGAAGCCCAGCTAGTTGAATCTGGAAGCTTCTGGAAGCAATTATTCGGTGGAAAGTTTGCTTCTTTCATGTACATTCATCCCTCCATTAAAGGAGCCTACCCCTTGGTATGTGGAACTTAATCCCTTTGAAAGAGGATTCTATCCCCTCTTATTTGGAGCTGCAACCTCTTCTCTTTTGCTATAAATTGAGGCCATAGTTCAACCTCTAGGGGAGTTAGGCTTTGAGATTTTTTTGGGAGAATTGCTGGAGAAACTTAGACTCTCTTAACTGATTATCATATGGAATGATTACACACTCATGTGTATGTTAGTCGAGAGAGTGCAAAGGCTTGTCAAAGTAGAGGAAGTGCTTGTTCCAGACCCCGGAAGGACCTGTACGACATCAAGGCGAACACGGTTGTAAGGCTCCTTTTTTCATCAAATATAATACAAATGGATCCTGTTTTCTCAATGAGTTGTTTATTTAAATGGATTATTTCTTGAATTCCTTGATCATCAAGATAGATTTATGGTTTATGAATTAGTCTATATTATTCAGGTGCTTTTGATTCTTTCATGTTTTTTATTGCAGATCCCGAAAGGAGACGTATTCAAAGCGACAGGAAAGAAGACTACGATCAACAATGGACTACAGGTAAGTCCTAAATCCTTCATTATAGATAATTCTAGATCAAATATAATCTAGAGAAAGTAGTTTACATCTGTCTGTTTGTTGCTAGTTATCGTAGGATACTAGGGAGATCTGTCTTGTCCGCAAGAACGATTTATTCGTCCAACAAAATGGCGACTCTGCTGGGGAATGGATCTTGAACTTTGTTTTCTTTTATTTTTTGACTTATGCAATTATTTTTCTGATTTTGATTAATTGATACTGGCTTGAGTAATTTATTCCTGTAGAATTCTTGAAAAGTGCTTTAGAATTTTTTATTTTTCTCTAATTTTTCTGGTCTCCGCACTTTGTCCTTAGGCATAGTGTGGTCATCTCCACTATTTTTCTGTATACATAGTGTGGCACCACACCTGTTTACACTAAAACCTGCAGACCCTGAGAAATTTTTTGAAAAATTCAAAATTCTCTTTTCTAGGATTAGCTTGCAAGATTCTCAGTATATAGCCAGACTTGTATTTTTGTCAGAAAGCTTTGTGTGAGAGTTTCTTCTATCTTTTTTAACTTTTGAATGATTTTCTACAAGATCTACATGTTATAAGTGATTTTTTCTTTGTCTTTGTGTCACTCAAAGATCAAAAACCTCTGTATACCTTAGATCACTGGTATTTCATTGTTTTCTTGCTGAGTCTTTGACTTCTTAGCAGAAATTACTTTATGAGAATTAGATCCCATTTTATAATTTACAAGTCTTTAATAACTTTTTCATTAAGTTTTGAATTTCACTTAAAAAACCATAATTGGATGTTTTTGAGTTTTTTCTCATTTCAGCAAAGAATTTCTTAGTTCGATTACAAACTAAGCAAAACGTCCTCCAAATATTTAAAGTTTTGATTTCAGATTTAATTCTTAGAATTTTTAGATCTCGAAATTAGTGTTTTTAGTTTTGAGTGTTATTTGTAGAAATTGTAGTTTTCTTTTCGAGAATGTTTGATTGTAGTTTTGATCTTGAAGAATAAAGGGATTTCTTTTTGAGCAATTGATCATTCTGAGTTCTCATGAGATAAGATTTCTTTTCATATGTTCTTGTTTTGAAAGAAAGAATTTTTTTAAAAGATTGCATTTCTCAACTCTTTCTTTTAGATAGAGTTCATCAAAATGAAATGAATTGTTTCTCATAATAGATGCATTTTTAGTGTGTTTTGAGTCGGGTCACTACATATCATCAAAATTTCACTTTCACGCCTATTTTCCTAAGAAACAACCTATTAAAATCAACGCTTGAATTAAAATCAATCTAGTAATTTTTATATTTCTAGGACTCTTTTCACCAACATAGCTTAGGCTAGTGTCTTGGAGTAGGGAGTAATTAACTCTCCAAGATTGTTAAAACAAACAAGTATTTGATCTTGTGGTAGGAAAAATCCAATAGTAGCTTGTATGCTCTGGGAAGATCCTCTTAAAGGAGTCAAGCACGAGATCATATCCAAACCAGTGAGGTGATAAATTCCATATCATTGGGAACGATAGAAGACGTGCACGTATTAACAATGGTAAACCTCGGATTGACCATTCTTGAGGAGCCTGGGGTCACTTGTCTATATACCTTGGATTATGTCAAGGAGCCTTCAAGGGGATTGAGCTTTGTTACTCGGCCCTTGCGCGTATATCGGATCGTAGACTGTTCCCCCAGGTATTTTTGTTCCTATTGGTGACCTTAGTGGCCATAAAATTTAAGATTTTTTCCTAAGGTGGCGGTGGAGGAAATATCTCACTATACCTGGAGCAGACGTCGACTAGAATAACTTGGAATCCTCGGAGGGCTATCTTCACTCGAGATGGTTTAAGTGGAGAAACTTGCACCGGTTTGTTTCATTAAGTAGGTTGTTGGGGTAACTGTTCCAACCGCCATTTCTACATTAAAATACTACGATGTTGGATTTCATCACCAACTAGTGTTTTTAGTGTGGGAATCTATTGTTTTTGTGTGGTTTGATCTCCTAGATTTTATAAGAATTTGATCATTTGATTGTCTCCTTAGTGACTTTAGGAATTTTGATTGAAATTTTCTTTGATTGCGTGTGATTAATAATTTTTAATCGTGGCTGAATTACCAAGATAATCGCGTAGATTTCAGGGGAAACCCCCTGAGTATACACCAAGCCAACTTGAAGGACTGAGAGCTCTGGTACCACATAATACCAATAGAATTATATCAACGAAACCAAGAGAATCATCCATAATTAATCATCCTGATTATCTTGAAGTAAATCAATAAAAAACAACAGAATATATTCAAGAGCCAATTTAAATTTATGAAATCACTAACATTGCTTCTACAACCAATTAATTAGCTGAAGAACCTGAAATTTCTGAGCTAGAAACTAAACCTATTGTGTTAGAATCATCTTCAGGATTTGTTACTCCGACTTCTAGTGATCCTGATTCACCTGGAGTAAGACATCGCATTACTGAAAATCTTCCTTCTGATCTCATATGTATTGAAGAAAGTGTTGGTCCAAACGAAGACGTAGTTCTTCCTGAAACCCAAGAAAATTTAAATCTTAGAGAGCATGAATCAATATTCTACATTCCTTTTAGAACTGATGCTTGGTATTTATCATTGACAGATTTTTTACAAAACGCGGGTCTTACTTATTCACCACCCCGAATTCCTTTTTACCCTACACCAGAAGGTTATCAACCTTCATTAGCTATGTCAAGTGAGTCATCTATGTTTTCTGAATCTCCATAAACATTTTTATATGGTGGTTCGTCTATTCCTCCAGGATACCAGCCGCTCTCTGGTACCTTCTTAGGAGCAGCTCCTCAACGAATGGAACAAATGTTATCATCTGGTACAAATGAAATGAACACTGGCACGTTGAAAAAAAAACAAATTTTTATGATGTCTGGCAATATTGCAAATCCTTAACCTCAAGGAAGTCAGTTACCGCCTAGGGGGAAACCTCAAGGAAGTCAGTTACCACTTGAGGGGAAACCTCAAGGTAGTCAATTACCACCCGGAGGGCAACCTCAGGGTAATTTTTTACCACCTGGAGGTCAAACTGTAGGACAATATTTCCTACCTGGGGAGCAACCTTAAGGACAGTACATACCTTAAGGTCAATATCAACCCCAAGGAAATTACATACCTCAAGGTCAATATCAACCCCAAGGACAGTACATACCTCAAGGTCAATATCAACCCCAGATTCCGTACATGCCTCAGAGTCAATATCAACCTTAGGGTCAGTACCCAGCTCAAGCTCTTCAACCTCCTTCAGGTCAACCATTATTACAAGGAGCTGGAAATTTTCCAGTTAATTATAAAACTTATGTTCAACCTGGTTATGGTCCTTCATATGCACAACCTTCTATGGGTCAATATCCAAAAAATAATATGGTGTGGGATCCATCTCAAATTCAACAGACTTTACAACCCAATGTGTAGTTACCTAATCAACCTGGACAACCCATAGGTTCTAGTCCAACCCAGCAACCTATCCAGCCTACCATTCAAGTCTCTGCACCTAGTTTTGTTCAACAGCCTGGGCCTAGTACACCTAGAACTCTGCCTCAAACTTCTATTGCTGCTGCAACTTCTGTTCAACCTACCACACCTATTTCTGGAGTATCTGCAACTCCTGTTTCTACTACCCCTGTATCAGTGCAAATTCCTCAAGTATCTGTGCCACATTTAGGACCTACAATTCATACTACAACCCAGATGCCTACAGGACAATCTGGTACGAGTACGGTTCTCACTATTCAACCACAATTTACTTATCAACCGTACGAGGGGCAGTATCAATTTGGACATGCTACACAAAATCCAACGTATCAGTATTAGTCGTATCTTTGGTATACTTATCAATTACCTCAACAACCCCAGTTTGGTCTGGTTAATATTGGTTTTACAATTCCCAATGCGCATCCAATTCCAGGATATCTTGGATATCCTCCTCCTAGAACTGGTTTGATCACACAAGGTTATCAAGATCCTAGCCATAGGTTACCCTTTATAGCAACTTTATATTTACCTGATTTATCGCGCCTTACGAATGATCCGATATTTTATCTTCCCTATTGGCCGTCGATGCCTAATAAGTTGCCCAGTGATATTCCAAAGTTTGAAGGTAAGTCAAGAGAAGATCCATCTAATCATGTTATGACTTATCACCTCTGGTGTGCATCCAATTCACTAATCGACGATTCAATTCGATTTCGTATTTTTCAGAGAACTCTCATTGGTCTAGTTTCCAAATGGTACATTGACTTACCATGAGGCTCATTTAATAATTTTAATGCACTAGCTACTGCTTTCTTAACCCATTTTCAGTTACCTGTCAGATACGACAATGGTATGAAATTGTTGACCTCATTAAAACAATCTACGTTTACATACATATATGCTCACATTCATGAATGGCGACGTAGGAGACATTTAGTGAAAGTCTTTATTTCGGATCAAATTTTGGCTGAATGGTTTATCAAATCGTTACTTCCCAAAATTACTGAAGATGTGGCCAAAAGAGGCGTTGTTACAGAAGAGAAAGTCATTGCTCAAGCTCAGTACCTTGACCTTGTATATACACAGTCAGGTACTCTATATGAAAAAATCCCCGATTTACAAAGAGATGGTCAATTAACTACAACTCCTTCAGGCTCTCATGCCACTGATGGTGTAATTGGTTCTGTTAACACTGGCAAGGGTAAGAAGAAATCTTCCAAGCCAACTTCTCCTATTATAACTTTACCCGATTCACCCAAAGGAGATTCTTCCGTTGAAACTTCCACCGATATTCATGTTGTAGAATCATCTACAGCCAAACCTAAAACTGGTGGTAAGAAGAAAGGTAAGAAAAGAAACAAAAAATCATATTCAAAAGATAAACACGATAAAACTGAACCAACTGAAGATAAACGAAAACCTCGTTATCCTTGTTTGATCTGTGATGAGGATCATTTTGCTAAAGAGTGCCCGCATAGAGCCGGGGTATCAAAATTCGTTAAGGGATCGTCCACACCTGTTGTCTTGAAGGATCCCTTTCCTGTTCAAGATAGTAATATGATTGGATCTTCCTCGAATACGCTAGAATATATCTTGATGGTTGCGACGTGATCGCAATATTATGGTAGTAAAAATCCCGTTGGTGGTAAAGAAGTAGAAAATTATAATTCCACATCAACTACATCTCCCTCATTTTCTGATCCGCTACAGATCGAGAAACCGAATCCTGACTTAGTAATAAAACCCCCTGCTAAAGGTGTACTTCATAAATCAGCTTTCAATCCACATGTGAGAGCTGCTCAAAACTACAATATTGTTGAAGACTTGGCAATTTCCCCTTTAGCAATGTCAGCTTTGGAAGTGCTGCAATCATGTCCAGCCCAAAGAAAATTACTATTGTCCGCTATAGGAGCCGTAGACCTTCAGGATTCCAACCTAATGATCTTTGATTTAGAGAATTTTACACCCTGCCTACCCATCAAATGGCTTTTCAGATTCCAGTAATAGTAAAAAACAAACGTTGATTTCGTATTTTTGTTGATGAAGGGGCTTCTACGTGTATCATGTTGTTAAAATGTTGGAAATCACTTGGTTCTCCGACAATTAACCAATCACTGACTATCCTCAAAGCTTTTGATGGAAGAGGTTTCCATCCGTATGGTATTTTACAGGATCTACTAATAGAGGTCGAAGGAAAAACCATTAATCTAGATGTGGAAGTGGTTGATGCCCCTCTATATTACAACCTTCTCCTGGGTCGCAGTTGGTCTTATGCCATGACTGTTGTTGTCTCATCGGTCTTTCGTCTCATCATGTTTCCTCATAAAGGAAAGATCGTTAAAATGGGTCAGCTCTTATATTATTCATCCGACCCAGCCACTACTGATAGCATCCAACATGTTGGAAAATTGACTATCCCTTATAAAGATGTTGGTGTAGGTTTAATTAAAGATTTTTCTTTACTGGGAAATTTTTCCCTGCCTGCTCCCAACGTAACACCTCCTATTGCTAATATCGATATGATTACATCAAGTACTATTTCTTTTGATGATCCTTGGATAGTACCTTCAGATTCAAAACTGGATTATTTTGATGGCGCAATTCCTTTGAGTCCTTTTGAATTAGCATATCAGGCAGTACAGTCATTTTCTAATACTCCTTCAACTACACCTGATCTAGTGAATGTGATCAATGAGGAATCACTTTCGATATCAAGCTCAGCTTCGCCATCAATTCTGGATCTTGTTCAACAAGTATTCAATAATGATGAGCATATTTGTGAATTGTTGTCTATAGAATAATTACCATGGGAAGCTCTACATCATCGATCTTCGTTTTTACCTGATATCGATCATTTTGAAACTGATTTTTTCCTTGATTTTTACCGTTGATTATGTTAATGAACCTCAGAATCCTCTCACTAATTCCGATTCTAAATTGAACTTAGCAAACATTTCTACGACAGTTCCTATTGACATCTCATTGAAACCAAGAATTTTTGAAAACATTCATATAGGTGCTTCTTGTACACCAGATGAACTCCAAGCATATAAAGCCCTATTTCAGGAATTCCGTGAAATTTTTTCCTGGTCATATGAAGAAATGCCAGGAATCGATCCTTCAATTGTTTTTCATGAAATTAAAACATACCCAGATGCTAAACCTGTCCGACAAAGGTTACGTCAGATACATCCACGAAAATTTGCCGCTATTAAAGAAGAAGTTGAGAAATTACTTCGTGCAGGTTTTATTTATCCAATTCCTTTAACAGATTGGGTATCTAATATTGTTCCTGTTAATAAAAAACAAGGGACGATATGAGTATGTATCGATTATAGGGATATAAATCGAGCTTGTCCAAAAGACAATTATCCAACCCCTTATATCGATCAAATTATTGACGATTGTGCCGGAAGTGAAATGTTTTCGTTTATGGATGGATTTTTGGGATACAATCAAATCAACATACTCCCTGCTGATCAACCCAAAACAACTTTCATTTGTCTGTGGGGGACTTTTTCTTACTGCAAATTACCTTTTGGACTTAAGAATGATGGTGCAACTTTTCAGAGGGCAATGTCTTATGCATTTCATGACATTAAACACATTGTTCAACCCTATCTTGATTATTTACCTGCTCATTCATCGCGCAGAGCAGATCATATTACTCATCTACGGGCTATCTTTATGAGATGTAGGTATTATAGGATTTGCCTGAATCCTCACAAAAGTGTCTTTTGTGTTGAATCTGGACAATTGTTGGGATTTGTTGTCTCAAAGGAAGGCATTCGTGTCAACCCATCGAAGGTTGAGGCTATCAACAATTTACCTCCTCCTTATACTCTTCACCAACTCCAAAGTTTGCAAGGGAAAGCAAACTTTTTACGTCGATTCATTCCTAACTATGCTGAGTTAACCAAAGGTTTTACCAGGTTGTTAAAGCAGAATATTCCTTTCTTTTGGGACGAGATCGCTGATCAATCTTTTGATGCTCTTAAACACATGTTGACCCATGCACCGTTATTGCATCCTCCCAATTACAACCAGGATTACTTTGTATACTTAGCAGCCTCCAATTCTACGATTGGCATGGTCTTATTTTAGGAAGATGAATTCCACAACTAACATGTGATTTATTATCTCAGTCGCAATCTGCATCCGACCAAAATCAAGTACTCACATGTGGAGAAATTGGCCTTGGCAGCCATTCAAGTTGTCCAACGATTTCGTCATTACATATTGTTAAGCAAAACAACAGTGATTTCTAATTGTAACCCTATGATGTATATTTTGACCAAACAAATTCTAGGGGTAAAATACTCCAAATGGATTGTTATCCTATAGGAGTTTGATTTGAAATTTGAAAAATACAAATCAAAGAAATCATTGGTCTTTACCGAACTTATGTGTGACTTCCCAAGTACTGACACAGAAACTGTGGCAGAACATCCGATCGTGGATGAATCTTTGTTTCTTATCAGTACCATCGATCCTTGGTATGGAGATATCATCATTTATTTCCAAACCCAAACTTTTTGGCCAGAACTTTCACGGTCACAACGATGAAAAATCCATTTCCAGTCTCAGCAATATCATATTGTTGGTGACACACTATATCGTCATGGTGCGGACTCTGTTTTTTTGACGTTGTCTCACTCTTGACGAAGCAGAAAAGTTTTTAAATGAATGTCACTCTGGAGCATGTGGTGGACATATGTATGGGTATGCCACAGCCCAAAAGATATTACGCGCTGGCTATTTTTGGCCGTCCTTATTTAAAGATTGTATTTCTGCTATCTGAAAATGCCACAACTGTCAAATCTTTGATCGAAATATGCGTGCACCACCCGCTCCTCTTCACCCTATAATTTCTGTCGGTCCTTTTGCAAAATGGGGCATTTATTTCATTACATGTAACCCTCACTTGGCAGGGGGAATGGGTATATTATTCTCGGAGTAGATTATTTCACCAAATGGGCCGAGGCGATGACTACATTTGCGGTAGATGGAAAAACTGCAGCTACTTTCATGTTCAATCATGTGATTGCTCGTTTCGGTGTACCCCAAGCGATAATTACTGACCATGGGAGTCATTTTCGAAACATCATGATGACCAAACTCACTAATCAACTTGGCCTGCGCCATGACAGTTCTACACCATATTATCTGCAGGCTAATGGTCTGGTTGAAACTATCAATAAATTTTTAGTCACCATGATCAAACAAATCATCGGAATTCATAAATCGAATTGGAATACCATGCTTTTTTCAGCACTTTGGGCATATCAAACCTCAGCAAAAACATCAACTGGTTTTACCCCTTTTCAACTGGTTTATGGTTTAGAAGCGATATTACCGATTGAATGCGAGATACCGTCACTACAACTAGCCATAGAGTTATTACCAGCCACTTCTGAAGAGGAGAAACACTTTTTGTACTTAGCTCAATTGGATGAGAATCGGTGCACCGTTGCATTAGCTACCGAAACTCATGTGAAACGAATGAAAACTCAGTATGATAGAAGTGTTACACCTCATATTTTCTCAGAAGGAGACCTAGTATTGGTTTATGATCAAGCTAACGACAAGCTATGGGCTGGGAAATTTGAACCCATGTGGCATGGTCCTTATATTGTCAAGCAACAGCTTGCAAAAGGGGCCTATGAACTGATTGAATTTGATGGGGTCTCTTTAGGCAAACCCAAAAATGGGATTTATCTGAAGAGATATTATTCTTGATTCTTGTGTGGAGATCTTCCCTGTATATTAGTTATTTTCATAAACCGGTGTGTTGTAGATTAGAAAGCGTGCCTAGTTTAAGTGTGCTTTTACCACTATCCTTGCTTATCTGGATCACTCTTGATTTTACAGATGTCGACATCCCTTAAAACATACATTGGTTTTGCTGATGGTGCTTGTTGTAGTACACAGAAAATTTCTTTCGTAGCTTGGGTTATTTATTCACCCATTGATGAGTTAGTATCTATGCATGGGGTAAGCCTCGGTCAAACGACGAACAATATTGCAGAGTATAGCACAATTATTGAGTTATTGTCTGAAACCATTTCATTTGGAATTCGAAGTTTGATCGTTAGGTTAGATTCTTAACTCATTGTATTACAATTGAATAGAGTATATGCAATTAAAAACCCAGCGTTGTTAAGATTATTTTTGAAAGCTCATCTCTTGGAACGAGAATTTGATTATATTGAGTATCAACATATTCCGAGAAATTTAAATACATTAGTTGATGCATTAGCTTCTAGTGTTATAAATAGACATTTGCAATAATTAAAGTAGTAGATAAAAATAATATTCAATAACATGTTAAGACAGATAATTGGAAATAATAGTAATATCATAGCATAAGAGTAGTGTTTTCAAAAAATATTACATCGTCCTCGATCATAGGTTCAAAATGCCTTATGATCGGAAAAAAGTGATACAAAAAATGATATAAGTCTACAATATCAATCATCCACTATCCGTGGTGATGATCACGATAAAACACTACAGCCCGTGCCACCTTGCTCAGAAATCTCCTGAACCGTCTTGGAACCCCGATAACATATCTCTGTAAGCGGAGCGGAATGTCATCTATGGTAGTCTCTGGAATATCTAAAGTCAACCGCTCCAAATGGATTTCCAGATCGGTAAGGACCTATGTTGTCTGATCCTGTGGTGGTGGTGGTGCTACAGCTGGCTTCCTGTCAAACGGACAGAGAGTGGTTGGTCGATGTGGATCCACATCTGCATTTGAAATTTTTTTCATCAATTTTGGACGATTCAAAAAATAAAATAAAAATTATAAATTAGAACATGCCAAAATGATTTTTACCTGACTCATCCGACTGTGTCCCTGGAGGAAGAGACATCTCTCGGTTGCCACAAAAATCTATCCCAGCATAAGGGAAATCTTCTATCATGGAGATTTGATTCTCCAGCCAATGGAAATATGCTGGGGTAAAATGAACAACCTCGCCGCCTTCACTGTGACGGGCCATCAATGCAACCCATCGAACCATTTGAGGCTCTTTGACTCTACCATGATCAACTGCAATAAGTTGTGGGGCCAGTAAGGGAATCCTCTCTAGAGAGAATGTAACCACGATCGCTCCATATCCGAAGTTTTTCAACTTCACGTTTTTTGCTCTAGTTAGTTGGCCTTTGACATTGGCCAACACTGCCTCACACCAATTGAAAATGGTGCCTCTAAAGCAGATAATGGTAGTTTTCATTTGGGATCTTGTAGCAACATGTGTATTTGGGCTCCCACAAAACCTGGTTACTGTAAATGCAACCACTTTAAGCTCAGGACGAATAATGGTTTTTATGTCAATACGTTTATCCTTGGGGTCTCCTTCTTCATTGCAAAATTATTCCTGAAGGCTAGCGACAAACTGGCCACCTGCCCTAGCCCCAAACAAAGAGAGTGGCTCACCCCTCTTTGATAAACCAGTGAGGAAGTATATATCTTCCAGCTCAATTTCGAGCCTGTGACCTCCAATTATAAAGCATTGTTCCTGTATGTCCCATTTGTTGACTAGCCAGGTAAGCAAATCCACTTGAGCCCTCATACCTTGAATGGCCCAAAATTTGTACAAACCACATTCTCCTAAAACACGTAATGTAGGAGGATGTAACATAGCAACCTCATCAACTTCTTCATGCTCACGTTCTCTCCACTCAAGCATTGTAAATATCCTACAATGGACAAATTGAAAGGTCAAAAAGAATTTGAATGGAAAATTTGGTTTAAATTGGGAGAATTGTTCATTTTATTTTTTCTTACGGTGCCTCCACACTTTTCACATAAAAACAGTGCGTGGATCCACACATGTCTTATGCATAAGGTGTGGGACCACGACAACATTCCCTTTGTAAAATTGTCGGGGTCCGCAAGTTTCATGTGTCTTACCTGCGGACCCCTGTGAGCGAATTTTTGAACCTATTTTCCTCCTTAAAAATCAATTTAAGCCCTAAATTGAGAAAGTAAATGGACAAAAATGAAGGTAAAGATGATGTGGATTACCTGGAACTGACGGATTTTTATTCTGGCGGGCGAATCTTCCATAATCTCCTCCGGAATGTTTTCTACCAAAAGCTCTCAATTTCCACTCTAAAATCAAATGGTAAAAATGATTTTAAAAAACTCATTTTTATAAGATTTTTTGAATAAATAAAATATTATTTTGTTTATTTTTCACTTTGAAAAGTGGTTTTCCAAATTATTTTTATTAATCATAAACAAGTATGTTTAATTTTTGAGTTTTTGTGCAGAATACAGGATTTTTTGGGTGAAATGGTCCTTTTGACAAAGGAGTATACTTTTTATCACTTTTTCGAACTCGATAAAAATTATGAAAAAGAAAATGAGTACATTTTTTATCACTTCTTCGAACTCGTTAAAACTTACAGAAAAAGCGAAACTACTGAGTACACTTTTATCTCTTTTTCGAACTCTTAAAAAAATACGAAAAAGTGAAAACCTGGAGTTCTCTTTTAAGCCCTTTTCACACTCTCTAAAGATGAAAATATTGTCGAGTACTTGACTATTTGAACTCGTTAAAGGAAATGAACAGTCGTCCTTTCAGTATAAGTTTACCCCTTTTCCGAACTGAAATGGACTATTTACGAAAAAGGTATACATTGACTAATCATGTTCAATAGAGTTCTCTCATGTATTATTTTATCCTTTTTTGGGCTTGGAGACTAAATTTACGAAAAATTACACCCACAGAATTTTCTTAAGTTTTTCTTCTGACTCCCTAAAATTGAAAAACATCGAGTTTCTCCTATACTGGATTCGTTAAAATTTAATAGTAAAGGACTTGTTAATTAAAAACAGGAACGAACCACTCCTTCTTAGGGTTCGATTTTAAACTAAGTTGGACTCATCCGAAGGATGAGCTTATATAACAAGCAAATGTTATCCTCCTCAAGCTTGTCAAAAATAAAGAGGTACTTGCCAGAAATGGTGGGGGAAAAAGAGAGAAAATGAATATGTTTGTCACACTTTGTTTAAAAAGCAATTTACCACTCTTTAACACGACACTTTTTGTCACACTTCTACCTGGGTTGGGAAAATCCTTTGCCTATTAGTTAATCAAACCATATTGAAAGTCTTCAGCTACTTTCTGGGTATTAGCTTAGGTCAATTATTACCAAACCATTTTCAGTGTCGTTATGTGTTCAAGACGACAGTTCAAATAAACCATTCATTTGCAAACATATGTCTCCATTCGCGTTGACCATCCTTGAGTCAATCCTTGCAAAAAATTTCTACAAAACTTGATCTAATGGTTTCGTGTCATGGGCTTTCCTATGACATATCACTTTCTATCAATGACATCTCATCATCTAGGAAGTTGATCTAGAATCCTTCAGTACCTTGGAATCTGCATGCCTTAATGGCAGGTTTCTCGCCTTCAACGACAGGTTACATCATTGACCTTCTATCGAACGATTATGTGAAATGTTCGAATTCAGATCATTTATTCACATTTCATGGATTGTACTGAGTACTTTGAGAGCCATTGTCATTAATGGTGGTTTCTCTCACACTTGTTAACAATTCACATCATTGACTGGTAATCAAGTGATTTCTACCATGTTCGACTTTGACACAATCAATCGCATGGATAGAATCGTATTCGGGTAGCAGAAATCAAGACCTTGGATCTAGTTTCCACCATACAGGCTGCGATGAGTTTTATTATTCATTATGCAGTAGACTATTCATAAACAGATGGTTGCGTCCATACTGTGTCTACATTATTGATGTGATAGTAAAATCATTTCTACATCAGAACAAGTTTTAGTTAGTGTTTTATCTGAGTATAGGAATGCCTACCTCAGCCATGATATATATATATATATATATATATATATATATATGTTTTGCATTGGATTTTTTTATAGGATTCTGATTGGGGTGTCCACAAGGTAATCCTCGAAATGATAAAGCACATCACTCTTTGAATGTTCTCAGAATTCGCACTTTAGGGGGCAATCTGTTACACTAAAATTGTCACCATGACATTTTAATGTCTGTATGGGTTCATCATTACTCATACAATACTCCCTTAGAAGTCTAAAAACATCAAGTTCATAAAACCAAGCCTTGAAATTGAGAGAAAATCTTATAAAAGTCATAAAAATACTTGTACCGCACTTTCTCTTAGTATTACCTGCGGTGTTGCATCTGTTTCTTTTATAACATGTGGAACCGACCGCACTTTTTCTTCATTTAAGGTGCGCTTCCCTGTAAAAGGTAAAATGAAGGTGGAAGTAAAATTTGGAAGCCCAGCTAGTTGAATCTGGAAGCTTCTGGAAGAAATTATTCGGTGGAAAGTTCACTCCTTTCATGTACATTCATCCCTCCATTAAAGGAGCCTACCCCTTGGTATGTGGAACTTAATCCCTTTGAAAGAGGATTCTCTCCCCTCTTATTCAGAGCTACAACCTCTTCTCTTTTGCTATAAATTGAAGCCATAGTTCAGCCTTAAGGGGAGTTAGGCTTTGAGATTTTTTGAGGAGAATTGTTGGAGAAACTCAGACTCTCTTAACTGATTATCATATGGGAATGATTACACACTCATGTGTATGTTAGTCAAGAGAGTGCAAAGGCTTGTCAAAGTAGAGGAAACGCTTGTTCCGGACCCCGAAAGGACCTGTACGACATCAAGGTGAACACAGTTGTAAGGTTCCTTTTTTCATCAAAGATAATACAAATGGATCTTGTTTTCTCAATGAGTTGTTTGTTTAAATGGATTATTTATTGAATTCCTTGATCATCAAGATAGATTTATGGTTTATGAATTAGTCTATATTATGCAAGTGCTTCTGATTCTTTCATGTTTTTTATTGCAGATCCCGAAAGGAGACGTATTCAAAGCGACAGGAAAGAAGACTACAATCAGTGCTGGACTACAGGTAAGTCCTAAATCCTTCATTATAGATAATTATAGATCAAATATAATCTAGATAAAGTAGTTTACATCTGTTTGTTTGTTGCTAGTTATCGTAGGATACTAGGGAGATCTGTCTTGTCCACAAGAATGATTTATCCATCCAACACTCCAGGTCTTCTAAAACATTTATCCATTCCAAGTCAACGTTGGGAGGATATTTCAATGGATTTTATCATAGGTTTACCTAAGTCCGAAGGAAAGAGCATCATCATGGTGGTAGTTGATAGACTTACCAAGTATGCACACTTTTGTGCATTATATCATCCATTTAAAGCAATTATAGTTGCTACTACATGTATGGAAAAAATTTAAAAGCTACAAGGATACCCAAAGATTATTCTAAGCGACATAGATCCCATTTTTACTGGAAATTTTTGGACGAAACTATTTTCTTGTTTAGGTACTCAACTAGCTCATAACTCATCTTATCATCCTCAATCTGATGGTCAAACTGAGATAGTGAATAAATGTTTGGAAGGATATCTTCTTTGTTTTGTATCTGATAAACAAACACAATGGGTCAAGTGGTTACCTCCGGCTAAATGGTAAACACTTCCTTCCATACTGCAACAAAAATGACCCCATTTATGGCACTTTATGGATATCATTCACTGTCCATCACATCATCTTTAAGAAAAAATTCTAAGGTTCAAGCAGTGGAAGATCACATCGAGCATCAACAATAAGTTCTCCAAATCTTAAAGGATAACCTAAATTTGACACAAAATCAAATGAAACAACATGTAGATCAACATCGCAGCAAGAGAATTTTTTATGTAGGAGACTATATATTTTTACGACTACAACCATACAAACAAATGTCCCTCAAGCAAGCTAAGAAGGATAATAAATTATCACCGAAGTACTATGGTCTTTACAAGGTGTTGCAAAAGATTGGTACTATGGCATACAAATTGGAGCTTCCTGCTTCTTTGCGAGTGCATCCAGTTTTCCATGTTTCATGCTTAAAGAAGGTTATAGGTGAAAAAATTATAGCTCAAAAAATATTGCCAGAACTTTATGAGGAAGGAAAAATCATATTGGAACCTGAAGCAGTCACGGAAACAAGAATTCGACAGCTACGAAATCAATCAATTTCAGAGTATCTCGTCAAGTGGAAGAACTTACCCACTGAAGATTCTACATGGGAGGATGAGAATTTTATACAGAAGCACATAGAGATACTCAAGAGTTGAGGACAACACTTTTTTGAAGGAGAGGGGCATGTTGGGTCCCTATAGTAACAATGTAGTCCCTTATTGTTGTTAATGTAGCCCCTTTATTTTTATTGTTGTACCCCTGCAACCCCAATATCATTATTATTGTGCCCTTAAATTATTATTTTTAGGTAGGCTAGGATTATATTGTGACCCCATGGACTCCTATCTATAGAAGGAGGTTTTTTCATTTTTATTATCCAATAATTTTTCATTTATGTAATGTAAATGAGGTTTCCCCCTCGAAGTGGCTTATTTCTATGGCGTTGATCTCTCTTTTCTTCTATTTTTGGAGCTGGTTTGATAACAAGATAAGTCATTGGATATTTCAAACCTGGAGATATCCAGCTTATGTGTAAATTACCCAAATCTAAAATCAATTATGATAATGAATTTATCAAAGCCTTCATAGGCCAAGATGCCACTTGGAGTCAAATATAATTTCCAAGGTTAATTAAGGAGTGGTTGCGGGATGACGATGATTTCCATGTTAGAGGAAAAACTATTTACCCTATTCAAAGAACCAAATGCACTCCTTTTTAAAAAAAAATTGGATTCCCTTATTACACTAGGTTTTAGATAAGGCTAAAATTTTCAACTGGTTAGTCATCTTATCCAATAATTTGAAAAGATAGATTAAGATATTTTTCAGTTCTCCACCTAGTTTTTTTCCATAGTTCTTTATTTATACATATATTATTGATTTTATATGTGCTAAGACACCTTTTCCCATAATGAATTGGCAATGTTCTCCTAGTTTACTACCAATTCATGTATACTAATCACAATTATCAGATGAAAAAAAAGTCTATTTTTGTGAAATTTGTAATAATTTTAAGATTTCTCTTTATAAAAAATTATTTTATTTTTTACCTTCGAGATTCATGGATGATTCTATGGAGGGGATTGCACCTATTTGGGTTTTTTGTTGTTGATGATATTTTATCTTACATCAGAGTTTATGAATGCCTGGCTCCTCCTCGTGCACTTCCAAAGTATGTTCTTGATAGGTTGGCCCTTAGGGAAACAATTGATCCATGCATTACGAAATATTTATCATATGCTTCTATGAATTTATGGCCTTCATTCCTAATCAAACTAGGAATTTATTCTTTCGATAACCCTAAACATGCTAAGGTAGAAAAAACATCATTGTAATCAATAAATTTATCTAATATAGCTTTCAAGAAGCAAATCAACATAACATTGTTTAGGTGCATTGCAAAACTGAAAAATATTTTAAAGTTTATGCATATGAAGGTTTACATTTTGATGAATTTTTACAATTTTCCAAAAACTATCAATAAGTACTTGAAAGAATTCACGAGATCCTAGAAGGACCTATTAGAACCAAATTTTTAGCATTTCAATGAATCAGAAATTCTCAAATAGGTAAAATGTAGGTAAATGAAATTCAATATCAACAAAATCCAATAGAAGGATCCTAGACATGAATTACAAAAATAGTTTCAAATTGAATTAAAATTACAACCGAGTAAAGGTTAAGTGTTAAACACACCTATGTCAAAAAATATTCAAAATTATCAACAAAAAAAAATTAGATGAATCATTACAACAACTATAGTTTCTAAAAATATTTTTCTTCATATCCAGGAATTAACTCTCCTAGTGTCATTTATGTAGATTCTATTAAGCCAATTGAAGAAGAAGAAATTACTGCCAATTATTTATTTAGTGTTGCTACGAAGGCTATCATTAAAAGAAGACCAAAGAGGAAAAATATAGAACAAAATGAAAAATCCCGAAAAAAACAAGTAATTATTTGGGATACTTCAAAGGTCAACCAAGAAGAATTCGTTGAAGATATTACTGATTCAATAGGTGCATTCATTCATGCGAATAAATGGTCCATGGAAACCTGAAAGAGACCATTAAAAATCAATAGGAGACAATTAAAATTCTTGAAGTAAATTTACAACAACAATCTCTTATGGAGGATGAATATCAAAAGAAAATTGCCTTTCTTTTAGAACAACACCAAGATCTATAAGATATTGAAGAACACCTGAAACAAGAAATTAAATAGTTATAAATAAATTCTATTATTTCAATGGCATAAAAAGATGCTCAAATTGATCAGCTAGTTTTATAGATTAAATGCTTGGGGGACAAACAATTTGATGTTGAGCTCTTCAAAAAAGAAGCATTAACATCTAATGAAAATTTTAAATTGTCTAATGGAGGATATAATTAGAATATGAATAAAATCAACCCTTATCATAAAACATTAAATGAATTATATAATTCCATAAGAGACAAATTGTCTAAACACACACATGCACAAAATGTTTTAAGTAACTAATCTATTATCAAACAAAGTTTAGCATGGAACCAAAAAGTATTTCAAGGATATTTGAGGTAGAAAAATGGAAAACTAGTATTTCCCTAGAAAATTGGGATATAAAATTCAATGCTTATCTTAATCAAGATTATGATGTAATCAAATATTGTCTTAGTCTCATCTGTAATGCAATTGATATCATTGTCGAATTTGACATGCCAAATGTCCAATTCCTAGGGGAGACCATTACAATGGATTCTTGCATGAAAAATATCCAACACCAAAGAAGAGAAAAAAAAAAGTGATTCAAAATTTAGATATATGGTCCATGTAATCTATAAATCAATTGTTGGTCAACACTTTGACTTTCACACAATAAGTCAATAATACATGCTCTAAACTCAAAGGGGAAATAATTACTATTGTTGAGAAGGTTAACTATTGTGAACTTAATTTGGAAATTTCAACTCAAAATTTATTTAATAAATTATGCAGGTTCATTTTGAGTGGGAAACATATGTGAAAATAATTTAAAAATAACAAGTTATAGATTAGGAGAAAAATCCTAAAATCTCACTATTAGCACTCCACCAGTTCTCTGAAGGTTGACAAGGAGACCAACAAAGTAACCACATACCACTTTGACCTATTAGCTATCCCTACTAGGCTGAGAGGGCTCTATCAATGAGGTCACAACCAAGGATTTACTGTCACATGAAATATATTAGGCTAGATATGTTTATATCAGGTTTTCGTTGATTTGATGGTTTTGTGCTACATGATGGCTTAGGTCTAGGAGGACTAGGTCTGGGCTTTGAAAATCATATTTGCAGAGATGTAGTGGGGCAAGGTAGGCATGTACTTTAGCACTTTAAAGATATATTTGTGTATAGGGTAGATTTTTAAGTTTTTAAAACGAGCATGAATCTCATGAATTCGTTTATATCAGAAGAATATGAACAAAAATGTGAAAAATTCTCCAAAATAGAGCATTATATCAATGAATTATGTTTATTATCTTAGGAAAAAAACACCTGAAGCATGGAAATGGAAATGGAAGGTAAAATACATTAAAATATATGACCACAGAAGGAAAAACAATACTAAATCACATATGACAGGTATCCCACTACAATAGTTGCAAATTTTGTCTATTACTTCCTGCCAAATTCACAAGTACAATAGTATCCACAAGGCTCAATTCCATACCATCCAACCTTTGAAAATTATTAAAAATTCCCTCATATAGTCACTGAGGTAGAAATCCTCCCTTGGAGGTCAAATTTACAGCAATAAAAACCAAATTCATGCACCTATCCAAATTCTGCTACATACAAGGGAGGTTACTCAACCATTTCCTCCTTTTTCTAACCATTATGAGGCATTTCCTCAAAGAAATAAATGGAGGATAAGACACCTAAGAAACCCTATTTTTACCCATTTAAATTTAATTTGACCCCTTACATTCATTTACTTTTATCGAAGTCAAATTGTGAATTGCCAAAATTTACACAGTGAAATGCTATGAAAATTATCAGTAATTTGCAGATGTGCAACAAGCTCATGGAGGCCACTTTTGGGTGCCTTTCTGAAGTCCAAATCAAAATATCAAACTTGTTTTGGAAATATGGGAGAGTTTAGTTGTCTTTAGAGTATTTAAGCATGCAAAATGACCCTTTCTAGGCTAAGATATGGCCATTCTCCCAAGGTGTCTCCAGGTGTGCAGCGAAAGTGAAAAAGAGAGGCAAAGTGGTGTTTTTTTACCCCTTTTTTGTTTTTTTCTCAAAATTTGTGCCAGGGACCAGAAAAATGAGAAAAAAAGTTTTGGGAGGAGGCCACCAAATTTCAAAAAATGTAGACTTTTTTCCATTTGGAGGCGTATGGAAGAAGCGCAGCGTGAGCTCCCTGCGCTTCTGGACCTAGTCAAAATTGTTGAATTTCCCAAAAATGCACCAAATTTCACCAAAATGAAAAAATTGCTCCAATTTTTCTCAAAATTCATCCAGAGATGCCAAATAAGGTGTGTTATGCTATTATGGATGCATCAACAAGTAGGTCCAACTTACCCTTCTCCTCATGGTTGGTTAGGGTTTTCATCATCTCTCTTTTCTTTTGTTGTAAGAAAGTTATCATATGGTTAGCTTTGGCCAAATAATATTTAATTTGTTGGATTTGATCACCTTTGTATTTCATAGCTTCTTCAAGTGACTAATGCCCTTCTTAACTTGGTAAATATGCCATACCTTTCTGCTCATGATAACCTACTTCGTGCACTCTTTGACAAAAATCTAAACAATTCATATCTTCAAAGAACTTCTTGATAAATGGAGATGAAATGATTTCATTGCAATTGGAAGGCTAAAAACTTAGTATTTTTCCCCCTTTTATATACTTCTTTTCTCTGATGGTGATGATTCAACTTCCATAATTTAAAACACTAGGTGGAAGGCAAGCAAAACAATGGATTTTGCAACTATGAGTGGATGAAGTGATAAGATGGGTTTGGGAGTTTCCTAAAAGTTTGAGAAAATTTAGGAGGGTAAGAAGTGATGTTACTGAGTAGGGGAAAATGGAAATTTGAGAAAATAGCAAAGGGAGGGGGTGGTAAAGAGAAAAACACAGTCCTACCCTAGAAGGACATAGGGTAGACTAGGGTTTATGGGGAAAATGATAGAAATGAAGGGATGAGGCTATGTAGTGTATGGAGGTAGTCTATCAACTGAAAATAGAGGTGTAGGGGAAATAAAGCTAGGGTTTTGAATATAAATTCATCATTTGGAAACTAAAACCATGAAATGTAAAAAAACCCTAGGAGAAGAAGTTTTTGATTAAATTTTCTTGGTAAACGGTGCAAAGGAGGAGATGGAAGGCTTTGACTTACTTCTGGAAGAGGATTGAGGTTGTAATGACTGACGAGAAGCTTTGAAAAACCAATTTGGTATCTAAATACGACTTCTACAAATATTTTCTAGATGTGCAGCGTAGTCTCCCTGTGCACAGCGTAGTGTCTCTGTGCGCATCGCCCTTCTAAGATGCACAACGTAGTCTCCCTGTGCGGAGCTAGATTGGGAAAAGTGATTTTTGGAGGCCTTCCCGAGGTGAAAATAAATATGTGAAGGTACCATTGGAAACATTAGGATTTCAGATACACAATGGAGTCATGAATCACCGCAAAAACCTTCTCCAAACCTCTGAAAAACTGTCTTGAAGTCAAGCTGTCCAGAAGTGCAGAAAACCTCCTGTGGCAATTGTATTTTTGGCATTACTCCCAAATCATAATACTTGTGTATAAAAGGAATGAGTTTTTTTTTACTTGGTCTATGATGGACAAAAACCTCTTTCAATTTTGGAAAATTCATCTCTATTTGGTCATAAACACATTTTTAAGCAAAACTATTCATGTGTGCACTGTGAACCCTAGGCAAACCATGACTTGGAAGGTAAAGCTATGATTTCTTGGAACTTGACACTACTTGGAAAGTGGAGAGGAAATAATCTCATGTTTGTTGAGTGGGTCATATCTTGACATGTGGTCTCCCCTGTTGTAAGGCCTCTATCTCCCTCCATATGTACTTTGCAAAGGGAAAACCCTAATAGTGAAAAACAGGGGAATGGAGAAATGGAGTAGGATGGAGGGGTTAGGAGAGGGAAATGGGGATCGGAAAAATTAGGGAAGTAGGTAAGGGTGTTAGGAAGGTTTAGGAATTGGAATGGAAGGTAATTATGGTAGGAGTAGACCTAGGGAATTTTATTACAGGTCTAGGTCTAGGAGGCTGCAAAAAACGCAGTGTAGGGATAGTGGTGTGGGGAAATGGAAGATGACTATGGGAAGGGTTTATTTGACTTACAAATTCAAAGAGGTAGGGTGCCCCACCTCATGATTTTCACTTTTCTTTTGGAACCTTGTAGCTTTGGAACTTTCAATTGTAGATCTAGGAACATGATGCACTTATCACATATTAGAAACATAAATTACATTTGAAACCAAATTTATAGAACAAATTTACCTATTACCACTCCTCCATTGTCATACTTTATGCATGGATGACAAATTTGGTGGCTGAAACCCGAATGACCTAATGGAGACACTGAACTGAATGAAATCATGATGATGATGACTAAAGTGATAATGATGATCTTTTATTTGATGGCACACTCAACTGAATGATGACAAGGACCGACATGTAATTTTCTTAAAAAGGAGTGGAAATAGCCCTAGACACACTAGCGAGTGACCAAATTTTTATTTGAAGACCTACTGAAATGACAAAAAATTGACTTGACACCCTAACTAAACCTTGTAAGAGCATATTTGATCACTGGTGACTAGATGAAAAAAATGACACTAACACTCACAACTAGTTTTCATTAAAAAAAAAATAGTTTATCTTTTTATTATGATTCAGATAGTCTAGGATAAAAAAAATCAGTTTTTGTTATTATGGAAAATGCATATATGCAACCTCAAACTAAAATTTAAGCGTTCAAAATTCTAAAGAAAAAAACTTTTAGACTATTGTCAATACTCAATTTTTAAGAAACAAGATCCTTGAAGTTATTTGATTGCTTGTTGAAATTTGTGTATGATTCTCTTATTAATATTTATTTATTTATTATTTTCATTTTTATACAAGTATATTGGATCACAATTATTTATTTTTAATTTTTTTTTATGAATGAGTATAAATACATCTAAAATATGCACTATTGTTAGATATTAAAATTTGTTGTATTGGGTTGATCATTGCTTAATAAATTGATGACATTAGGAGTATGAAAGCTTTGGCAAGTTTATTATTCATTTAGCTATTTATTTGAAAGATAAATTTACTTTTCTTTCCTTGATCATTGTTTAAACTCAATGATGTGTTTATTTTTTTAAGCTATCTATTCTTCACATTTCATAATTTATTCAATTATGTTATCATGTGATCTTAATATGGGAAAACTTGTTATTTCTATGCAAGCTCCCTCATCAGTATTAAAAATGTGTTTAAGGATCGTCTCATTTTACCACTTGTGAAGGGATTTATATGTTCTTGATGATAAAATTGTGAGTTAATTAATAATTAAAAACTCATATACAAAAAATGAAATGCAGAAATATAACTCACAACAATAACATAACACAATGGGTGATGATGGAGTGAACCCCTCTTGGGCTACCTCTCCATGGACCTACTTTAACTAGTTAGGCCCTCTTGGGATTAAGAGTAAAATGTCTAATTACAAGCACCAGTATTTCTCAAATGGATTTTTTGACTACACCATTGGATTCATAACACTCAAATACCCCTAAATGACTATCCAATCTTTGAATTTGGTTCACAACTCCTCTAGGCTTGACCTCCAACACCGGTGGCCATGGGCTTGTTTAATCTCCAAAGTGACAGAAACACCTTCATATTTGCTCCAACACCTCTATAAACTATACCACTCTGTTAATAAAATCAAATACATCAAAAATTGACTATTCACTCACTGAAAACGACCTTCAAACGATCTAGGCATGGCCTTCCCTCGTAGTGGCCCCAGGCTTCAAAATTCTTCTAGAGACCAAAAACACCTATAGATGAGCTCTATTGCCTCTGAAAGTTGTTCCAATGGATTCAAAGCATGTCAATATGCTATAATGACTATCCTTGAGCAAGCATTAGTCGAAAATGGACCAAGATAGGCCTCATTAAAGTTTCCCCTATATTCTGCCTCTAAATCTGGAAAACTACCAGTTAGCTCCACCGAATTTGGAAGTGGCGCTAAATTTGGGGAATATGTCGAAATTCCTGCCAACTTAACTGGATTTTTAATTAATGGATAAGCATGCTTAGTGTGCACTAAGCCACACTTAACTAGGCGCTTAAGCATGGGACACTAAGCATTGGGAGGAGGGTTGGCCCGCTCCATTCTCGCCATCTAACATTGTAACCATTCAAATTATGTGCGTCGCGTTCCCAAACAATGAAAAAATGTTTGGCTCAATGGTATAAACTTGAAGATGGTTGGTGGGAGGTCACGGAGTCGAACCTCGAGCTCGACCTCCATATTTTATTTTGCGACAGATTTTAACCAACGCATATAAAGTTTCCATTCAATAAGGTTTGGGGACTTTGGATATAATGAATGGTTTAATGGTTTAATGCTTTCAAAACCTTTAATACATATATTAATATGTCACCAATAATAATCCCATCTGCCATTAATTATCTCATCCGCCATACCATGTAATATGACCTTGCCCACATAATAATGAATCAAACTTTAGTTTTAATGCTCATCCATTATAAAATGCCCACCATAATGTATTTAACCCCATAGTTTAATATCATATGACTCATTTGAATTAAATTCAAAATTTGGGGTTTATTAATAATGTGTGGAAATTTTAATTAATTAAATTTTAAAATAAATACTAATATATATAAATAAATAAATATAATATATGATATTTAAAATCATATATATATATATATATTAAACCAACTTTAATATATTAAAAAAAAAATTCCACCACATAAAAATCATGAACCCACATTCAACCTTGGAGGACATTGGGCGACTTTTACCTTCACAAACCAAACTGACGAATCCAATAGTGACACTTGTCACAGTCCCATCGGAAAAAAAACTAAAGAATATTTTTTGTATGCTGACTAGACTGCCATGTTATCAGCTGTATCTGTTCTGCAATAATTTTTTTTAAATTTTGTCTGTTCTGAATGACGATCAATAGACCATAACTTCCTCATACGAACTCAGTTTTCAACGAAACGAGTTGCATTGGATTCCTTGTGATGGGCTGGTTGCTTTCATTCTAGTTTGGTGCAATTCTGAGCACTTTAATGTTTGAGCTAATTTTTTCCCCTGATCCAGATTTTGATCACTCCTTCCCACTAACATGCTTTTGGACCCACAAAAGTTGGTTATATCATGAGTGTTGAACACTCTTATGTTTCTCAAGTTATATTATCTTGATTCTACTTGGAGAAATCGCTATGACAACCACTTGTCCACTGACATGCCTTGACTTGCCTTGCTATATACATCTCCTTGTTCCAGCTTCCATGTCATGGGATTTTATATTAGCTTTAATTATGAAAAAGTGTTATTTACAGTCTCCTGATGCCTCTGCAACCTGCTCCAATGGCTCCAAAACATCAAAATCTCCCAAGAATGACTCTTCTATGCTAAAATTGGTCGAAAATTGCCTCAGTTATTGCAAAACCAATTTTCCCTACAATTTCTCCACTAAATATGGAAACTGGCCAGATAAGCCCACTAAAAATGGAGCTTCACCGCATTTGGTGGACTCCACCAACACCGCTGGCATATTAATCTCATGATTAACTACTGAATAAGCACATATTAAGTGTTAATTAACTTGAAGTTGGCACTAAGCGCGTTTAACTCTTAAATGCATATTATGGTGGTGTTGATCCAGACTAGTGGCATAAACATGTTTTAATTGCATTGAATTCTCCATCGATTCTTTAGCCTCGCCCTTAGTTCTCCACTCTCAAGCATATGGGATGGGGTTGGCCCCCTCTGAACCCCCAACTCTAGCACGTATAAACCTTAAGTAGAATCGGGTATCCTTATAGGTTAAGACTTGTTGTATGGTGTGATGGTTGGTGCTGGCACTTGTATGGGGGAGGTCACGGGGTCGACCCCGACCTCCGCCCCTCCTCGGCCATAAAATTTTGTTGAATGCGACATTTGAGTTGGACATTGGACATAGAAAACTTATGTGCTCCTTGGACTTTGGTTTAAAAGATATATTGCGCCAACCTTAATTGCCATGGGGGAGGGCACGTGGCAGCCCCTAGCTGCTCCATGTGGCCCTTCTCCATTGGCTCAAATTCCACGATAATATAAAAATAATAATGCACCATATATAAAAATTTCAACCTTATAATAGGAAGAAAATTTTTAATTTCCCAAGCAACATTGGTGAATCTGACTGTGACACTTGTTATAATATCATTGGCTGAAAATTGGAGAATATTCCTGAGGTGCTAAATGGAATTCCAAGTCATTAGTTTTTCACTGTTCTGCACATTTTTTACCTATTTCGAAAAATGGACAACAAGTCATAACTTACTCATACGAACATGGATTTTCACGAAATGAATTGCACCATAATCTTGGTGACAAGCTCTATCTCGTCATTCTGGTTTGGAGCATTTCTAAGCACTTTAATTTTTGAGCTAAATACTAAGCCTCTGATAATTCCTCCCCACTAGAAACCTTTTGGACCCCAAAATATGCTATCAATTGTTCAACAGGTGAGGGTAAAACTCCCTCACCCTTTCACTCTCCATCCTTTTGGCCTTGGAAGGATTTTGTCCCTTGAGTCCCACTCTAAGGTATTCAACATTCCCACTCCTTGAAGATCTGGTTCTTCTATCAAGTATGAGATCTTGCTGAAGTTCATCAAGATATTATATCAAGAAATCATCTATTGATGGAAGCTGAACATGCTCTCCTTGATCATCAATGAAAGGAGGCTCAAACAATCTCAAATTCTCAAAAGTATCGACAGAATATATTTGCATATAAGGAGGCAAATCTAGCTTGAATGCCTTAGTACCAATCTTTTCCAGAATTTTAAATGGACCATAACATATTGGGTTGAGCTTTTTACCTTCCCCTTATAATATTTATTTGATGATATATAACCAAAATTCATCTCCAACCTATAATTTTGTATCAACATGGTGTTTATGATGCCTTGCCTTTTAGCTGCTTTGACTCTTTTCAAGTTTTTCTTTCCTTGTGTGATGTACCAAATAAATTTGCTCAATGAACTTCCTTACCTTATATATGTCACTATGACCATCTATAGCGACATATTTCTCAAAGATGAAGTCCAAAGGTGATCTTGGCAAGTACCCAAGACATGCCTCAAATGGCGATGTGTTTGTGAAAGAATGATTTGCCCTGTTGTATACGTGTTGAATGTAATGCAACTATTCATGCCACAACTTGGGATGTTTGATGCAATAACCTATAAGAAGATGAATGATTGTCCTGTTAACAACCTCAGTCTGACCATCTGTTTGTGGATGAAATTTTGTACTCTTATTCAACCTTTTGTCCATCGTGTCCCATAATTTTGACCAAAAATTCCCAACAAATCGAGAATCTCGATCACTTACAATAGAAGTAGGAAGACCAAAATGAACCCATAAATTTTGAAAGAAAAGACGAGTTGTTTGTTCAACTGTAATTTTTTTTTTACATGCCATAAAAGACACATTTTTTTTAACCTATCTACAACAACATACAAGTAATCATGACCCTTCCTTGACATTGGAAGACCACCTACAAAATCCATTGAGATAATCTCCCAAGGATGTGAAGGAACCGAAAGTGGAGTGTACAATCCATTTTTTCTATTACTAGGCTTACGTATTGCACATCAAGAACATCCTCTAATAAAACGAGATACACTATCAATCATGTGTGGCCCATAACAATACCTTTGGAGATTCACTACCGTCTTGCCTACACCGAAATTTCCAACAATCAATGAAGTGTGCACCCCCCTTATGATATTTTTTATTTCTCCCTGTGGTATACATAACTTGCCCAAGTGATACAACAAACTGTTATGCACATGATAATATAACTCTTCATTTTTGTTTCCTTGACTCAAACTTTAATACACATCTCGAAAATCACTATCATATGCATATTGTTCAATGTAACTTTCATGCATAACTGAATTGTGCTTGAGTATAATAGATGAATTTATAGTAGGCCTAGAGAGCATATCAACTACCCTATTGTAGATTCCCTTTTTATACCTGATAACCAAATGAAATTGTTGTAGAAATCCCATCCATTTGAAATGTCTTGATTGTTGCAACTTTGATTGTGATTGTAAGTACTACAATGGCTAATGGTCGATATGGATAATGGTATTTTTTTCCCATCAAATAGTGCTTCCATTTATTTACACTTTGTACCAATGCATATAACTCTTTGTCATAGGTGGGATATTTAGTCACAACTCCATTAAATATTTTAGAATGAAAAGAAATAGGATTACCATGCTGCAAGAGAACTGCTCCCATGGCATAATCACTTGCATATGTTTGGATCTCAAATGGGTGTCTAAGATCTGGAAGAGACAATATCGGTGTTGAACTGATCTTTTGCTTTAATGTATCAAATGCTTTTTGTTGCATATGTCCCCAATGGAAGACTTTCTTGACACTTGTCAATGCATGTAATGAAGCTGTAATGGAAGAAAAAATAGCGATGAATTTCCTCCAATACTGTGTTGCCCCAAGAAAGCTTCTTACCTCTGTAACTGTATTGGGCTTGGGTCGCTTTTGTTCTAGTTTGGTGCAATTCTCAACACTTTCATTTTTTAGCATTGTTGTATGGTATGATGATTGGTGCTGGCGCTTGTATCGTGTAACTCGGTTTTCAACGAAACGAGTTGTGTTGGATTCCTTGTGATGGGCCGCTCGCTTTCGTTCTGGTCGGTGAAATTCTAAGCACTTTAATTTTTACGCACTCATTGTATGGTATGATGGTTGGTGCCGACGCTTGTATGGGGCAGTTTGCGGGGTCGACCTTGACCTCTGCCCCTCCTAAGTCATAAATTTTGTTGAACGCAACATTTGAGTTGGACCTTGGACATAGAAAATATATGCGCTCCTTGGACTTTGGTTTAAAACATATATTTCGCCAACCTTAATTTCCATGGGGAAGTGCACATGGCCCTTCTCCATTGGATCAAATTCCACGATATTATATTGATCTCTTCAACCATTGTTCTCCTTTTGTTGTTGACCCAATCCAACATTTGTTGGCTGGTTTTTGATATAACACTTTTGCAATACCAAATTGATTCCTCGGTGCCTTCCCACTAGGAATCATGTTCCTTCTTTGCACAATGAGTGAAATACAACAATAATTTCCAACATTAGTAAAAATAATAAAATAAATGACCATTATTTTACCTCCATGGTTCCAAATTCCACATCTAGAAGAATGCATTCACCATCTCTTTCTCTTCTTGGTGTCAACACATAACATGGTCTACAATGGCTACAAACTTTATTTCTTGACATCTTGTCACAAAAAACATTTCATGCAAGAAACATATTGACGACATATCCTCTTACTCCTTCAAAGAAACTAATTTCACATCATGTGAACATTGACATGTACTCTCACATCTTGGTGTCAAAATTCATCGACCAAACACAAGTCGACAAAAACATGCATCTTCAAAAGACTGACTCTCAAGTCAACCATAAACATGTATAACAACTTAACGACTATTTTCCCAAAACAAAAATAATTTCACATCATGAAACACTTCTTGAACATCTTGTTTTCACATTTGGAGACAAAATCAAATCTTCCAAGTCAATATGTCATGCATGCAACACACAATCAACACAAGTCGACACTCATGCATGTGAAAATGATCAACACTATCAAGTTGACAACATACATGTTAAACAAAGAAATCAACCAACACAAGTCAATTACTCATGCATATTAAATCACAATGAAATCATCAAAATTCCATTGTTCCTACACATAAACTCTTATGCATTTATACAATTCTTCAACTCTCTCACAAGTACAATCATAAGTACAAGAAATCCATTCATATGTACATGTACTTAAAGTTGAAATGAACAAATTTTGCTGCAATAAAGTGAGTCAACATACTCCACTTTCAATCACCTTCATGTCTTAAACATGCAACATGCATTCCATTGGCAAAGAAATGCATCATATCAAAAGACATGCAAAGCCTTAATTGGATAAGAAATCGAACCATCTCTTACCAAACCATTTCAATGGTGCTTCTTTCAACTGCACATCATCATCATGCGAATCATCTTGACCCACATCAATTATGGAATCCTCTTTTCCATTCTTTCCATTCTCTTTCTTCCAGCTTCTTCAAATGTCATGGATGACTTGCTAGATACAAATTCCAACACTTGTCTACAAGATGACCTTGCTTATGGAAACTAGTGCAAAACAATTGCCTCTTCTTTTCAACATGGTTTGCTTTGTCTTTGGATTTTTGCCTCCTTTCCTTTAAAAGTTTCTTGTGCATGGCTATCTTCTTCCAACATCCTGAAAAATTATGGTTATACAAAACACAAAAGGAAAATGCAAACTTTCTCCAAATATTATGTGAGAATTTTCCATGTTTATCATAATCAAAAGCAACTTGATTAAAAGAAGATTTATACCTTGAATATTCACCTTTGTCACCTTCTTGAGGAGGTGAATTTTATTAAGTAGTGGCTCTCTTCAGAATACCAATAATGCATTCAATTACATAAGAGCTTTCAGCATCCTCTTGTTCTCCAATCTCATTAGTTGGATTCTTATGAGCACCTTCTTGCAAAGTGGGTGTCAAACTTTTGAATTCCTCATGAACACAATATTAAAAAGCTTGAGGTAATGAACATGAAATGAAATTCCTTCTTGGAACACCTTCATGTGCCTACCTGGCTTTAGAGCTTTCTCCATCATGTTGTCCATAACCAAGATGCAAATACTTAGGCCTTTCCTCAACAACAATTAGCTCAACTATGACTTGTGCATATTTTCCTAATAATTTACCTTAATAGCCCATATTCATCAATAATTTGGACCCTATTCCTCTAGTGTGTCTTTCAAAAGCACCTACACATTCATTTTTAGAGGAAATTGAAGATAAACTTGAATTTCTTACCTATTTTGCAAGCACATTCTTGGATAAGGCTTCCTTGGCAACATGGAGTTGAGTCTGCATTGCATGAATCCTTGCTAAGTTCTCATTTTCAATATGGGGCTGAGTCTCCATCTCATGCATCTTCTTAAAAATATTTTTCTTCTCCTCCATGGCAATCAACTGCTCTTGAAGTTTAACACTCTTCCTCTTATCTTCATACTTCTCTTGCATCCTATCAATCATGATGTAGAGTTTATGCAACAACTCTTTATCAAAGATTTTTTGTAAGGAAGATAGATTAGAAGCATCACTTAATGAAGCTTCCATCACACATGCAATGAAAACAAAGCTTCTTCGATATGATTTGAGAATTAAGTTCTCAATATTTTCCTTCTTCTTCACACATAAACTTGGAAAACTATTAAATTCTCCTTGCACAAATTCAACAACCAATAGCTATAGAACCTATAGTTATAGAAGCAATGGAAGAATTAGCTATCCTTGGATAAAATGAAATAAACTTTTTCTCTAATACCAACTTGATATAAATACGGGTAAATTTTTTATTACTATGCAAGCTCCCTCATCAATATTAAAAATGTGGTTACAGATCCTCTCATTTTACCACTTATGAAGGGGTTTGTGTGTGTAGTTTCATGTGTTATTGATGATGAAATTATGAGTTAATTAACAATTAAAAATAATATACAAAAAATTAAATGTAAAAATATAACTCACGGCAATCACATAACATAATGGGTGATTATGGAGTTCACCCTTCTTGGGCTACATCTACATGGACCTACTTTAACTAGCTAGGCCCTCTTAGGATTAAGATTAAAATGTCTGATTACAAGCACCAGTATTTATCCAATGGATTTTATGACTCCATCATTGGCTTCAGAACACTCAAATACCCCAAAAATGACTATCCAATCTCTGAATTTGGTTCACAGCTCCTCTAGGCTTGACCTCCAACATCAGTGGCCATGGGCTTGTTTAATATCCAAAGTGACAAAAGAACTTTTATATGTGCTCCAACGCCTTTATAAAATGTACCACTCTGTTAAGAACATCAAATACATCAAAAATTTACTATTCACTCACTGAAAATGGCCTTCAAATGATGTGGGCATGGCCTTCCCTCCTGGTGGCCCTAGGCTTCAAAATTATTCAAGTGACCAAAAACACCTATAGATGAGCTCTATTTCCTCTGCAATTTTTTCCAATGGTTTCCGAGCATGTCAATCTACTAAGAATGACTATCCTTGAGAAAAAATTGGTCAAAAATTGACCAAGATGGACCTCATTAAAGTTTACCCTAGATTATGCCCTTAAATCTGGAAAACTGCCAGTTAGCTCCACCAAATCTAGAAGTGGCGATAAATTTGGGAAATCTGCCTTAATTCCCGCCAACTTAATTGCATGTTTAATTAATGGATAAGCATGCTTAGTAGCATGCTTAGTGCGCACTAAGCCGCACTTAACTAGGTGCTTAAGCATGGGACACTTGTCGTGTTTTCATTGGGAGGAGGGTTGGCCCGCTCCATTCCTGCCATCTGACACTGTTACCGTTCAAATGTATGTGTGTCACATTCCCAAACAAGGAATAATTGTTTGGCTCAATGGTAGAAATGTGGAGACGCTTAGGGAGAGGTCACAGGATCGAACCCCAACCTCGACCCTCGTATTTTGTTTTGTGATGAATTTTAACCAATGCATATAAGGTTTCCATGCAATATGGTTTGGGGAATTTGGATATAACGAATGGTTTAATTCTTTCAAAACCTTTAATACATATATTAATATGCCACCAATAATAATCGTGTCCGACATACCATGTAATATGACTTTGGCCACATAATAAGGAATCGAACTTTAGTTTCTCATCCATTATAAAATTCCCACCATAATGTATTTAACCCCATAGTTTACTAACATATGCCTCATTTGAATTAAATTTGGACTTTGGGGTTTATTAATAATGTGTGGAAATTTTAATTAATTAAAGTTTAAAATTAATATTAATATATATAAATTAATTAATAAATTAATATACTATATGATATTTAAAATCATTATCTATATCTATCTATCTATATATATATATATATATATATATATATATATATATATATACACAACATTAATATATTAAAAAAATTAATTTCCACCATATAAAAATCATGAACCCACATTCAACCTTGGAGGATATTGGGCGATTTTTACCTTCACAAACCAAACTGGTGAATCCAACAGTGACACTTGTCACAGTCCCATTGGACAAAAAACTGAAGAATATTCTATGCATGCTGAATGGACTTCCATGTCATCAGTTGTACCTATTCTGCAATAGTTTTTTAAAAAAATTGCCTATTCTAAATGGCGATCAGTAGACCATAACTTCCTCATAAAAACTCGGTTTTCAACGAAGCGAGTTGTGTTGGATTCCTTGCTACGGGACGGTCACTTTCATTCTAGTTTGGTGAAATTTTGAGAACTTTCATTTTTGAGCTAACTTTTGCCCTGTTCCAGATTCTGATGATCATGATAGTTATACTTTAGAATAAATAATTGTAGAATAGAGTAGCCAATTTATTTTCTTTTGTAAACATATCAGAATTCCATTTAGTATTTAAATAAGCTTCAATAAAATATCCTTTGAAGGAGTAAAATATTTACTAGAAGTTGGGCCCACATCTCAATGAGAATCACTCTCTGAAACAAGTATAATTCTAGTTGGGAACTTCATCGAGTGGTTTCTCCAATTTTTTGCAAATAAATTTCTAGGCATTGAAAATTTTGGTGCTAGAAGGAGGGCCACGATAATGAATGGCACATAGAGTAACATGCACGACTAAAATCCATTCATCAAGATCACAATCACCCTCAAGACCACTTATAGATTCAAGCTCCAGTTTAGCCCCTAATTTTATTTCTACAACATTAGAGACATATTTACCATTATTTTGTTCATATAGAGTTTGTAGAGGTAACACAACCAATACATCAAGAAACTATATTGTTTGGTGATAATAAGGAGGTCTCAGAAGATATCACAAATTTTGATTCTTTAGAGGCAATAGTACCATTGTATCGAGATGTCACTGATCAAGTTTCCCAACAAATTATTGCAAAGAAAGTTGAACATGAAGTTTCTAAGCAACCTGAATTAATTTTCCCCCCTTAGTGGAAAAATTTAGGAGTTTTAACAATAGCCTAAAGTAATAAACTTAGAAAGGAATCTATGGATATATTGTATCAGGTAAAGGTACCTAAGGTGATTTGACAACACGACATTCCATGTCACACTCACATGGAACTCAACATGTGGAAATGATGACATGGCACTCAACACATGGCATTCGAATTTTTAATTTTATAGGTAAAAATAATATAAATTTTCTTGATACATGGCACTCATGGCTTTCACAATGTCATCCATGGACCATGATGATGTCATGGTTACATCACTCATCAATCCTCATATCAATATTCAGATATTGTCCTTTGATTGCAAATGTTATACAACCTCTCACCCAATATCTGATATTATTAAACAAGGTGATTATGTTAATTAAGAATGTGATTATGTTAATTTATCACATGCTTAATAGGGTGATTAATAAACCACTTTATTGATGAAATGCAAAGTATTTCAGTTTTATGAATTTCCAAGGATTTTCTAAATAATCTAAGCAATTTTGAAATATTGGGAAAACCTAAACACACTGACTTAGAGGATGCTGTCCAATATCTGATATTGTTAAGAAGGTTTAATCATGTTTTACAAAAAAAATAGTGTTGATACTTCTATAGCTTGATAAACATTAATCACATACACAAGATGATATGGCCTTTCCTCCTGTTTTTGAGGTGTTTTGAAAGAAATGCTCATAATTAGTAATTGAAAAATTGTAAATCTTCAAAACTACCAAAGTCCTAGTTTAAACAATCATTCTTGCATTTTCATTTTACACGTTGTTTTATTAAGTGAGTTACAAAGTTTACTTGTTAGTCAATCTACATCCAGGCATGATGTTTTATAATTCAATTTCAATCATGTTTTTTTCTATTGATTCAAAATGTGTTTCATAAATATGTTTTTTGTTAAATTTATTAGATTTGTGGCAATGGCTCCTAAAAATAATAAAAGGAAAACCAAAACCCCAGAACCCATAAATGAGGATGAAAATAATCATAATTCGACCCTGTTCTCAGATACCTCATCTAAAATTGGGAGATCCCGCAGAAATTGAATGAAATCTACGAGTTCCTTGAAAAGGAAGATTTTTGTAGATGAACTAGATGACGTCGACATATATGTTGGAATTCAGTGTTTGACCCTCCACAAATCATACTAAGGCTTGCTCTAATTCAATATATTGAAATGGTACATTGGTATATAAATCATGTTGATGTTAAAACTCATATCATAGTTAATAGAAAGAGATAGATCATAGGATATTTCAAATGTGGAGATATTCAACTTATGTGTAAATTACCCAAAGCTAAAATCAATTACGACAATGAATTTCTCAAAGCATTCATAGGCCAAGATGCCACTTCAAGTCAAATATAAATTTCAAGGTTAATTAAGGAGTGGTTGCGAGATGATGATGATTTCCATGTTAGAGACAAAAATATTTACCCTATTCAAAGAAAGAAATCACCGATAACAACAATTGTTGTCATCTATTGCAAAATTTTTTGGGAACCAAGTGCATTCTTTTTTTAAAACAAATTGGATTCCCCTATTACACTAGGTTTTAGATAAGGCTAAAATTTTCAACTAGTTAGTCATCTTATCCAATAACTTGAAAAGTTAGATTAAGATATTCTTCAGTTCTCCACCTAGTTTTTTGTCATAGTTCTTTATTTCTACATATATTATTGATGTTATATGTGCTAAGATGTCTTTTCCCATAATTAGTTGGAATTGATCTCTTAGTTTACTACCAGTGCATGTCTACTACTCAAAATTATCAAATGAAAAAAGAAAAAGACTATTTTTGTCAAATTTGTAATAGTTTTATGATTTCTCTTTATAAAATTTTATTTTATTGTTTACCTTAGAGATTCATTGATGATGCTATGGATGGGATTGCACCGATTGGAGTTTTTTTTGTTAATGATATTTTCTCTTACATCAGAGATTATGGATGCCAAGCTCCTCCTCATGCACTTCCCAAGTATGTTATTGATAGGCTGGTCCTCACGGAAACCACCTCTCAAACAATTGATACGTGCATTACTAAATATTTATCATATGCTTCTATGAAGTTATGGCCTTCATTACTAATCAAACTAGGAATTTATTCTTTGGATACCCTAAACATGCTAAGGTAAAAGAAACGTCATTGTAATCCACAAATTTATCTCATATATATTTTAAGAAGAAAATCAACATAACATTTCTAGGTGGCATTGCAAATTTGAATTTTTTTTTAAAGTTTATGCATATGAAGGTTCAACTTTTGATGAAATTTACAATGTGCCAAAACATATCAATAACTACTTGAAATAATTCAAGATATCCTAGAAAAACCTATTAGAACTAAATTTTTAGCATTTCAACGAATATGAAATATATCCCTCGGTAGTAATTTCACGTTAGAATCCCAACCCCAAAAAACTCAAGTTGAATCAGTATCTAAAGTAAAGGAAGTTCAAACAATAAAATTACAAGTAGAATAGTTTTATAAGAAAAGATTCAAGCACAATGGATTAAGACATAGATTCAAATAAATGACAAAGTTCATATTCTAACCAGTCTCAAATAGGGAAAATGTAGGTAAATGAAATTCAATAACAATAGAATCCAATAGAAGGATCCTAGACATATTAATTACAAAAATATTTTCAAAATGAATTAAAATTACAACAGAGTAAAGGTCAAGTGTTAAACACACCTATGTCATAAAATATTCAAGATGATCAACTAAAAGAAACCACATGATCATTACAACACCTATAGTTTCTAAAATTATTCTATCTTCCTATCTAGGAATTAACTCTCCGAGTGTCATTTATGTAGATTCTATTAAGCCAATTGAAGAAGAAGTAATTACCGTAAATTATTTCTTTAGTGTTTCTACGAATACTATCATCAAAAGAAGATAAAAGAGGAAAAATATATAACAAAAAGAAACATCCCTAAAAAAATAGGTAATGATTTCGGATACTCCAAAGGTAAGACAAGAAGAATTTGTTGACGATATTACTGATTCAATAGGTGCATTCATTCATGCGAATAAATGGTCTATGGAAACCAACCATTAAAAATCAATAGGAGAGAATTAAAATTCTTGAATAAAATTTACAACAACGATCTCTTATGGAGGATGAATTCAAAAGAAAATTCCATTTCTTTTAGAACGACACCAAAATTGATAAGATATTGAAGCACACCTGAAACAAGAAATTCAATAGTTATAGAGAAATTCTACTATTTCAATGGCATAAAAGGATGCTCAAATTGATCAACTAGTTTTATATATTAAATGCTTGGGGGACAAAAATTTGATGTTGAGCTCTTTAAAAAAGAAGCATTAAAATCTAATGAACATATTAAATTTTCTCACTAAGGATTTTATTAGAATATGAATCAAATGAACCCTTATCTTAAAACATTAAATGAATTATCTAATTCCATAAGAGACAAATTGTCTAAACACACTTATGCACAAAATGTATTAAGTAACTAATTGATTATAAAACAAAGTTTGGCATGGAACCAAAAAGTATTTCAAGGATATTTGAGGTAGAAAAATGGAAAGCTCATATTTCCCTAGATAATTGGGATACAAAATTCAATGCTTATCTTAATCAATTTTATGATGTAATCAAATATTATCCTAGTATCATCAATAATGCAATCAATATCATTGTCAAATTCAACATGCCAAATGCCCAATTCCTAGGGGAGACAATTACAATGGATTCTTGCATGACAAAGATCCAACACCAAAGAAGTGAAACAAAAAAATTGATACAAAATTTAGATATATGGTCCATGCAATCTATAAATCAATTGTTGGTCAACACTCTGACTTCACATAGTAAGTCAATAATGCATGATCTAAACTCAAAGGGTAAATAATTACTATTGTTGAAAAGATTTACTATTGTGAAATTAATTTGGACATTTCAATTCAAAATTTATTTCATAAATTGTGCAAGTTCATTTTGAGTGGGTAACATATGTGAAAAACATTGAAAAATAGCAAGCTATAGATTAGGAGAAAAATCCTAAATTGTCACAACCAATTTTCATTTTTAAGAAAAAGTTTATCTTTTTATTGTGATTCAAATAGTATAGGAGAAAATAAATTACTTTTTATTATTATGGAAAATGTATATATGAAACCTAAAACTAAATTTTAAGCATTTGAAATTCTAAGGAAAAAAAAACTTGTACACTATTGTCAATACTAAAAATTTAAGAAACAAGAGCCTTGAAGTTATTTGATTGCTTGTTGAAATTTGTGGATGGTTCTATTATTCATATTTATTTATTTGTTATTTTTATTTTATACAAGTTTATTGGATCAAAATTATTTATGTTTTCAACTTTTTTATGAATGAGTATATATACATCTAAAATATGCACTAATGTTAGATATTAAAATATGTTGTATTGGGTTGATCATTGCTTAATAGATTGATGAATTTAGAAGTATGAAAGATTTGACAAGTCTATTATTCATTTAACTATTTATTTGAAGGATACATTTACTTTTTCTTCCTTGATTATTGTTTAAGCTCAATGATTTGGTTATTGTTTTAAGCTATCTATTCTTCACATTTCATAATTTATTCAATGACGTTCTCATGATAGTTATACTTTTGAATAAATCAATGTATAATAGAGGAGACAATTTATTTTCTTTTGTAAATATATCAAAATTCCATTTAGTATTTAAGTAAACTTCAAGAAAATATCCTTTGAAGGAGTATCAAATTTACTAGAAATTGGGCCCACATATCGATGAGAATCACTATCTAAAATGAGTATAAGTCTAGTTGGGAACTTCATCGAGTGATTTCTCCAATTTCTTGCAAATAAATTTCTAGGCATTGATAACTTTGGTTCTAGAAGGATGGCCACCGACAATGAATGGAACATAGAGTAACATTCAAGACTAAAATCCATTCATCAATATCAAAATCACCCTCAATACCACTCATAGATTCAAGCTCCAGTTCAACCCCTAAGTTTATTTCTACAACATTAGAGACATATTTACCTATCTTTTGTTCATACAGAATTTATAGAGGTAGCACAACCAATACATCAAGAAACTATATAGTTTGGTGATAATAAGGAGGTCTTAGAAGAGATCACAATTTTTTATTCTTTAGAGGCAATCCTACCATTGTATTGAGATATCACTGATCAAGTTTCCCAAAAAATTATTGCAAAGAAATTTGAACATGAAGTTTCTAACCAACTTGAATTAATTGTTCCCCCCTTAGTGTAAAAATTTAGGAGTTTTAACAAGAGCCCAAAGTAATAAACTTAGAAAGGAATCTATGGATATATTGTATCAGGTAAAGGTACATAAGGTGAAAGGTTCTCCTTCGTATCCTTTAAAGTTAATTATTAATCCTCTAGTCATTTCTAAAAAAATATAAGAAGATCTTAGTTTAGAGCATCAATTATAGCTTTTTAATACACCTAATATATCTACATCTCTAGGTAGTCCAATTTATGAGCCCCTACCTTCTCATTCTATAACTCCCACTTCACAAGGAGCTCCTCATAAAAAAATAACTACATTCATGATTGGTTAACCAAAAATACCTTGGTATCTTGAGGAGAAATTCAGATCCAGGGTGATCAACATAATTGACATAGAAACCTGGATAAGTTCTTTCCCAAATCTCATCCTAATAATAAATAATCTTCTAAGGATTCATGCTAAAAGTTAATATTATGAATGTATAACACAAGGATTCTTTGTGCCACTTATTTCCATATAATTTCAAAGGAAAGAATATGTCTATCTGGTATTTTTCTTTACCAATTAGCTCAATAACCGACTAGGGTATTTTTTAAGAAACATTTATAAAAAATATTGGTGATGATAAATCACCATCCACATTGGTTATATAAATTTGTAGAATTAAGATGAATTCTAAAGAAAAAATTAAATACTTAAGTCAAATGTTTATGATGTTATTGAATAATATTCCTTTAGATTCTAGACCTACAACTAATGTGAAAATAGAATTAAATATGACTTCTTTACCATCTTTCATTTCTATTTTTATTAAAAGAGCTATCAAGAACACATTAGATAAAAAATTCAATAAAATTTGGATGTGGAAAATCAAATCATGATAATTACTAGAATTACTACAACTCATGAGAAGAGATCATTGTCTCTAGCCAAAAATATCACTTTTAAAGAAGAAAAGAAATACATGGAAGCACTAGATATGGATAATTTACACATTTCGATTAAGAATATATCTAATGACATAATTGACATAGAGAATAGTGTTGTAAAGGAGTCAACATCTAAAATACCATGGAGACCATTTTTCAAAATAAATACACCACTTCTCTATAGTCAAATTTCCTATGCTAGTGATAATGAACATGAGAAGAAGACCATAATGATGATACTGATTAACAAACTCCTAAAGTGAACATCACCTAGGATGTTATTGATGGTATTATTGATGTTGAATAAGAAAAAAATTATAAGGAAGTAAATTCTATACAAACTAGGAGTAAAGATCCTCTAGCTAGTACCTTAACTCCGTCTTATGCAACTCCTCCCAAGAAAACTACACCTCAAGATAAATAAGACCCAAGGAATTTGGTAATAGAAAATTAGTTGGATAATGATATGATTAAAGATTTGAGGGGAATTAGGGAAAATATATCTTTTTTTGAATTAAAAAAGCTAAAGCAAAAAATAAATAACATACTTAAATCATAACAACCATAATGTTGAAAAAATAAATATTGCATCTTCAATAGGGAAAATTATCCAAAATTTGTCTCCTAATAAAAATAAATAAGTTAATGCTAATGTTCTTCTGATAGGGGATAAATCAAATTCCCACACACCACCTTTCTTGTTAACTTTTGAGTTTTTTAATAAAAATATACATAATTGTTTAGTAGACATAGATGCTTCATCTAACATTATTCCATATTAATTTGTCTATAAAAACAATTAATGGTAAGCCCCAAAACTCTATCACACAAATTGTCCAATTAGAAAGATCAAAAGTTTAAGTTTTAGGATAAATCACATATGTGCTTATTAGATTATCCTTTAATCCTAATGTCCATCATCTCATAGACATAATTATTTTTGATAAACCTAAATCTTATGGGCTACTTTTGAGCAGAGAGTGGGTAGAAGAACTTAACTGTTATTTTGCCACATATTGGTCACATTTATGGTTACCATTCAATGGTAAACCCAATCAAATTAAAGTAGAATGAGAAAATAATATGAAACATATTGTCACTAAAATAGATGATGAAAATGCACCAATAATGTTTTCTAAGTCTATAAGTTAGAAAACTATCATGTAGACTTATTTTTTGGAAACTATGTTCTAGAAAATCCACCATTCATGGATTCGTCCATTTAGTCTGGAATTGTAATTTTTTCTTCGATTGATTCAGAATGCATAAATTTTATTTTTGATAATGTAGAATTAGTTGTAAATAAATAATTTTGGTCATTATGTTTCGATGGCTTGAAGTCTAATGATGGTGTTGGAGTAAGTGGAATTCTACAAAATTCCAATAGTGAAAGGATTATGTTAGCCTGCATATTTGAGTTCCAATGCAAAATTAACTTAGATAAATATGAAGCATAGATTCAAGGCTTAAAGAAATTGATCGATTTTTTTAAGTGCAGTAAAGTTTTTGGTGTTTCTAAAATTGGGGTTAGATAGGTAAGAAATATTAATGATTTTGTTTTAAATCATTTCAAAAACTACTAGTAGATTGTTTTGGATTTCATATATCATTTCATAGGTTTTAACATCATGTCTATTCCTAGAGCACATACTTCAGATGTTGATTTACTTGAAAATGTCGCCTATAAATTAATCCCATTTAAATAATTCTCTCATGAATATAGATTCTCAATTGAGTTATTGTTTAGGCCTTCTATGCATAAGAATATAACGAATTAGAGTGTATTCAATGTTGATGATCACATTTTAAGTTTTCTAACACAAGAAGACACATTTTACGATTCAATCATTGACAAATATTAGCATGATTCGGATATCAATCATCCTTCATTAGATTCTAAAGCTAAGTTAGAAAATATAATTCCTAAATCAATTGTTAAATTACAATATTTTAATATTTTTAAGATGGGTTCAAAGCAACAATGAATTGTAAAACAAGCAACTCATCTATGAAATATGAAATAATCAATTTAGGAACTAAAGAGAATCCACAAAATGTAAATCTCGACCTAGGATGCACCTCTTCAAAATGATCCTACTTTATCCAACTATTAAAAAATTACATGGATATATTTGTGTGGGATTATAATGATTTCAAAACATATGATGCCTCAATTATTCAAATCAGAAATATGATATCAATCCTATTCAATGAAAGTTAAGAACTATTCATCCTAATTTTGAAAGACAAATAAAAAAGGATTTGAATAAACTCCTACAATCCAAAATTATCTTCCATGTTCAACATTCATAATGGGTGTCAAACATGGTTCCAGTTAGGAAGAAAAAACGAGATATAAGAATCTACATTGATTCGATAAAATTGAGGAAAGCTTTGAGGAATATAACTTTCCCACTGAAACATGATATCAATCATATTCAATGAAAGTTAAGAAAGATTCATCCTAATTTGGAACCACAAATCAAAAAGGAGTTGAATAAACTCCTACAATCCAAAATTATATATGATCCCACAGAAACATGATATCAATCTTATTCAATGGAAGTTAAGAAATATTCATCCTAATTTGGAACCAAAAATAAAAAAGGAGTTGAATAAACTCCTACAATAAAAAATTATCTTCCCTGTTCAACACTCACAATGGGTGTCAAACATGGTTCTAGTTAGAAAGAAAAACCTAGATATAAGAATCTACATTGATTCCATAAACTTGAGGAAAGCTTTGAGGAATATAACTTTCCCTTTCCTCCCATGAAACAAGTGATACAATCTATTGTAGGGTTTGAAATGATGTCTTTAATAAATACATTTTCAAGTTACAACCAGGCTTTAGTGTCCAGAGATGATCAATTAAAAACTATTTTTCAAACTAAATGGAGCACCTATGTGTATAAACCAATTCCTTTTGGCTTAATTGAAGTTGGTGCAAAATATCAATGTGCAATGGATATCACCATTAGAGGGTTAATTAACAAGTCAAGTGTTATTTATTTGAATGATGTTACTGTGTTTTATAAGAACATATTTTATCACATACGTAATTTAAAACATATTTTTGAACATTGTAGGAAATATGACATCTCCTCATATCCAAAAAAAAATATTTTTGGTTTAATGAAAGGAAAATTTTTAAGTTTCATAGTTTCAAAACAGGAAATTATTATTAAAAGAGAAATAATCAAAGGTATATCTAAATTTCCTTTTCCCCATAATAAAAAAAAGATGCAATCATTTTTGGGACACATACAAATTTTCAAACATTTTTTCCTTAGCTCTACAGAAATAGCTAGACGATTAAAAAATATGATTAAGAAAGATGTTGTTTTCAAATGTAATAACCAAGATAGCAAATGATTCAAATTAATTAAAGAGTAATTGTCCAATCTCCATTGCTAATTTCATTAGACTTTAATAAGGAATTTTTTCTTTATACTTTTGCTTCTAACTTAACTTGAACAACAATATTCACTCAATAAAGTGAGCAGAACCTTGAAATTCCAATTTCATTTATGTGTACAAGATTTCAAGGTGTACAGTTAAATTATTCTGAAGTTGAAAAACAAACCTATGCAAATTTTCAATCTCTTGACACTAGTACAAAATGGTTAATTAGTTACTAAAAAAAGGATGAAAAATTGCATATAAACAATTTTTTTTTAGTCGGTGACCAATAGTAGCTAATTTACAGTATCTTATAATGTGACCAACTTTTAGTCATTTTTAGCTTAGTCATTAATTGGTTGTCTCAATTTTATCATTTAGTAGTATATTTAGTCATAAATTTGGTCATAAATTTTGTCATTTATATAATCAATAATTGCCACAATTAATGACCAAATATACAACAAAATATATTACTATATGATCACCCGAGAAAACCTATTAATGACTAAAAAAATATGACCAAAATGTTGGTCGTGTTATAAGATACTGTAAATTAGCTACTAATAGTCACATATATGCAAATTTTAGTCATTGTTTGAAACTAATTAAAGAGCAAAGAAATATGACTGAATTTTGATTATGTTATAAGATAATGTAAATTTTCTACTAATAGTCATATATGTGCAATATTTAATCGTCATTTGTAATTACAAATTTATTATTTGCAGTATTTATTTATCTTATTTTGGTAGTTTCATATTTATTATATAAACGACTAATTTAATAGTTTATATTCATTTCATTTACTTTCATTAACAATCCTTATAAATGACTAATTTAGTCGTATATTCATTTTATTTGTGTTCATCATTGATCAATATAAACTATTAATTTATTAGTTTTAGATTAATTTTATGTGTTCATTATTAATCAACATAAATTAGTTAGTATGATTTTGCAACTAAATTTGAAAGATGTCACACAATGTGCATGTTCTCTAATATGAAAATGCAAAGTTGCATATGTTAATTTCAATAATAATAAATATGAAGTGCAACTATAAATAATTTCAACCACATAAATTATATTATATGAAATTTTAAAGTATTACAATATGAGTTTCCAACTTAATATTGTTTGGACTACAATTTACACATGAAATGATGTTTCATCACTTCAAAACATTATCATTGTCTTTCCAAGGCATTGCAGGTGAATTCCCCCACTCTGAAGACTTTACCATCAATCTATATGTGTGTGCCTTATGCAGGATATTCGCTGTAAGGGTATCACTAGACCAGTTCTCTTCTCTCTCTCTCTCTCTCTCTCTCTCTCTCTCTCTCTCTCTCTGCATTTGTCTCTCTAGTGTTATTGCTCTCCTATTTCTTCAATTACTGCTTACCATCAATACTGAGTTCCTTTTTCTTAAAAAAAAAAGATATAATGCAGAGTGTAAGACATGAAAGACAATGAACACTAGAATATAAACTAAAGTAGGCTATAAATAATTTATACGTTATATACCTCAACATAAGCAATGTCAAATCCATTTTTCCCCATACAATCAAAAACTCAAACAATTTTTCTTCATTTGAGCGATAGTGGCCACTATGTGGCTAGATGACTTGTATAAACAAAGAAAAAAAAATGTCTCCATATAAAAGAACACCTTAGTAACTTAGTATTCAACCTTCAAGGAAATCGTAGGCACAATCATGTGACCTAAGTTACATGATAAAAAGTTCAAGCTATAGATAACTTGTGAAAACAAATAATATGAGGTGTGATGTTTAATCCTTGTCATTTTATTCGCAACAAAATTTCATTTTCTAACACATGTACTTGGCCAAGTATATAAACAACATGTGCTCAAATAACAACATGAAAGTAAACTTTTCTGATAGTCTTGAAAATATTTTAACACAAAATAGATAAAAAGATTTCAATCAATATTGTGTAATACTAATCTCATATTCAAGCTTTGGTTGTTGTTTAAATGGAAATGATACGGCCAATTATTTTCAATTTCATAGTTAAAAGGAAAAAAAATCAAAAGAAACATTCAAAATACAATCAAACAATAAAGAGAGGAAAATTAATTTGTAGGTTGTTGTGAAACACAAAGATATAAATTTTGATTTTACATCTCTATCTTGGGTCGGAATAGTCTCTATCAAAACTTGAGGTCCAATGTAACCTTCTACTCATATTTGTTGCCTGTACAACATCCCATGTTGTGATAGTGCAATAACAACTAGCTGGTCACGTCATATGGGCACCAATACTGCATCTATGATCGAATCTTCCAATAATGTAAAATAATGCATAGGGATAATGTTGTCTTGGGGCAAGTCATAGATATTCACAAATTTGCTGGTGACCACCATTAGTTGAACCTAAGTACCAGTAATCTAAGCTATTTTTCATATGTAGGCACATTACAAAGCAAGATCAATTGCAAGACAATCTGTTATTTCCCCTCAAGAACCGAAAGTGAGAATTTGGCATTCTTCATACCCAACTACATCCAAATAGTTCTCCTTTCAGGGTTGAAAATGAGATGAACTAGTTTAAATAAAACTGGATTTCTAGAAAGCGGGTTAACATTAGTCTTCTCTATTGTCATAGGAACAATATTTGGTTGTCCAATAAGTTTCTTCACATCAAATATTGTTACTTTGTCACCTTATCCTCCTGCAAGCCTTCCTCTGTTATTTATAGTAAGTAGAGATTGACAATAAATCCAATAGAAAGAATTGATTTAAGTTCCCTTGCATTAGAATATTTTGGTTTAATATTCATGTCCAAAGATACATTTTTATATGCCTTCCTTAATTGAAAAACATCCAAATTGTAAGACAAAAACTTGTCATCACCCAAATCTATCCTCTTATATTTTGATAACGTTGAATGTATAACCACGTTAATACTACGTAGAAGTTGTCTACATAACATCAAAACATGGCTTTCAATATCCATATGCATAAAAAGTGATAACAACTTGTCCTCTTCCCCTTTAGTGATTTATAATTTGAATGGTTTCTCATTCTCCATGCAACCATCATCCTCAAGATCAATGTCACTGTCAGATGGCTGGAGATGGCCCCTCTTATCTGGAAGAGGAAAGAATGGTTTTGTTATCCATGATAAAAATTTGGTTGGTCTTAAGTTAATTAGGTTGAGTCACTTAGGGTTCAATAGGGTCTTTTGAATTTTTAAATTTTCAAACATGTACATATGTGGGGGTATTAAAGGTCATCATTAAGGTGATATGTATAAATGTCAAATAAAAATCCAAAAAATATCTCATGCATAAGTGAAATTGGTCATTTCATGTAAATTTGGCACTTCTATCCAATTTCGCATCGAATTCAGTGTAAACTGGTCAGAATTCACTACAAAACTTCCTAATCCTCTATTTTTATAGCATTATGAAATTTTGGTATTTTTGGGTCATTCAACACATTAAAGTAGGAAGCTAAGTCATCAAATGAGATTAGGAATATCATTGGGCCATTTGTTTAAGAGGGCATCTCAACAGTCAAACTCCACGTGGATGAAAACTCATTAAGTCAACAAAGCATTCCAACTCATCAATTGGATAGCTCACCATCTCAACTCAGGTTTATAAGGTCTTAACTCTAGATAATCAGTTGGCCAACACCTCAGCATGTCATTTTGGTTCGATAGAGATGGTACAAACTGAATTGAAGAAAAGGGTCTTAAAATGATTATGCAAGATGTTGATGTTACACCATGAAACATGGTAGGCCATGCATTTTTTTATCACATTTTGTCGTATTCTATCATAACCAGGAATATACAGGATTTAGAAATTTTTTGAGGATAAAAAAGGAAGAAGGAGAAATTTTTTTTGAAACTAGGCAAGTTTGTAGTGAGCTCCAGGCTTGAGGCTATGTTTTCACTACGAACTCGTTGTAGGTTTCTTTGAGGAAAAAAGTATGCAAGAATTTTGGAACAAAGGTGGATTAGAGAATGTGTTTAACTCATTAGTCCCAAGGAAGACCCTCCAATAGTCAGAAGGGTCAAAGGTTATGCAAAAGGTGGATTTTGGAGTTTGCTACGAAATGAGAGCTACAAAATTTCCTGTATATGATTGTTTTAGCAATCAACTTCAAGTTCAATTTCTGACCAAATGAAAAATAATTTTGGAAATATGAAGGGTTTTTTTCTTCAGCACAACCCCATCTACAAAACACTCTCATTTTTTGCAAAGCCATCGGGGTTTGGAAACTATGCACTCATCTTTGAGGCCTATTTTTCATAATTTTTACTAGACAAATTTGTGTAAAAATTTGAAAATTCGACTTGGAAGAGGTCCAACTAAACATCCACATGAAAAAATGACACATCAATAGTCCAATACACTCAAAAAAATAGTTGGTTTCATTTGATAAGGGTTATTAAAGGGATTTTTTGAGCTATTTAATGAAAGAAGAGTCTTTTTTGTATTCAAAATCTTCCAAATAGAAAATATCCCTAGGAAGTCTCCAAGTGATGTAATCATATTTGAAATAGGTCTCTTAGGTAGGAATTTGAAGCTAGCAAGGTGGAAAACCATTTTTATGAGACCTCACTCTATAAATGAGGGGGTTTTGGAGTTTGAAAGGGTTGGAAGGTTAGGAGAAGACTATTATGTAATTTTTGTCTATCACGCTAATACCCAGTTGTAGCAGTTATCTTTCAGACTTGAGATTCTTTTGGAGCTTATATGTTTGTGTATTTCTATTTTATATATTTTTATCAGCTTCATAGTATCATTATTACTTGGAATTCATAGTTTTATGCTCCAAATTCCTTCATGTATTAGCTCTATTACCTCAACTTCCATGCATTGCATTTGTTTGTAATTGAAGTCCATTAGCTGACTCCATGCCCAATGGTAGCCCTCACCCATCTTCCATATTTAAAAATAATCTAAAAAACATATAAGAGTTAGCCATATTCATTATAAGCTTGTTTCTTGAACATCTTACCTTTTTTTTGGAGAGAGCCCTCTCTGGTTGGAAGGGTTATTTCCAACCCCAAGTGGTTTGAAATAGTTGCATAAAATTGATTGTTGAACAACCTAATTAGTCCCACTTTGGTGATAACATTTTCGTGCGTCTGCCAAGAGCTGGAAGCTACATTTCCCTAGAAAATTATGTTCAATCAAAGCAATTGAACTCTTGAAGGTAGCAGGAGATCAGAAATATTCGAGGCTTTACTTCTACCTTGGCGACTCCATTCTTGAAGAATTCAGAAATTAAAAGCTTCATGGTGACTCCATTGCTTGAAGATCAATAGCTTGATGAAGTTCCAAGATGAGTTCTATTGCAAGAAATAATGACCGGTATGCCCCTATGAATCTGGCTCACATCCCTGGTTTTCCAAATCCTATGCCTAGATTTGATTGGTTGACTTATGTTGTTTTATTCAAAGATGAAAAGAAAGATAATGTTGCTCTTCAGTTGGTTACATTCCATATGCATGTAGATAAGTTTTGACTTGATTTTCCTGAGGATTTCCTCATGAAAATGTTTATGGACAACCTAGTGGATGAAGCTAGAACATGGTATGAAGGGTTGTAGCCGAGAAGTTTTTTCTCTCTTAAGGATTTCCATAGAACGTTCTGCGAAAATTATGAGAAATCTTGTTCTTCTTTATCATTGTTACAAGAATGTTGTGATTATTTTGAGATGTTTATTCCATATCTTAAAACTCTTGGTGATAATGCAGAGTGCTTAGATGAGGATATGTTAGAGGCACTTTATGAATTCTCTTCTCAGGCCAATTGTCATGATAATCAAAATGGTTTTCAACAAGTAGATGCCTTTTCTTTAGTTGAAGATGAAATAGATCAACAATTTGACAGTCAAGTCATATTACATGAAATTTATGAGGATTTTCAACCTTTTCAATCTATATGCAGTCAAAGGTATGAGCCAAATCATTCAAATTGTTTTTCAGCCCATTCCTTTTTTGAAATTTTATGTCAAGAAGAAACTCCTCAAGATCAGGTTGTTGAAAATACATGCATTGAAATTCTGAACAGTGAGGTAACATGTGGTGAAAGTTCACTTTTAGGTAAAACCAAGCTACATGAAGAGATGAATATACATGTTTTACCTATTCTATTTGGGGATCATAAAAATGACATGGATGAAATGCATAAAGTTGTTTGTATAGGAGTTGTTAGTGTTGATAATCAAGATGACAGTACTCAAGAAAAACTACCAAAGATTATATCTGATTTGTTTGATAAGTAAAAGAGTAGTTTTGATAAACACAATATGGATGTCATGTTTGAATATGTTCAAGGATGCATGGATGGTTTTGTTTTTTTTACACGAAAGGGAAGACAAATTTATAGTTGCCTTTTTATTTGAAGATGTTCTTGGAATTGAAGACATGGGACAAAAGAAGCCATCAATTTTGAATGATTTCAACTCTCATGGTTTTACTCATCAAGAAAAGGTGATTTTTCATGGTTTCAAAGATCCAATGGTAAGTCTGTTGTCATCACCAGTCAAGACAAATTTTGTATTTCTTATGGAGGAGGGATTCAATTTTCATTCCAAGTTTCCAAAAGATGATTCACTTCTAATGTTGCTAAAGCACAATCAAGAAGCCCAGGTGTTGGATCAGCTCTTTGACTGGCTTTACTGAAGGTTTCATATTGCTTGATTGAAATTTTGGTTTTAATTTGTTAGAGTAGGATTGGTATGTACATAAATAAGCTTACTGGGCAAGCATCTCTTTCAGCATTTAGTTTGAAGATTGTAGTTGCAAGTTTCGGTTTGTACAAGTGTCTTTGATTTAATAGCATGGAAAGGATTGAATATAGGCTGAAGAATATGACAAGTGGTTGGGAACTTCCTGATGGATAAGGCACCAGAGTTGTTGGTTGTTTGTTGCACCATAAGGGCACAAAATCCCCATTGGAGCCATTGTTATCCATTATAACAATTTGGTTGGTCTTAAGTTAATTAGGTTGAGTCACTTAGGGTTGAATAGGGTCTTTTGAATTTTTAAATTTTCAAAAATGTACATATGTATGGGTCTTAAAGGTCATCATTATGGTGATAGGTGCCAATTTCAAATAAAAATCCCAAAAATATCTCATGCATAAGTGAAATCATTCATTTCATGTAAATTTGGCACTTCTACCCAATTCCACAGCGAATTCAGTGTAGACTGGCTAGAATTCGCTACGAAACTGCCGAATCCTATGTTTTTCGAGCATTATGAAATTTTGGTATTTTTGGGGCATTCAACACATTAAAGGAGGAAACTAAGTCATCAAAAGAGATCAGGAATATCATTGGGCCATTTTTTTAAGAGGGCGGCTCAACAGTCAAACTCCATGTGGATGACAATTCACCATGTCAACAAAGGATGCCAACACATTGATTGGAAAACTCACCATCTCAGCTCAAGTTTATAAGGTCTTAACCCCTGTGTATTATTTGGCCAACACCCTAGCATATCCGTTTTGTTCGATAGAGATGATACAAGCTGAATTGAAGAAAAGGGTCTTAAAAGGATTATGCAAGACGTTGATGATACACCATGAAACATGGCAGGCCACACATTTTTTTATCACATTTTATATTATTCTATCATAACTAGGCATATACAGGCTTTATAAATGTTTTTGAGGATAAAAAAAGGAGCACAATTTTGTGAAAATAGGCAAGTTCGTAGTGAGCTCCAAGCTTGAGGCTGAGTTTTCACAATGAACTCGTTGTAGGCTTCTTTGAGGCAAAAATTAAGCAAAAAATTTAGAACAGAGGTGGATTAGAGCATGTTTTTACCTCATTAGTCCCAGGGAAGACCCTCCAATAGTCAAAAAGGTCAAATGTTATGCAAAAGGTGGATTTTGGAGTTTTCTATGAAATGAGCGCTACAAAATTTCCTATACATGACTATTTTTCCAGTCAACTTCAAGTTCAACTTCTGGTCAAATGAAAAAGAATTTTGGAAATCTAAAGGAAGTTTTTCTTCAGCACAACCCCATATACAAAATCCTCTCTCAATCTTTGTAAATCCATCAGGTTTTGGAAATTATTCACTCATCTTTGAGGCCTATGTTTCAGAATTTTCACTAGCCAAATTTGTGTAAAAAGTTTAAAATTCGATTTGGAAGAGGTCCAGCTCAGCATCCACATGGAAATATGACACATCAATAGTTCAGTACACTCAAAAAATTAGTTGGTTTCCTTTAATAAGGGTTATTAAATCGATTTGTTGAGCTATTTAAGGAAAGAAGAGTCCATTTTGTATTCAAACTCTGCCAAACAAAAAATATCTCTAGGAAGTCTCCAAGTGATGTAATCCTATTTGAAATAGGTCCCTTAGGTAGGAATTCAAAGCTAGAAAGATGGAAAACCATTTGTATGAGACCGCACTCTAAAAATGATGGGCTTTTATAGTTTGAAAGGGTTGGAAGGTTAGGAGAAGGCTATTATGTAATTTCGGTCTATCAAGCTAATACACAGTTGCAGCAGTTGTCTTTCAGACCTGAGATTATTTTGGAGCTTATATGTTTGTGTCCTTATATTTTATATATTTTTATCAACTTCATGGTATCATGATTACTTGGAATTCATAGTTTTATGCTCCAACTTCCTTCATATACCATGTTTTTTCTAAAAAACGCTATTTTATAAGATCAATTGCCTTAGATTCCATGAATTGCATTTGTTTGTAATTGAATTCCATTAGCTGACTCCATGCCTAATGGTAGCCCTCACTCATATTTCACCTGCAAAGATCATCTTAAAATCATATAAGAGTTATCCATCTTCATTATAGGCTTGTTTCTTGAATATCTTACCTTTTTTTAGAGATCCCTCTCTGGTTGGAAGAGACAACTTCCAACCCAAATTGGTTTGAAATAGTTGCATGAAATTGATTCTTAAAAAACCAAATTAGTCCCAATTTGGTGATAATAGGTTCAATGCTGCTAGTCACTCTCAATGATGTAGTGATGCAAGAAACATACTTGCAAGGGTTAAAACATAGGCATCTTGTCCCTCTTACTTCAACTCCATAATCACAGAATAAATGTATTAAACAAGAGTAAGAAAATATGTGACCCCTGTGGAACACCATTGCACAAATAGAACCACACCCCTTAGAAAAATTCATATCGCATGTGCAATGGAAGTACCAATGTTGTTCCATTAAGTTGTTCCCACTAGATGTGAATGTACAAAATTTTGATGCAAGTGACCATTCACTACTACTCTTACCCTCATATTCCTTGTCCATACAAGTCAATTATCCATCATATGTGCCATCATCCTCATCATCCTCTACTGATGTGGCATGACACTCAATTGCAATAGAATGAAATCCTTGATAGGCTGGATTGACCAAAGCCTCTGAGTTTTTTCTAGGAACATTAGACTTCAACTTACAACTAGAAGAATCATTGATAGAACTAGTGATTATAATAAAACTAGTGTTTGACCAAGGATTCTCCATTGATTTTTCAAAAACATGCTTGTTAGCACCATACACACCTAATGCAGAAACCAAAAAACCCAAGATGAACGTCAAACATTCATGGTGGGTTTCATCATCAAATAACTTGACCACCATATCAATTTCTCTCTTGATCAGAGGATTTATTGTAGCCTCGCCTTTTACCAACTGAACCACAAAGTTGAAATATGATTTCACAGTAGGAACATCAAATGATAGGAATTCCTTCTCTAAGCCCAAAAAAAATGCTTCAAGAATGTGATCACATAGTTCTTTTGATTTTGAATCAGATGGATGTAACACCAAAGCATTTATGAAAACAACAACAAAATCTCTTATTGAATTAAATACTCCTGTTGTAAAATTACCCATAGTTCATTTAATACATCCTAGCAGCCTTTTTTCTAACTGTAGACAAAGAATATGAATCCATTTAAATAATAACTTTTCTTGCAAGGTGTGCTTCATGTTAATATAACTTGGATCAACTGTTAAAATATTGAAAAAAAACTATAGCACCTTTGTATTTACTAATTCATTATGCCATACATACAATGCATCAATTAAAGGTAAAAAGTCACCATGATCTCCAAGAAAATCCCAGAACTTATTATTGGTTCAACATCGATGAGTCCTAAGTGTTCCCAAAATAAAATTTGAGCAGAATGAATTTACTAGAATCTGATCCCAGGCATTCCAACATATCAATTTCATTTGTAAGTAGATGCTCTTTGATAGATAATTTAATCTCCTTACTTGATTTCATTTATTTTACCATATTTTCCATGTGCTTCGGCAAAAGTAAATGACTATAAATACATTTCTCATCCATACAGGGAATTAACTTATTGAAAAAGACTCTACATTTGTCATGTATATCCTAAAATATATTGTTAGACATTATCGTCATTATGATGTCAGGAAAACTATTGAAAATTTATTCATCCACCTCAATCCCCCCTAATGCATCCCTTGCTCTAAAAAATTGCGTAATTGTATACAAAAATCCCTCAACATAATGAGTAGAATAGACCATGGCTACACTTCCTAAATGAACATGTAATGGGAAACCATGCAATGAGGAGACATACAAGGTTTGTTCTGGTTCCTTGGTTTTTCTTTACTAACAACTCCTTTTAACTTTGTCACAATTCCAAGTACAGATTCTTTAAGCTTAAAACTAGCTCCTAGCTTCATCAACAACTCTTCCTACTTTGACTTGTCCAAACCTGCCTGAAGTAGCAAATTTAGTGAAAATTGTGCATTGCCTTCACATCCTTCTCAATGAAGAACAAAAATTACAACTTTTCTTATTGCAGCCACATTCATGCTCAAAAGGGATGTCAAAATTTTCAACAAAATTCTTGCTTTTCCATCCTCCAATAGGCAAAAAAATAACTGCTTACAAAGTGTAAGTAATAAAGTATCTTTAGACATCTGCTCTATCCAAAAGGAATCCTCTCTTGAAACTGAGAACCTTCTTAGTGACAATTTCCACAGACCTTCCTGGAGCAATGAAAAAACTAAAGGCAACGATGCATTGTTCCTTAAGAATAGCCAACCCCTTTCCTTTGTTGGGAATCATGATTTTCGTTATACCAAAACCTGCAGGTGTTAGTCAACGATCGCATCACCAAATATAAGGATACATGAGAGGTAGTTAGTCCATGTCGTGAAACACACGTGGAGCATTGGTTTATCCAACGTCCAACAATCTCCCCCCATCTGTGAGCCAGGTGTGTATCGAACTCGTGACCTACGCTCTGATACCACTTCTTGAGAATCACAATTATCGTTAGACCAAAACCGACAGGTGTTAGTCAACGATCACATTGCCAGAGATAAGGATCCACGAGAGGGGTTAGTCCACACCGTGAAACACACGAAGAGCGTTGGTTTATCTAATTTCCAACACAATTTACACCATGTTATTTGTATAATTTTTGAAGCTGAGATGATATATCTACAACAATATTTTCCAGTTGTGATAGATCCCCTGTATGGAAAAAATTAACATTATGTTGCAAAATTCGGCTAAAACTTATGAAGTATTCAATTCCAAGAAACTTGTATCTTCCAAATTCAACACTCCATGGTAGAGAAACAAATTCCTTAACATCAATATCGGATAGAGTGATCCATCCAAGTAAAAAACAATACCTTTCAGGTATAAGCTCATGCACTTGGGAAGCTTCCCTACTCTGTTGCACATCCAAAATACGACAAATAACCGAATAGAGATCAGAAAAATCTAAACCCAGATCCTGAAGAACTTTGTGTTTTACAATACCCCAATTACGAGCCTGTTGTAGTATTACAACAACTCCTCATTATCCTATATATTAACTTAGAAAGAATAATGGCGACCCTTCAAATTTTTTAGAATTAATATTCCATTCTTAGAAATAAACCCAAATTAGTAGTTTCTTAGGTTAAGATTTTAATTTTCTTTTATAAATAATAAAATCAGTAAAAAAATGCTTAAAAAACTAAAACTTCAAAGAAAAAGCACATAACGGGACAAAATCTGCGATCAAGCAAATAAACAAAGTGCCGAATTGAAAAACTACAAATCGTCGAAATGCCGAAACACTGAATTACAAAGTAAGTGAATTCCTGCTGTGAAGAAACACCAAAATTTGTTAACTAACATATACAGATATCAAATTCTGTTTAAAGTTATCACGTAATCGCAGTTTCGCATTTCACATTTCGTAGAGTTCTAAAAAACCACTAAAGCATGTCGTATATAAAATTTCCGATGTAACGTCCTAATATAATGACACTTGTTAGAATCAGGTAGATCAATACTTTCAAATTTAATGTTTTTTCATGTGAGTTTGTAATTTCGAGGTTTTCAATTGATTTTTAGTTTCAAAATTAAATACCAAAGGATTCCCATTATGCATGAATTCAATTGATAATATTGTTAACAATGTTTCAAAGTGACTTGAGCTTATCATCTCTGGTTTGTTTGAACATGATAATTCTAAAACACAAGGCATAAAAGCATGTCACGATTGATTAAAGCACGAAGTCAATCAGCCACCCCACCACAGTTAGTTATGCAGCAAGAGGAGAACAACGAAATGACTCCCTTAATATTGAATACCACATACAATCCATTCATTGTTTTATCAGGCTGGGAAGGGTTATACCAACTCTTCGAGAATGAGAAACCTCAAGTAATTCCAAATGGGAAAGTCGTAGCTAATGATACTTCTTGCAATGATTCAAAATCCTAGATAGACACGACTATCTCCTTTCTTCAAAAAATTGTTTCTCGTCCCAAAATACTTCCATACACTGACTTAGTGAAATGGGTGTTAGAAAATGTGGATATAAGGGATAGACAAATTGTTACCAAGAAAAAAATAGTCATTGTTTCTCTCAGTCCAACCAGTTTAAAGATGTACAAATTACCAGAGCCGCAAAAGAGATATGACTCACAGTTTGTTTAGAATTTCATGCAAGAGAATGACAATCCTGCAATAGTAATTAAATAATGGAGAAATGACCCTAACTAGCATAATCATGATGATAAAGGTATGTATTCAGTTGCTTCTCTTAAAATTCCTTACTCTCAAATAGTTGCTATGATGTGTTTCCTGTTTGGGTCTGTAAACACTAGTAAGTTTAAATAGAATTGGACACCCTTGATAGAAGAAACCTCTGGTGGGTATATCCTAAATTGGGCAACCATTCTTTCTGATAATTTGATAATACTCATCACAACCTATAGGGAAAATCAGAATGTTAAAGCCAAGACAGCCCCTCCTTTTTATATGAGTTCTTATATCATGGATTCAGTTTGTTTTTCTTGTGAATTCCCCTCCTTTGGATGGAAATGGACCGAGGAAGTAGTAACCCCCATCTTTTTCCGGTTATATTTCTTATGGGAATCAAAATACTACTCCCATATTTTAAAAACTGTAATGAAATAATGCTCCTGATCTACCAAGTCATTTTTAAAGTTAAAATTCCTAGAATTACCCTTGAAGCTAATAAATGTCTTAAGTATATAGGTAGGTGGTTCGGTGAAGAGTACTTTACGTACATCCATGTTTTTGAAGCTATGACCCTACACATATCCTACCTTTGTACATACTAGGCAAATTATTGGCTAAAGAAATTTCCTATCAAACTGTTGGCAACGGTTTGAAAAAAGTATTGAAAGATGCTAAAAAGACCATTTGGCCAAATTTCCCTTTTTCATGTGGCTCGTATGCATTGAAAAATTTCAAGGATTCCTATTTTGAAATTGATCGATTAAAATCATTCAAATTCCTAGTTTTTCCCAATAGGAATTATGATGCTTATGGTGTTGCTAGAGAAATAACAAATCATGTCAAGCTTTGAGCATTTCCAAGCGAGCCTGATAAGTTTGATGATTTGTTTGAGTCATTTTCTGAATTTTCTCGAGTCAAGAAAGTAGCAGAAGTAAGACTCAGCCCTGAAGACCTGTTGAGGTTTAAAGTATATTGATAACAAAGAAATGCTCATCTGGGGAAATTTTTGTTCCAAATACTAGCACCAGAAACATAAAATATTGTAGTTTCAACATCTTCATCTCAGGTACCAATTGCAGAGACTGAAATTGCAAATATTGAACATAATGAAAAACTCACCCAGGACTGGGACGAGTTTGAGAAAGTACTATCTACAACTAATATTCGAACCACTCATGATACTATTCAATAAGATGTTGCACTTATTATTAACACTATAAATTCAATAGCTTCTACAAGAGAGCCAAGTGCACAGCACATGCCTACTGATAATGATAATTTGAAGAGTCAATAAGAAAATAAATAAATCTCATTCACTGTAGAGGTTTCTACAAAACGTGTTGAGCAAAGTGAAAGCCAAAGAAATAATGATATGGAAGAAAACGAAGAAGTTACATTTGCACAAGACATGGAAATCATCCCAGCTTTTCCCATTTGATGAAATAATCCTCAGCATTGAGGAATTACCTCCATTAAATGTATTATATATTCGAAAAAATAAATTTGTCATGACTAGATCGAAGAAGAGGCAAAGGATGGAGAAATATCTAGAAATAAATCCAAACGTAACACCAATGCAAATCCTTTGGAAAGAGTCTCAATTGGCTCCAAAGGAAGAACTTCATAAATTGTCTCAATTTGTAGGTGCTTGCGCAGATGCAATTATTCATAAAGCAACAGAAATTCAATCAATAATCATAGAAAGGGACCAGAAAATTTCTCGGATGGAGCAAATTTTATTGAATGAAAAGAAAAATATTGAACAGGAGCTACAATTAAGTATCACTACTCTTCAGCAAGAGTTTGAGGGGCTTAAACTCAAACTCGGAAATGAGCTTAACGAAAAGGATCAACTGATCCATCAGTTACAACAGATAATTGAGAAGTTCCAGGAGAATCCCAAACTCAATGCAATCAAGAAGGAAGCGACAGAGTTAGAGACATCAATGTCGAAGAAACAAACAACTTTCTATCATAAGCTAAATCAAGTTCAAGAGGTAGTTAAAACCAGTGACCAATTGGTCACTCAGATATCTGATCTGAGGACTTATTATGATGATATTGATGATAAAGTGTCTAAGTATATAGACTAGTTGGACATTGCACAGGATAGAGAGACTGATCTCCCTCGTCTTGAAGAATCAATCAAAGACATAGTATTTGGATATTGGGACATTAAAATGAAAAGTGTTGAATTAGCTATTATCAGAGCTAAGTATCTGTCTTCTAGAATTTCTGAGTACATAAAATATTCTCTTTTTCAAGTCAGCCTAATTCATACTACAAGGAAAAGACCCTCTAGCGGAGGTTATAAAGGAGGTTTTTAGTGTTATAAAATTGGCAAAAATTTTCAAGAAAACATTTGCTACAACATATGTTTATGGTTACGGAGGTTTTGGCAGAGTTTTTAACGGAAATTCAACACAACTAAAAAAAATGGGTGGCTGGAGGTTATTACGGATGTTTTTTCATCGATGCGCTACTCTGGATTTAACGCACTGGTGCATACATGAAGATGGCGCCCCAGGGCTGTCTTAGTCAAACGAACGCACCGTGACGTTTAGGTGTAAAACCGCACCGGACGTAGTGTTGGTTATACAACGCACGAGGCCGTTCTAATTGGCCTTGGGATTTGTGCGGTGTCCATAGGTTATATCAACGCACTGATGCATATACCTTTATGATGCACCGGTGCATCGTATCACAGAAAGGCACTGAGATTTATAATTGGTATCGATATTCATGCAGTGCCCATTGATTGTAAAAATGCACAAGTGCTTATATATACATAAACGCCCCAGTACGCAGTATCACACAAATGCATCGATATTTATAACTGGTATCGGTATTTGTGCGGTGCCCATACATAGTACAACGGCACCGGTGTGTATAGACACATAAACGCACCGGTCGAGAGTTACTGACATGCACCGGTTTTCATTTTGTTTTTTTTAGAAACATCGACCTGTGACAGTCCAATTATTGTGATTGTTTTAAATTCATTATTCATCAAAAGTCGACACATCTTATAACAATATTCATATTAATTACATTTTTATTAATTCATTTGAATGTGCTGTTTGGATTAATTTGTTATATCATATCAGAATTATTGTGGTTTTTTAAAATTCAGTATTCATCAAAAGTCTATACAAATATATCTTATAACAATATTCATATGAATTAAATTTTTATTAGTGCATTTGAGAACGACAATGGAGAACGCAATAGAATAAATTAAAACACACACACACACACACACACATATATATATAAGACAGTCTTTATCATACAAAATGGGACAGTTATTCGTATCCCTTTGTCTTTCAATTGGGACACTATGTCCATTACATTAAACAAAATGTCTGATTTCACAGACATATTTCAAAAAATAAAATGCCTTGCTTTGATATCCAAACATAGTGATCATCATTCTTCGCTTGAACTGTTGTCACTGCTAGAGCTACTTCCATGACTTGGGTTATTTTCAGGAATGTTTTGTTTACGACGTTGATTGTTTTCTTCTTCTTCACCTTCCATCTACAAACATAAAAATAAACTGAAATGAATGTATATACATTGGTGATAATAATGAAAATTGCAATATTAAATAATATACATCAATGTAAATCAAAAAGAAAAATGATGTACCATAGCAACAATTGACTCATAAACTATACACATTCTTTCAAAACCATATACCATGCCATCTTTCAAAATTTCATCTGTTGGCGCAATTCCATACTTTATTTCCTGCAAGTTTTATACCCCATAACAAATCATATATTTAATATAAAAGATGTTTTTGTTCTATTAATTATAGACGGAGCTAAGTAAAACAAGATCAATAGATGCTTACAAATTCCACAATTAAATTTTGGTATGCCAACATATACTGACAACCCATATTTAGCCCAATTTCAATCAATTCGTTTGATGGTTCTTCTTTGTATGTTAGCACCTGTTTGAAGACATTCAATGATTATTTTTGTAAAACAGCTTTAAAAATACAAAAATAAAATCTAGTTCAGTTGTTATAAGGAAGTAACAATTACTCACAAACTTAGAGATCAACCCTTTTCTTCCTTGTCGTCCTGTTTTATGTGTTGAATGGATTCCATTTTCTTTTCTTTTCTGTAAGAAAATTCTTGAAAATTAATATTTAATGCTAAAATTTTTATTTCTTGTACCTAATGATCAAAAAGTTCAATGATTACATATTACATTTGAATCACGTTGTTGTTGAGATGGCTCCCCCTGCGATGCAATTTTTTTCCATTTCTTTGATCATCCCCTTGTACACCTTTTTGGACATTCCTACTAGCATATTTCTAATATCAGCTCATTCATCTTTTGAGATTTTCATAATATTCCTGAAAATGTAACATGACAATAAAATATCTAATTTTTATATTGATATATGAAAAGTAAATATAACAAAAGTGATATTTATAAATAGTTCTAGACAAACATTTAAAGGAATATTACTTTTTCATTCCTTCTTTTTTGTTGTTGTACGTTTTTGCTATTAAAAGTCTGACATGTCTCATTGACCAATTCTCTAGAAACTCTTCCTATAGTTTAGATAAAATTTGGTTCTTGGAATCATTGGATTGATTTTTATATTGTAAGTGGAAAGACCGTCTATACATTCATTCCACTAGATCCCTCAAACTTTTGTAAAAAAATTTCCCCCTTTCGTTAACTTCCAGCACCACTCCAGATGAGCTAAGGAGAAATTCATTTTCATTTCCATGTTCTTTTTTTTTCTTTTCTTAGAACAACATCCTTTTCTGAGCTGTTGGTCCCTGTAGAACATTAAACAGATGTGAATTAGTAGAATGTTTGACACATGTTATCTAATAATTTTAAATATATTATTAATGATAATTAGAAAAAGAAACTCATATTGGATCGATAGTATTTTTTCATTCACCTGATTCATCCTTTTGCAATTTTTCCATTAAAATTTTACACTCTTCTAGTCCTAGATCAGAAATAATCATATCGAGCTTCGTTATTTTGTCGCTTTGCATGATACACAGTAAACAATACATATTATTTAAACTTACATATAGTTCAAAAATAATATTTTTTATAAAGAATTTACAAAGAACTTTCCTTTTTTGCTTTTCTTGAGGTGTTATAAGTATTTTTGTTACTTGATCTCTTGTCAGTCATTTATTTATCAATCTGAAACCTGTACCATATCATTCATTAATATATTTATAAATAAATTCTCAACTTTTCAGGTAGAAAATAAATCTCAAGACATCGGTGTGCCTTTCATGAGGTACGCACCACAGCCGGTGTGTGGGGATATTAAAAACGCACCGCAAAACAGTATAATAGACCGTATGGTGCGTTGGGTATTATAAACGCAACGAAAAAATAGTGTAATAGACCGTACGGTGTGTGGGGTATTATAAACACACTACAAAATAGTGTAATACACCGTACAGTGGTATCCTTGTTAAATGGAGCACCGATGCCCTATTTTAGATATGGCGCACAGATTTAGAAAAAAAAATCAATTTTTTTATTACATAGTACTTGAGCAGTGCACTGTATAATACAATGCACCGGTGTGGTAGGGTACGCAGGGCACACCGATAAAGAAAAATCCATTTTTTCCAAAAATTCATGCAATGGCCGAATAGATTGGGATTCGACTATGCAAGTCGTCCCGTGGGTTGGACGTCAATATAAAATGAAAAACCCTATTTCTGAAATCACAGAAACAGAGAGAAGAAAGGGAAAAAACAAAAAAATGAAGGGTTTAGGGTAAAAATGGATAAAACTGCGGAAAAAAAAGTAAAAAAAATAATCAAATTTAATCACGAGATGGTTTAAAATTATATGATACAAGGTCTGAATCACTAGAGGTTTGGTTTCCAATTGTTTGAATACTTTTGTTCGAACGTATTTCCCTACTGCATAGTGCCCTCGTGCTATCTTGCTCCAGGTCTATCTCCTACAAATATCTATCTGGCTTAAAATTTTAGGAAAAATAGTGAAATAATGAAAAGTGTTTAGTATTTAAAGAATTATTTTATGAAATTAGATTTTCGAAAATATTTTGCCGCCCCATTTTCAAATTGCTGCTTTGTTTTTCACTTAAAGAAAATAGAGTTGCGTTTTTTTTTATTTGTGTTTATTCGTGACCGGTGCGGAAGAGTTGTGAAGCACTGGTGCATCTTCGTAATATGATGCACGGGTGCGTGTTATGATCATCGTCATTATAAACCCTTAGAAGACACACAACTACTCATCAAATATGTTTTTTCATATGAGATGTTGGTTTCTTACTATTAGACCTACATGAATGAGGAGGAGTTGGTGGATTATGCATTGGAGGAGGGGTTTTCAACAAATTTGGGCTAGTGCAAGAATTTTATCCATTCGCATCTGGAAGTTATATCAAAAGGTCACCATGCCTCAATTTTTGGTCCTACCAGGTCTTTAGAAAGCAAAGTTACAATTTGATAGGTCATTCATCTAGCGATTCAGAGGCCCTAACCACTACTCCAATTGCACATTGTTTGGGTCCTTTAGTTTCATCCTACCTAGGGCTTGAGGTCATTTGTGAGGGGCTAGAAAACTCTTCTTGGGTTTATCTAGCTTTAAGTTTGGTTTCCCTTTCATCTTAGAGATCGACGAAATACATGCAATGTATTATTACTTTCTTAGGCTTTTTAGAAGTTTTAGAAGTTATGACTTTTTATGGTTTGTTATTTTTCTTGTCCTTCATCTCAAGTGCCATTAGCCTTGCCCTCCTTAGATGAACTAGTGAAGGAGAGCCTTGCCCCGATGGAAAAGGAAGGTCAAATTGATGTTGAGAATATTTGAATCCATCTGCAATGTAAAAATTTAGAGACTATGTATGTTTAGAATTTTAACAATGTAGATGGTTTCAAAAACCCTTTTGTCTCTAAATTTTAACACTGTGAATAGATTCAAAGCCCCCTATAGTGAAATGAAGAACATCAATATCAAAATTGCAATTTTCCATTTTTGGAGTGGTACAATTAAAAATTACTGACATAAATGACTAATTCATATACTTTTTGCATTTTTTATTTGGTCATATTTTTATTCTTGGACTATAGTAGTCATTTATGTTAATCATTATTAATTTTGTCACTTATTATCTAGTCATATATTTTATTCATGGACTAAATTAGTCATTTTAGTTAGTCGCTTTTAGTTTGGTCACTTATTATCTAGTCATATCTTTTATCCCTAAACTAAATTGGCCATTTAAGTTAGTCATTTTTAGTTCATTCACTTAAAATTGCTCAAATGTTTTAGTAATTCACTTGAAATAATTGCGCTGACTAACTTTTTTAGTCACCTAGTCACTAATTTCATCATTTTCTACTAGTGACGAAACTATGTACATGTTGTATGTCAATGTTAAATTAAATATAATCAGTGTTGTGCAATGTTATTGCCATCAAGACTACAATACATGCTCACACTTAATATAAAATAACAAATCAAATAGAATACAAATTCATTTTTAATAATAACAATAAAGTAAAAGGATTTAGACAATTCCATTAACAAGCGTATAGGGTAAAAATGTTTATAAAATTATTATATATAAACTATCTAAAATAAAAAATTTAAAAATAAATGTCAATAATAATATTTATAACAAAAAATTATATGCAATATTAGATTAAGGATTCAATACAAATAAACAAGATATTACATTTTATATAAACCATTTAACATGTAAAACTTAAGTTTCAACAAATGTAATTAGTGGTCCTATGCAATAATATTAATGTGTGTTGAAGAGTATAACCTTCTTAAAGCTCTAGTTGTTTATGTCACCACCATTTCTCATGTATTGAGATGAAATAAAAGACTCAACATTAAAATCATGTTAAGGTTTCTTTTTCTTTCAATATAAACATAGAAATGTATGATATCATGCTCCCTCCTGAATGTTCGAAAATTATTGTTTTTTTGAACTAAGCTTCCACCTATCATAGCGAGGCCAATTTCCTAAATTTAGCACTACGGGAGGTTATGCCCAATGGGGGAATTTCTATTGGGCCCTTTATCTTTACTAATATTTTCACAACATTGCCTAATTTTGTACACTAGGAATAACTCTCAAAGCCTTTACCAATGGACATGACAAGGGCCTTAGAATAGGAATATGGGCACCATTAATAGTTTTTGCATAATAAGAATTAGTATGAGGGAAGGTGAAAAATGGCTTTGCGTCTAATATGAAGCTTCTCATGCTCAATGGCCAGAAATTTTGCACTGAACAACCACATAGTAGATCCTCTTTAAATAATCTTAGGGATATGTCGGATATCAATTCCATTAGGAATTTTTTCACGCCATGTATAGGAGTCAAGGAATGTACCATGGTTATGGGAGGTAAACAAGGGAATTAGGCCTTACAAGAAGCTTTTTAGTCTCAAGGGGTGCACGAGCTAGATTTAAAAACCACATAGATATTCTTTAATGGATATTTAGTCTTAAGTCGGGATTTGGGCACCATAGGAGGTATTTCTTATCACAGGTGGGAGTTAGTCTATATTTTATGTTTGGGAGAGAAAAACAAGGGCCTTAGTGCCTAAATTAATATTTCTCATGATAAATTTCCATGAACAATACCTCTAGCTAGGAATATGGCCATTTAGAATGTTTTTCATAATAAGAATGGGTCTCATGGCTTTTACTATGGCCAAAGAAGGAAATTAAAAAAAAAGGGACTTAAGTCCTAAATAATTAGTGATCACATTTCAAACCACTGCATTAATTATATTCTCTAAGGGATATTCTATGGCCTCTAGGAGGGATGTGCCTATCATTCAAATGTTTTTCACACTACAATTGGTTCTTGGAGCTTCGTCATTAGATATTAATGAAATTAGGAGGCTTTCAAATCACATATGATTCTTAAAAATGTATAAAGAGAACATTTAACCAGGTTTGAAGGTACAATTTATATGTATCATAATGTATATGAGGGGGAAAATGGTTTTTAGTGCTAGTGATCTAGTCGCACAAAACACCCAAGAAATTTGCACTTTGGGATATCCCCAAGATTCTATAATTAATCCAAAGTGAGAGGATTCATTGCTAAGGTGACAGTAGAAGCAACCCTCTAGTGTTAAACTTTAGAGACAAAAGGGTATTCAAAATTTTAACACTGTAGATGGATTCAGAGACCCCTCTGTCTCTAAATTTTAACAATGCAGATGGATTCAAAGGCCCCTATAGTTAAATGTGACACTTCGGTATCAGAATTGCAATTTTCCATTTCTGGAGTGACATAATTAAAAATTACTAACGTAAATGATTAATTCATATACTTGTTGAACTTGATATTTGGTCATATTTTTATTCTTGGACTATAATAGTCATTTACATTAATCATTATTAATTTTGTCACTTATTATCTAGTCATATATTTTAGTCTTAGACTAAATTAGTCATCTAAGTTAGTCACTTTTAGTTTATTCACTTATTATCTAGTCATATATTTTATCCCTAGACTAAGTTAGTAATTTTTAGTTCGGTCACTTACAATTTCTCAAATTTAGTAGTAAGTCACTCGAAATAATTGTGATGACTCACTTTTTTAGTCACCTAGTCACTAATATCATCATTTTCTACTAGTGTGAGTATTTCAGGCTTTTTCTTTTAAAATCCCACATAAAATGACTATTCCATATCCCTTTATAGTGAATTTACTTGTGTAAAAGGATATTGGAGATAAGAGAGCTAAGTAGATGATGACCCTCCAAGAATGTGATCTTGATTAAGTAGCCTAAAATTATTTGTGGTCAAGGTCTTTCTATGCTAGTAACATAATCAATTGTTTTAAAGTGAGTGAATACACTTGAAAATTAAAATGAATCAAAAGTAGAAATTAATGAAATAAATATTACTTTTGATTTGACTAATTCTAGTATAATGACGTCAAATTTCTCTTAACCCATGGTTCTACTCTACAAAATTAGAACCCAATAAAGAGAGCTTTGAGGTTGATGTTTGTCCAATATTTATTAATCAATGAGGTGTTATTAAAGAGAAACTATGACTATATTATGCTTATATGTTTTGAAATATCAAATTATTTTTCCAAAGGAAGAAAACCATAATTTCATTCAGTATAGTATTAATAAAATTACATTTTGTATATCCACACTCTAGGTGCATTCAAAATAAAGATAACTTATTAGATGCATGCAACCCTCCTAAAATATGGAGACAAAAACTGATATGTTTATAAATTATGTATTGTTTGATTAATAAAAAACATAAAACCCACCTGCAAGTCTAGACTTTCTAAGAGTTATGATCATCATAAAGAAACTGAACTAAACATATTCTAATATTATTGCTAAGTGTTGATCCTTTTGGCCCCTGTAAGTGAATCTTGATAGGGCTTGTGGAAGAAACATGTGGTATCAATACCATCATGTTATTCAAGAACCTCCCAAGGCCCTTCTACCATTAACAATCCTTCTTTGGAAAGGTGATATGCTTCCTAATTCCTCTCCCTATATATGTGAGACCATGAGAAAAAATTAAAAGAACTTTTCAGCCACAACGCTTCTTCTAGAATAGGCATGAGTGTAATATTCTTTCAATATTGAATGTTATATATCAAATTTATTGTTAGCATGGAATATCCATATACTTGGATTTGAGTACAACCCTTAGCTAAGGTGAAGAGGAAAATAATATTTCAACCAAGAGTTCTGCCATATTGTTAGTTTTTGAACCAAACCACATTTTCACGTTGAAAAAATGTGAGAAAAAAATTAGATGCTTAAAAAGTGTTATTAGAATTACATGATGGTTTTGTTGGTGGACATTGCGGGAGATACCACTTCTCAAAAAGCATTACATGCAGGATACTATTGGACAACATCATTTAAATCTTTTCACACATATGCTAAAAAGTGTAACATTTGTCAAACTATAGCAAGAAGATAGAAAAAACTAGCATTCCCATTACAACTAGTAATGGTTACTATTTGAAAAATGGGGATCAGACGTTACTGAATAAATTACTCCAAACTCTTCTAAGTTTCAGAAAATACACTTTTATCACAAACGATTACATTAGTAGGAGGGAAACCATTCCTCTCAAAATTATGAATCGAGATAAGGTAATATAATTCATTGAGCAATGTATTATTACTAGGTTTGGTATTTCAAACACTTTATTTTTTTATAATGTATTTTTCTTCCATTATATTAACTAAATTCACTGTAGATAAATGTATCAAAATAATATTCTTATAATTATTATCAGCAATGAAAACGTGTAGAAGAGTCCACTAATAAAAAAACTTTTGTGAATCATTAAGAAAATAATTACTGATAATTGGAGAAATTGGGACAAGTCTCTTGTGAATGCATTATGTGTTGATAGGGTAACCCCTAAAAATGCATCTTGTATATATAAAGGAAACCATTTTACCAACCGATGTATCTTACCCTTCTCTTCAAATTTCCTAATTAGTCAAAGAATACCCCTGCCCAAAAATGCAAGAACACATTGAATAATTTTCGAAGTTAGAAGAGATAAGAATGGAAGCCAAAAATACATTTTTATCATCAGAAATTCATTAAAAGATAATTTCATCACCATTCAATTATTTAAAAAAAATGAAATTGGTGACTTGGTTCTGAAATGGGATAAAACTCGTAAAGAAAATCAAGAACATACACAAATTTAGAAGCTATGGCTTTGCCCATTTTATATTTTTAGGAAAGTTGACCCGTAAACACACATTCTACAATTATTGGAGGGGGGGGAAGAAATCCTCCATGTGAAAAACGAAATACTTAAAAGAAAATTTTCATAAATATGGTTAAAATATTGTAAACATGTATATAAATCTTTCTTTACCATTCTTGTTAATAATTTTTCTTTGAATTTTACTTGTTAAAATTTTAGGTTGTTGACTATTAGATACTTTTGGTTTCATACTCTTAAAGCTTATTTATGTCATGAATCTTTATCATGGAATTTTAGTTATTAAATTGTTGTAAGGATGATGACTCTTAAATGTAAATAATATGTAATTATGATGCATAAAACTTTCATTCTTGATTTACCTTTATATAGTGTTCATGTATAAGGAAAATGCTTAAGAGATTACTTTTCACAAGAATCCATCCATTTCACATCAAAACTAATAACTATTAGAAAAATGGAGATGAATAAATCAAGAAGGCAAAGTTTTATGCACATTGATTACGCATAAAATCAAATTAACTTTTTCATCACCCCACTTCCTATACACCCAATTGAAAATGCATTTATATACTCACTAAAAGTAAAATATAGGAAGTTGAAAATACTAAAAGTATGGGAATTATATAAACACATCTGAGTTATGGTTGCTTAGTGGAAGCAGGTCAATATATAAATGATACTAAAGTAACTTCGTCGAGGGTATGAATGCTCGATAAGAGTGACACATATAGGGTTTAAAAAAGATGATTTATATTAATTGCAAATAAATATTTCTATAGAATGTTTTTTTTGTATATTTTATTCGTAACTAAATTTTGAAGTATTTATTCTAAAATGAAAATAAACTTTATAAGTTATACCAGGAATTTGGATTCTGTGATCCATAAATTATGTATAAGAACTTTTGGTGAAAATCACATGTAAGAAAATTTTGTCGACGCGTTTCGAACCAGCCAGTGTGGTTCATCATCAAGACAAGATGAGAAATATGATCAAGAAACATGTTTAAAAAGATAAGGAAAGCTCCAACTAGCCGTTGGAGCTTTCCTTATCTTTTTAAATAGGTTTCTTGATCATATTTCTCATCTTGTCCTAATGATGAACAACACTGACTGGTTCGAAATGCGTCGATAAAATTTTCCTACATGTGATTTTCACCGAAAGTTATTATACACAAGTTATATTATTGTGAAAAATGATATTCTTAAGTTATAAGTAATAGTAGTGAATTACTTTAACAACCAACTATTGAAAAAAAATCATAATCATCTACGAAATATGTAAAGACATAGTTTACTTCTATTTAATATTTGTTTTACCTAAATCATGTATATTGGAAAAGATAATTGGTTCTTCCAATGTGACACCTTTTTTTGAGCCTTGATCTCACCTTTAGCAGGAACGCAACAAAATACTAGTATAACCATAAATATAGATATGAAGTATAAATAACATTTAATTTCATTAATATCAAAGAACTGAAATACGATTACAAACAGAATGGAAATAAACTAGCTCGAACGATGGTAGATTATCTCTGAGAAGAGATGTGGCATCTACATGCCTCTGAACTGTGTTACAATGAGCTCAAGGGCCTTTTTTTTATTCAGAAACAAGAGAAAACCCTAATCTCGAGAGATGGAACATCAATAGTTTGTGGGCCTCGTTGGGGTTAGTTGGGAAACCAACTTCCCGGGTCATAACTAGGTCATATTATCTTTGTTTGGCACACATGATACCTCGTTAGAAATATATATATGAGTATTACATGATTTTTCATAGGCATTAGCCTGTGGCAAACCTCAACAAAATTTCATTTAGGGGGTCATAATTGCATCAGAAATTCGGGACTTGAAAAACTACTAAAAATAGTAAATGCTACTCTAAACAAGGAAACTGATGAAACTGACTGGAGGTCTAGGTGGAATATCCTAGTGGCCACAAATATCCACATGATCAAGGCTTCACAACCTCATCTTAAAATTTAATCCAAAATTTGAAGGGCTCCAATACTCAATTTTATTTTATCAAATTTACTTTGCAATTGATTATATTTTTAAAATTTTATATATTTAATAATAATCAAAATTATAAATATTTTATTTTCAAATGTATTAAAATACAAATTAAAATAATAAATAAATAAAAGCACCAAAATTTTCTTATATTGGATAACAATTTCCCTGACTTAAACATGTCCCTTTTTCTTTCAAAACCAAATATTAGATAACACACTAAATGAGAATGCTCAACATCAATAGATAAAAGTTTTCAATCATCATCAATATTGTTTTGATTTTTCTCCATGCATATCAGATATCAACTCGATCATGAGCCATTCACTCTTACAAAATTATGATACCAATATGTTGATATAACAAACTATCACCCTTTAAATGATAAAAGATATTTTAACATCAATAGACACATATCAAATATTGACATATTTTGTATCATTATTTACAAATTCTTGTCTTCCAATATTTTTATACCAATATGAAAAAACAACACACAATTTCATGTTCATGTGGCACTCGACGCATTCCAGTGTTGAAATGGAACTCGACACATGGCACTCAAATTTTTAGTTTTCTAGGGCTAAAAACTATAAATCTACTTGACACATTGCACGCATTTCCTTTTCCATATCATCCATTATGATGTGATGAATACAAAACATTTTTTAGGTCATCCTTGTCAGTTCCAATATGCTTACCCTGTTATGTAACGAGATCCCAAAACATAAGAAAAGTTAGATCAACGACTTGAAAATAAGCCTCTTCGACGGGGAAACCTTGTTTTATTTCACATAAATTAACAATTACTAGATGATTCAAATGACAAGAACTCCTTGTTATATATAGGAGTCTAAGGGGTCAAAATATAATTAGGGCCTACATAGAAATAATAACGTAAGGGAACAACAATAACAATAGTGGGATTATATAGGGCACAACAATAAAAATATGGGGGCTACACTAGTATTATAGGGACCTAACATTCCCTCTCCTTAAAAAAAGTGTTTTCCTCATTGCTTGAGTACTTATGGATGATTTTAAATAAAATATTCATCCTCCCATGTGGAGTCTTTAGCAGGTGATTTCTTCCACTTAATGAGATACTCTAGAATTGATCCATTATGTAGTTGTCAAATTCTTGTTTCTATGATTTCTTTATGCTCCAATATGATTTTTCCTTCCTTTTCAAGTTATGGAAATATAGTTTGAATTTGGAGCTTGTCACTTATATCCTTCTTTAAGCATGAAACATGGAAAACCAGGTGTAATCGCAAAGATGTAGGAATCTACAATTTGTATTCCACAATGCCAACCTTTTGCAACACTTGTAAGGGCCATAGTACTTGGGTGATAATTTATTATCCTTCTTAGCTTGATTGAGGGACATTTTTTTGTATGGTCGTATTTTTAAACATACCCAAATGCCCACATAAAAACTTATTTCACTGGATTCTAATCTATCTATTGTTTCATTCAATTTTATCCAAGAGTCAGATTATCCTTTAAGAGTTGGAAGACTTGTTTTTTATGCTCGATGTGATATTCCAATGTTTGAACCTCATAACTAAAAAAAGATAATGTCATGGACAGTGGATGCTGTCCATAAAACATCATAAATGGGATCACTTTTTCTATAGTGTGGAAGGAAGTGTTATACCACCATTCTTCCAGGGGTAACCACTTGATCCATTGCGTTTATTTATCAAATACAAAGCAACAAAGATATCATTCCAAACATTTGTTCACTATCTCAATTTTCCCATTAGAATGAGGATGATAAGAGGAGCTATGATCTAATTGAGTACAAATACAAGAAAATAATTATGTCCAAAAAATTCTAGTGAAAATGGGATCTCTATCATTTACAATAATCTTTGGTTTTCCATGTAGCCTTTGAATTGTTTCCACAAATGCAGTAGCAACTGCATTGGCTTTGAAAGGATGAGATAGTGCACAAAAGTGTGCATACTTGGTAATTCTATCAACTACCACCATGATGACACTATTTCCTTCAGATTTGGATAAACTTGTGATAAAATCCATTGAGACCTCTTCCCAACACTAACTTGGAATGGATAATGGTTTTAAAATACCTAGGGTCTTAGTTGTCTCAACTTTATTTTGTTGGTAAGCCAAACATTCCACCATAAAATTTTAAATTTCATATTTAATTCCATACCAAATAAGTTCATTCATGACTTTGTGATAAGTTTTTAAAATCACGAGTTCCCTCCTATAGGAGAGGTGTGAAATTCCAAAATAATATTTTTTTTAATTTGGGAGTTCTTACATAGATATAAGCTACCTTTTTACCAAAGTGAATATTTTTTCTAAATAAATGAATCATATGCACTGGGATCTTACTACAACTTTTGAATGAGTGTCCATACCTCTTCACCATTCTTTGATTTCTCCCTCACTTCAGTTATCAAATGAGGTTAGATAATAGAAATGGAACATAGAAATGCTTCCACATCCTCATCCCTTCTTTAGAGTGCACCTACAAAAACATTTTGCTTCCCTTTTTTGTAGATGATTTCAAAGTCATAGCCCAACATCTTTGTGACCCATTTTTGCTACTCTTCTAAAGATAATATTTGTTCCAAGAAGTATTTAAGACTATCATGATCCAATTTTACCTTGAAGTGTCTTCCCATTAGGTAATAATGCCATTTCTTTAGTGCATGTAGGATTGCCAACATTTCCTTCTCATAAATAGGTTTCTGTAAATACTTTTCCTTGATTGGACGAATTTCAAAATCAATGGGTCTTCCTTCTCACATTAATTAAACACCAATTCCATTTCCTGAGGAATAACATTTCATAATAAAGGTCTTTGTGAAGTCTGGTGTAGCTAATACCAGAACTCGACACATTGCCTCTTTAAGATTTTCAAAGGCCTTAGTTGCTTTTGGAGTCTAAAACATGCATCTTTCTTCAGTAATGTTAGAGGTGTTGCTATGTTTCCATAATTATTAACAATCTTGTGATAATACCTTGTCAACTTGAGAAATCCTCGAAGATGATTAAATTTTGTGGGGATTTTCCATTCCTTGATCGCTTTAATTTTTTTAGGGTATTCCTTAACACCCTCACGGATACAATATGACCCAAATATTTCACTTCTTGTACACTAACAAAACATTTGGAGAGTTTTTTGTACAATTGTTTCTCATCCAATAGTTTGAGCACCCTGTCAACATGTTGAACATGATCTTTCTAAGACTTGATGTAGATTACTATATCATCAAAAAATACTATCACACATTTTCTAAGGAAGGGTTTTAAGTAGAATTCATCAAACCTTGAAATGTTGAAGGTGCATTAGTAAGGCCAAAAGGCATGAACAAAAATTCATAATGACCTTCAAGTGTTATAAATGTTTTTTTTCAAAATGTTTTTTGTCTTCATTCTAATTTGATGGTATCTTGAACGGAGATATAACTTGGTGAAGTAAATTGCTCCGTGTAGTTCATTGAAAAATTCATTAATGAAAAGAATGGTGAATTTATCTTTAATAGTGAGTTTTTTGAGATCTATATAATCCAAACACACACACCATGATCCATCCTTCTTGTTCACCAATACTACTAGAGAAGAGAAATAACTTTGACTAGGTTGAATTATACCTTCTCTAGCATTTTTGCAAACATACGTTCAATTTCATTGTTCTGGGTATATGGATATTTTTAAGGTATAATGTTTGGAGGAACACTTCCTAGAATTAAGTGAATAAAATTATCATGATTGTGAATAGGTGGGAGACCTTTGGCAGTCTCAAATACCTTGGAATGATTATCAAGTACTCTTTGGAGATTTGAAGAAATGGATGACTTAGATGTTTGAACATCTAGTGAACATAATTGTGAAATTACCCCGCATTGTTACTTCAAAATATTTTTCATGCCATTAGAGCTGATTATCTTCCTAGGTTTCCCGATGATGCCCCTTAATTCAAATTCCTCTCCTTTTGAGAAAAAATTCAAGAAATTTTCTTGAAAATTAAAAGCTATGTTCCCCAAGGATTATTACCATTGGAATCCTAATACAACATCCAAATCACCCATATCAATGGAAATATCTGGGATATTCAATACATATTCCCCCATAGTTAGATTGATATTATGGTAATTCCCTAAGTAATTTATAGTTCCTCCATTTCCAAACATCACTTGAAACTCTGGTGCTAGATATAGAGAGCAATTAAAATCCTTGGCTATCTTAAAATAAGTAAAATTACGAGTAATACATGAATCAATCAACATTATTACCTTTTACTTCTTGATATATATTTCCATCTTGAGAGTTTAAGGATTGGTAATTCCCACCAATGTATTACAAGATATTGTCAAATTCATTTCCTCAGCCACTGGGGTTGGTTCCTGGTGTATATCTCCTTCTTTGATGTTTCTTGTTCCTTTTATTCCTCCTCTTCATAGTCTATGTAAAATAATTTCTTCTCAACACACTATGACCTTTAGTGTATTTTCTATCACAACTATCACAAAGCCCTTTTGCTCTTTTTTCCTCCTATTTCTATGGTGTCAACCTTTTAGGTTTTTGGAATCTAGAAGCAACAACACTTCCATATTTATAGTTGTGAGTGGTAGACATCCTTGTTTCCATAATTTTACTTTTAACTTTTCTTGCCATCTGAATGAAGTCTTTAATGACTTAGGTTTCCAGAGGTGAACCTCATGTTGGATGTTATCCTTTAAAGTCCCTATGAAGACATCAATCAAATCTTCTTGTGGAATATTAATTACCTTGATATTCAATCTTTGGAATTCCTCAATTTGATCCCCAACTGAACCCTTTTATTTCAAATTTATCGTTTGGTTAAAGAAGGTATTTCTCTTTCTATCCTCATAATGTGCTATCAATTTCTCCATAGAAATTTTCCAAGTGAAAAGTGCTTTACGAGAAAAAAGCCATTGATACCATAAAAATTAACTGGGTTCTAAATATAATGATGCAAAGAAAACCTTTTATGTGTGTGTTGCACATCGTGTAAATCAAAGAAACGATCCATCTATAGTATCCATTTTATCATATCCTTGACATAAAACTTCTTCATATCGGTATTTGGACTATGGTTGGTCTTCAACCTCAATTTAGAGTCTCTAAAATCATGATTCACATTCCCTTTGTTCTCATCATGGGTTTCATGCCATACCTTGTAACCACTAGGAAGCCTTTCTTCTAAAAATCTAGTCAAAACTTCCATGTCTACTTTTATTTTTTCCTATAAACCATCCATATTAACATTCATCATCTCCTCCAATTCATCTTTAGCTTCTCTTTGTGAGAGTGAAAATTTTTTCACTTGGTCCCGTAATTTTGATATATCATGTTGCATTTATTCTTCTTCATGTGTCATGATAGAGATTTATGAGGGCTTAATGGGTCTAGAATTTTTTTTTTTTGGGAAGAATTTTATAACCAATTAATGATATATGTGCTTGAATATGCCTTTTAAATCACTTCAAACATATTTTACAAACAAAATCAATGCAAATTTAAACATACACATCTTATAGATCATGATTTTGAGCTTGTTGATAAGGTTGAACTTGAAACTATTTTATATCTGTGATTTTGGCTCTCCAAGGTCTAAAATTGTGTCTTGCGGTATCCCTTTGAGTCTTGTTTAAAATGCAACAATTTAGACAGAGATTGGATTCTTCAAGATAAAGTTATGTCATATCTCTCACGATGACCTAATTATGGACCAGTTCATTAGAGCGATCTTGAACGGGATGTCGTGTGTCACTGTTTTTACCGTCAACCTTGAAAATGATACACGATAAAATAGTCTCCATGGAATTTTATTCATTTTTTATGAAATTCAAATCCAATGCACGAAGGAAAATTTGTAACTAGTTTCCTCAAAACATATTTTTATACTAAATTTTGGAGCATGCAAAAACCCTAACTTCTTTGCACCATATCGTTGAAAATATAGTGGACTAAGCTCTGAAACTTTTACCCAGTTTTCTTCAAGATTTTGAATCCACATGGTTGAAATTTAAGCTTCTGAAGCCTCTCAGAGAAAAAAAAAAAAGATTCTTCAAGATAAAGTTATGACATATCTCTCACGATGACCTGATTATGGACTAGTTCATTAGAGTGAACTTGTACGAGATGCCACGTGTCACTGTTTTGACCTTTAACCTTGAAAATGATACACGATAATAGAATATATGGAATTTTAGTCACTTTTTATGAAATTCATATCCGATGCACGAAGAGAAATTTTTTACTATTTTCATCAAAACACCTGTTTAGACTAAATTTTAGAGCATGCAGAAACCCTAACTTCTTTGCACCATATCTCTAAAAATATAGTGGACCAAGCTTTGAAATTTTTACAAAATGTTCTTCCAGATTTTGAATCCATATGGTTGAAATATAATCTTTTGAAGCCTATAAGAAAAAATATATATATATTCTTCAAGATAATGTTATGTCATATCTCTCACGATGATGTGATTATGGACTAGTTCATTAGAGCGAACTTGTATGGGATGCCATGTGTCAATGTTTTGACCTTCAACCTTGAAAATCATACACAATAAACTAGACTCCATGAAATTTTAGTCACTTTTTATGAAATTCAAATCCAATGCACAAAGAGAAAGTTGTGACTATTTTCCTCAAAACACCTGTTTAGACTAAATTTTGGAGCATGCAGAAACCTTAACTTCTTTGCATCATATCTCTAAAAATATAGTGGAAAAAGCTATGAAATTTTTACACAATGTTATTCAATATTTTGACTCCATATGGTTGAAATTTAAGCATCTGAAGCCTCTCAGAGGAAAAAAAATTAAAAATTAAAAATTAAAAAACAAATAAAAAAATAATGAAAATTCCAAGATGGCAAGCTTGAAGTAGTGAGACCCTAGGATCCAAAGATATTATACCAAATATTATATAACCATATCAAAAAATAGAAAAAAAAAATTATCAACAACTTGACAATAATCCTCTTAAAGGGGGAACCTCCTTTTACATCACAAAAATGAACAATTCTTCTATGATTCAAATGACAAGACCTCCTTGGAATATATAATAGTCTAAGGGGTCAAAATATAATTAGGTCCTACATATAAATAATAATGTAAGGGCACAATAATAAAAATAATGGGCTTCTATGGGGCACAATAATAACAATATGGAGGCTACACCAATATTATAGGGACCTAACATACCCCCTATGGTAATAATATTAATATTAGGTTGGGAGATTAATTATGAATCCATTGGTACTGCATTAATTAATTTAATGTCTCTTTGTTTGTTGTGCTCCTCCCAATGAGAAATTAACTCAAGACAACCTTAAGTAGAATGATCATTTACTCAACAATGAGAGCACCAATGCCTCCTTGGCAAAGGGAAGTCTCAAGCAATATGACCTTATTGGATGCAATTATGGAACTAAACTCGATCTCTGCCTCCATTCCTTCCTCCTTGATATCCACCTCCTCCTTTTCCTCGAGCAGATTCATTTACCCAAAATCTGGTACGATCTAAACGATTAGCTAGAGAATCTAAAGCTCTACACTGATATGTATGGTGAGTGGGAGACCCAAAAAACTCACAAAACATATTTGTGGGGACATTGGAATATTTCTACATAGGAAAAAGATAAGGATAATTTCCATAAGTACAACATATTTCAGAGTATTCATTAGCAAACATACCTTGTTGATTAGAAACACGTGGTATTGGGTATGTCCCTAGAAAGGAAAACTTACTGAAACTTACGTGACTCCTCTAGAAGGTCCTGAATTGGTGGAGGTGGTATAGTAGATGGTCCTACACTTCGTGACTATGGGCACTTTGTAGCATGATGTCCATAATTATGAAAAATAATACACCAAAATTGCAGACGAGAAAGCCTTTCAACTTTCATATCCTTTAGTCTTTCAGTCAAATCAACAATTTGATGTTGTATACCAACTAGAGAAAGATCCTTGGACGTGAAATCTACTCTATAGTTTTCAGGATATCATTCCATTGCCTTGATCTTCATGGATTGCTCCAATGCAACTTGTATAGCCTCGATATTTTGTCACGTTAGAGGAATTCTAGTCAAAGGTAACAATGCTTTAATGAACCAATATTTTGGGAAATGTAGATGAATAGGATAAGTCAATTTACCAATTGCTTCCTTAAACTGTTGCATACATTCCGATGCAATATATACCTCTCACTATTTATTAATGTCCCATAATTCAACTAAGCCTTTTTTTTTCAATCTGAGGAAGTTTGTGCTCCTTAATGAATTCTTGTTTAACTATATCTAAAGTCAAATTATGTACAATTTTTGACAACTTAACGAACCATCGAATAGCCTATCCATTAAGGTGGTCTATGAATTAATCACTTTAGAATCATATAGAGTTTGTATAGCCCTCCAAATAGATTCACACAAGTACCAATGTTTTTCTGCATCTTGATCTCCTTGGCCTGAGAACTTAGGGTACCAACTAAATGATCCTGCCACATTCCCATCCATTGAACTATGACCAAGAAAAATTATAATGAATCCTCTCGAAACAAATTGTGAACAAGTTGTAGAATGCGACTAAATATGGTTACAAAAAATACCAGAACTACCAACTGCACACACCTTATGAACTTCCTGAAACCTCAGTGTTTTCATTAACTTTGAAATAAAAAAGACAAGATTTTAATAAAGTAATAGGGGAAGGTTGAGGAGAGACCCAACCACATTTTTCCTTGAATACTACTCTTTACAGGGGAGGAAACATCTTCATGTAATAATATTCTCATGACAAAGTGCATCTCCTCATCCATAGGAGTATTGAGATTAGTCATCATGATCATGTGCATTGGACTTTCTAGTTTTCGAAATCCCTCTAATTCTTAGGGTGCTCCACTATCCCTATTTTTATCTCCTATCTCATCTCTTCTAGCTCCTCCTATTGCGATAGAAATAAATCCTTCACCTATTGTCTGCTTCTGCAACTCCGAGTTTCTCATTTCTCCTCTATGCAACCGCGGACTTCTCAAAACTTCACCTATATGTTGTAACTCTCTTTTACTTATCTTAATCTCACGTAGCTTATGTTCTTGCCACTCACCAAATATCCATTCCCTTGTAATTGTTCTAAAATCTTGTGCCTTATGCAACTCCACCTCATCCATCACAAATTATTATCATCTTTCGCAACTCATCAAGATCTCCTCCTAGAAACATACCCAGTACAAGGGTTTTACACTGCCATATTAGGTTGTTGAAATGACAATAATCTCTCCTCCACCATAAATACTTTAATCCAAAAAGGAAGTTCTTTTAGCAACCGACCTCTTAATGCATACTTTAACACTACTTTAGCTTTAGAGAACGACTAGTGATTCTCTTCAGTTGACTCAAAATATAACCTTATAACATGGCATGTACCCAGAAATCAATGGCCCTAGTGATCTCGTTATCCAATCGATGTAAATCAACTAAACTGACTGTGGTACAGGTCCTGAAGATTCTTCCAACCTTCCAGTTCCCTGAGTATATTGTAGTATACTCAAGTAATGTTACATTTTATTAGGGAATTTACACTATAAGTTTTCATAATGGTCGCATGTAGGCTCCACAAAATCAATCTTTTCTCTAACCCAATCTAGATTTTTTTGTCATAACTCAGCCTGTTGATGAAAATATGAGTCAAGGTTCTCTTCCCACCATTCATGAACGTTGCTCTTAATAATCCTAGTCACCATTATCTAAGAACCCCAATTAATCTTTAGGTCCTAGAAACAAAACCATTAGTTGGTGAAAAAATTTTATTGTTATGACCCAGGGCTCAATTGTTGTTTTGACAAAGGGTTGAACTGCTGGGTGCCAACAAAGGGTCCGTGGTAGTCTATCATGTCACAAAATTTTTTAATCTTCTATAGGGGAAGAAGGTCTCATCCATGATGGGTTGAGATTTACAAGTGATGGATGGGATTTTATAAAATTATATGATTCATTTCTTTAATTGAAATACATAGTAAAATTATAATACTTCAGAGATCTATTGAACAACCCTTTCCACAAAAGTAAATAAATGCATAACAATGGGTTTAGTAGAAAACTAAGAAAATAAATAAAGGAGTCATGCAATACAATCACACTTATTCATAAACACACATGTGGTTCCTTGTAACACACTCCCTTTTATATACAAATTCATGAAAACTAAATTACATTACAGATCCATAAAAACTGTGTAGGATATTTCAAAACTCCATCCAAACTCCTATTACATACTCATCTATATCAAAATTACAACATAAGATAGTTGCAGAAATTGGGTTCTCATTTTGGTAGCATGATGACCCCTCTATGATATCCTTCTTGCAACTTGCTTTTTGTGGACCTATATATAATTTTCAACCTCTCGAAGCTCGTCCATGCTCACTTGATGTAGTTCACTTTAATCATCATGATGAGATCTATCTGCTTGGTCCACATTTACTTGATCTCTTTAACCTTAACTACTCAACTCTTCTTACACATCTTTGGCATTAGAGGAAATTTCAACCTAAAAGTGGCCTCCTAAGGTAAAATAATAAAATAATAGTTAAAATAATAAAATAAGGGTTATGAATTTTGGAGGGAAAAGAAAAAACCACTTTTTTTAATTGTATTTTCGGCTTATCTCCTTATATTTTTACTCCAATTTCAAGTTTAGACACTCATTAGATGCAGAATTAAATTCCACATCCAACGAGTACCCATTATGCATAGTTTTGTGAAGACCCACATTGATAAAACATGTAGATACATTAAAAAGCGTGTTAAAACACGCTTTTTTAATGTATATGAAATTTTTATCAAAGTGGGTCTTCTCAAAAGTATGCATAATGGGTACTCATTGGATGTGGAATTTAATTCTGCATCTAATGAGTGTCTAAACTTGAGATTTTATCTAATGAGTGTCTAAACACATTTTTTAATGTATCTGCAATTTTTATCAAGGTGGGTCTTCTCAAAAGTATTCATAATGGGTACTTGTTGGATGTGGAATTTAATTCAACATCTAATGAGTGTTTAAAATTGAATTTGAGTAAACCTATAAGGAGATAATCCAAAAATATAATTAAAACGTAGTTTTTCTTCTTTTCCCTCCAAAATATTTACATGTACCTCCTTTTAAATTTAAAGAATTTTGATTGGTTTACATATTATGACATGGAAATTACATGAAAATTTCATGGGCACTTTTAGGTAGAAATTTCCTCTTATGCGAGTTCCAATGTAACTGCTCAATTTTCTTTCTTGTTGCTTTCTTCTTTTCTAGAGCTACTTTTCGACCAGTTTAACCATTTTCTTTTCCCACTTGCGCTTTTTGTTTCCATGCAACTATTTTCTGTAAAATTTGGTCACAAAAATGAAGGAACCAACAATTAAAGGGGATGAATTGAATAATCTGAATGCTGATTGTTTAAGAAATAAGATGGATCAAAGGCTACGAGTGAAAAATATCTTGAGTGTTGGCTCCATGACTTGTTGTGTGTGAAGTAGTTATGTGTTGTAGATGATGGATCAATGTGTGTGGTTTTCGTACTTGCCGATTGAGAATTGGATTGGAATGTTGTTTTGGTAGTGGGGTGATTGGGTGAAAGTGAGGTCGAGGTTACAACCAATTTCAAGGAAGCATTATCACGATGATCACGTGTGCTACTGTGAAATATTATTGTGCGTTGAAGAAGAGATCAACCGATTGATATATGTAGTCTGAATGGAAAATAGTTGTTGTGTGCAGAGTTTGGATTATTGAGTTTAGATGTTGTGCAATGTGTTGGTTGGCTTAATTGTCGGATTAAACCTCTCAATATAAATTTTCAATCCGGGAGTCGTAAATGCGAGTTGTACCACATCTTGGCTCAGCTTAATGGTCAGAGTATAAATATTCCTTTGTAATGATAAACAAGGTACTGTAATGAAACACACATTTGCTGGCAAATAAAAAATCTTAAAAAGGAAACCTACTTAACCAATTTCATTCACTGCAAACTCCATACTGCAATCAAAATATAAGGAAATACAAAGCAATCCTAAATCATATGACATTCTCGCAATCGAATTCTACTATTTAATTCTCCTACGATATCTTGAAAAACCCTTATCTATTTGTTCCTTTCATCAATTTGAAACTAATCTTGAGATAAGAAAAAAGGTCACACATTATTCTAATGACAACTTCACACCTTAGACTACTAGAACTACAAATTCAAGATTCCAAATTAACTATTTCTAAAAGAAAACTACTTTGCTTCATATAAAATAACACTTAAAATATCCTATTAAAAATGGCATTGCAAATAATCTATGATAACCTTCAATTCAAATATTTAAATCTAAATAAAATGAATTATTCAATAAACAAGCTCACTTTTCAAAACTATGTAACTCAATAATGAAAACGAAATCACTCTTTACAAAACAACTTGATTAATTTGCAAAATGAATCTCTCAACCTATTTGAAACTTAAATGAAATCTAATTATCTGATTAAAACACATTGTTGGCTTTAACTTATTTCACACTCTCACACACCAATTCATTCCTAATATCAAACACATAAGAATAGAAAATGTTCAAGACTTCACGATTAAAAATCAAATGCAAGCCATCACACTTTGTCAAATTAAAACCTCACTAACTGATTACAATATAACTTGTTCAAGCATAAATGCAAAAATGTTCTATTCGATTTTAAACTACAGGATAGAATCTATGTGCCTAGAAATCATTTACTCCATGTTCACAAATATTCTCTCAAAATACACTTGCTATCCCTTTCAAATTCAAACAAAACAAATTTATGATTTAAGTACAGAATTTGGAAATCTAAGATACTATTTAAAAATAATTCAAAAAAAAATATAATTCTACAAATTACACTAAAGCACAATTCTTAAATCTATGAAGAATGAGGGACTCGACTCTAGGTTGTGGTGGATCCTTGCCACTCCCTGCAGCAAGTCCTAAACTAACTCAACGTTTAAAAATAAAAATTACAATGCTCATATAAAAACAAATGCAGAAGCCAAAATTTATTAAATTAAATCAAAACATCGAGTCAAATATTAATTAATAAATACATCATCTGTTGCTGCTCCATTATAATTCCTTCTCCTCTGCAAATTGGATGTTGGTTCTACATCTGAGAAATTCGAACTTGCAACTGACAAATTCTGCCTGGTTCTACATATGAGAAAATCGACCTTGATAAATGTGACCTTACATCTGAGAAATTAATTGATTAATTAGTGTGCAGCCCTATGCTTTATAGTAGCAAAGCTTCTCTAATTAAGAATCGATTATTTCATAGCATACAAAATTAGGATTCGGGTTAATACAATTTGGGCAAAATCAGAACGAGAAGATTCTCTTCCCAATTTTAGGTTGAGTTGGCTCGATCCCAGCTTCTAGAAGAATGTGATCTCATGCACTACTGGTAGAAGTATCGCATAGCAAGCTGGGGCATCAAAAATGTTGGAATTGGTGCCTTAACACACAACGCGATGAGGTGCTGACCCTTTCAATGCCAAACATTGAAGATCATGGAGCTTGCGTGCATGCTGCTACTATGGCCAGTTGCGAATGGAATATCAATTACAGGCCTAATTCCTTGCAGCCACTTCACATAAAGTTGAGCAGGAAACTCCAGCTGCAATATCTTATGAAACGCTCCCCAATTACAGCCACGAGCAACTTACTCCGTGCTTCGACAAACTACAGCAGTTTCCCAGAACAAAACATTTTCCATAAGAAATTAATGAAAAACAACTTGCTAGCTTCACGGATCTAAGCCTCAAGCTTAAGTTGTTGCTCAACTTTTTGTTTCCTGATTTGATCCTCCATTGCTATATGCATCCTTCGGGCTTGAACCCGAATTTGAACTCTTACCAAAGCTTTCATGCATCACAAGGTAATAGCCGCTTGCTTCCTTACTTCATGCTTATCTAAATTTAGTGTCAAGTGGCATGTGAGGTTGAAGCTTACTGTCAACCATCTACCTACAGGAACAATAGTTGGGCACTACCTTTGTCAGCAAAGGATTGGAGGTAGAAGATGGCATTTTCAAAGGAATTTTCATTAAGAGTGACTCCATCTCCAACTGCCCCAAATTCAGTAATCGATACACTGTGAGGCCTAGGCAAAAGAGCTTTATTAAATCCACAAGCTCTCTGTTGTTGCAAATATGAATCAGAAGTGATGAGATCAATGTCTTTTTCTTGTCCATCATTTCTAATTTCCCATCTGACTTCGCTGATGCAACAGAGGACCAGAAGTTCATAAATTCCCTCATGTTTAGTAGTACGCTTTAGAGCATCATAAAATTCCTGTGGACAGTTGTCTCGGTTTGGCTTATCATGAAGATGTATAATATCCAAATCAAAGAGTTGCTGACTTCCAAGCCAGTGATTTAGGTATTCAGGCATTACAGAATATCGGGAATCTGTTGATAAACCTCTCAATGTTGCACTTATGCTCTCTATGGAATTGGTGAATTCCTTCTGGCACCATGTTGTGGAGTGACCCAACGTTGCAACGACAAATTTGAATTGGGGGTTGATTTCCAACTTGTAATGAACGAAGAGGAGGATCGCTTGCTTGATCGAACCTATGCGAGTGAGGGGTTGACCTTTGGCTGCTGCAACTTTCATTTCGGCCTCCATTTTTTGATCAATGTCTATGCAAAATACGATGTCTTCGAATGAGTGTCGAAGTTTAGGAGATTATATGGCATGCATAGCATCGAATTTGAACCTAAATTCTGGCCATGTTATGAAGATATTTATAAGGTCAAAATCAAAGACACTCTGTAGTAGATCCATATAATAAAAAACATGATCAACAACTTCTATAGTAAAACTTCCAAACTTGGTAACTCCCAATCTAGACAAATCCACATCTGATATGTTTGCCATCTTGATTTCTGAAATAGACAGAGTGTTGCCATATATCTTGTCAGTAATAGATTCAGGTGCAATTTTTCCACTACTGTAATTAAACTTGATATCCCAGTCATTACTGGTCCTTTGGGATTGTGGCGATGGTTTGATGCCTTTATTAATTGTTGAAGGTCCCGTAGATAATATCCATGCAATTGTTTCTATGATTAAGGTGAATATGTACTCAAGTATGTTTCTGCCCCTGTGCATGAATCTGTACTTAAATGCAATTTTTCACTAACTTATTCACATGCCATCACCTACCATCACCTGCCACCAAGAAGGCATTTATTAATGAGACTTTTACACAAAACACCGTTTAAATTAATTAATAACAAGAATTTATAATTTAATTATAAATATTTATAAATGCCTCTAATCATCAACATAATGGATTAGTAATGATTAAAAACACTAGGTACAAGCATGAAATTATTTAATAAAAATCGTAAAAACATGGAAAAAAATGCAGCTCAACATCCCCCCACACTGAACTTCTTGCACATCCTCGTGCAAGCCGAAACTATAAGATGGTGAAATAACGCAGGGAAAATGTCAGCAAAGATTTTAGCAAGTAAGGATGAAGATGCCTGATATTGTAATGCAATCATTAACCTGCGACATTACTATTACATTACTAGCTAAAACCATGTGAAATGATAAAACAAGATCGGGTAGACATTATGGAGAAAAGAGTGTTGCACATACCTATTACCTTGTTCCATATTTTTTTTTGCCCAATGTCGTATGATAAAAAATCAAATTTTGTTGAAAAAGTGTAGTTTCAAAAGGAATAATGCAAGATTCCTGCACCTATTATAATAATCTTGTACCTAGGTCATGCAGCACATATTAAGAGGAAACTACAATCAATACATATTTTCGGAAACCAACACCTTGTGAGTAGTCATCATTGAATAATTCATCACTCTGGATACCATGAGAATTAAAGTGAGTTATGATAACAATCAGCAACCTATTTATTGAACACTCTAAATTACGTTGTTATTCGGATTCAAAACTGAATTTCCTCTTAATCTAGTACAAAGAATAACCTTCCCTAAGGGTACCACATCATTAAAGATTCTTCAATTTTTGAAAGATAGAACTCAAAGCATCATGTTCAAATCATCTTAAAAACATTGTCCAAGAAAAAATATGAGTCTTAGGGAAAGAGAAGGATAACCAGAAAATCATAGTATGCAGTTAACTTTAATACCACAGACATGGCCCTGCTACCTACAGGTGTCCATAACCTCGACAGGGATGTCTTTTGGCCCATCGAAATGTCTGTGTCCCACTTACTAGGCATGGACTCAGAGTTAGCTTATTTTAATTTTTAGATGAAGGCCACTATCCTGGCTTGGTAACCAACTGATGACAATGCCACTCACAAGAAGTAACATGGATGAACAGGTTGGCTCGTGATGATACCTCGTGTCTTCCAGCTTTTTGGCTAAAAGCCATTACTCTGGCTTGGTGACAAGTAGTAGTAATGTCATGCATGTTAGGTCTCATGATTGTCATAGGTTGGTTCATCACGAGACCTCCTATCCTTCCCTAAATCTTTCTAAGCTCTGATTATGATTAACCTTAAAGGTTACTTAATAAGTGGGGAGACATATCTACTCCTTAAGAGTACAGGATGGCGTGAAAATTTTTTAATGACTAATCATTGCTAGCTAATTCCTCTACCCTAAGGACTTATTAAAGATATCCCAAATAATGACTGAAATATTCCTTGAGTTAAGAATGCTAGTGTCCTCATGGATAGCTCATTATGATCTTAACAAGATTGGTCCACCATAGGGGTTTTCCAATAGTACCTTCTAAGAGAAACTGAAAATATATATCCAAGACGACAACTTATTAGAGTGATTAATCATGGTTACTTTTGAAAAATCATAAGGTATTGGAGTGAATTGTACTCAACAAGATTTGCCACAAATGTGTGTGTTAACAACTAATGTGGATCAAAGTAGTTTTAACAGCCATGATTTAAAATTCAAAACCCTAATAGCATTGTAACTACTTTATTCATTTATTCTTCTACCCTACTTTACCCTAAGAGGCAAAATACTCCATTTTTAAGTATAGGAGTACTTCCAATGATGCCATGTGCGTAACAAAATGCTGATTACACTCACACTTAGTTTTAAAGAATAGACTTCAATACATACCAAAGCATGAGAAACCAGTTGCTTCAATTTATATGGTACCAAGAGTTTTTGAATGCTAAGGAAATAAGATGGCGTGATGACTGCTCGAAACCAAGATTCAATGGAATCCACATATTTAGGATTTTCCAACCAATACAAGTCTTCCACAGTTTGATATTCACTTTCTTGGAGGCAAAAAGGATCCGGTGAAAGACAAAAGATAAATCCCTCAAGTTAAGGCTCAAATATCTGCTTTTCAAATTAACAAGAATGGTTGAGATTATATGGTTTTGAGTTTCAATAAAAATTTTAGAACAAGTTCCAATGAAATATTTCTCCTCTAGTGGTCTTTGAATTACACTTTCCCGGGGTGAATGTTTTGCGATAATGGGGGAAGTTTCCAGATTCAATCCCTTTTACAACATGGAAGGTGTAACATTTTGTTCAATAGGGGAATCAACAGAAAGAGTAGGTGGTTCAAACTATTGTGCAACCTGATGGTTTAGATTAGGGTTTAGGATGGGTTTGGGCTAGGGTTTGGACTATGATTTGGATTTCGACTGGGGTTAGGTTTTGAACTAGGGTTAGGTCTCGGTTTTAAATTAGGACTAGGTTTAGGTCTAGGGTGTGGATTAGGGTATGGACTAGGGTTAGGGTTTGGATTAGGGTTTGGATTAGGACTAGGGTATGGATTAGGGTTTGGAATAGGACTAGGTTATGAACTAGGGTTAGGGTAAGGTTGCGCATATAGCTGGGACCATGGAGGAGGATAAATTAATGGTGCATTGGAAAGAAATTGAGGTTGTTGTTGGTGCTCATATGATTGAATTTGCATGGGAGATTGACCTAGAGAGAAGGATCCAAACGATTCTTGAGGCCATGGATATATCTGGCTTGAGGATGAGGGCCAAGGCAAGGGCCACTGTGACCAGGAATTAGGATATTCAATTGGAGGAGGATCAGAAGTTTTCCATGAAATTCCAGGATTATAAACATGCAAAGGAACCTGCTCAAGAAAATAAGCATTACTCCAAGTATCACATGGTGTTGGGTTTTGAGTTATACCTGGTGGTTGATTCGATTCCTTACTTGATTCCCTGAGTACCTTTCGTAATCGTGGCAGTGATGGGCATTGTTCGGTTGCATGACCATCCTCGTAAATTTCGCAAACTTTTAGATCGCTAAGTGGACAATTTCTAAGGCAGTGTTTCTTTCGACAGTTGGCGCAAAGGATAAGCAATGGTTCTTCATCTTTCTCTTGCTCCTGCAAATCATCCAATTTTGAAATCAAATATTTAATAATATTGAATTTATGTTCAAGCAAGGTGTTCAATTCTCCTCCTGTTAATTCCTCATTGGATGAGTTGTTCGTCTCTGTAGCAGCATAAAAACTCCTCGTTGAATGATTCCTAAAAAAACCATCCTCTTGTCTTCAACAAGAAAACTGGTACATTCTATCATCACATGGATTAGTATGCAAGGGTTCTTACAGTACCCCAAAAATGATATAACATTGAAGATTGGATCTTGAAGATAAATGAATTTTAAAATCTATTAGCTGAAATAAAGCTCACCACACTTGCATGAAAGGAAAATGCTGAATCAAAGTACTATTTAATCTATGAAAAGAAAAGTAATTTGGAAATTAAATGTGTAAAACCTGCTTCTACTTCTACACATAAGCAATATAAGGAAATAAAAGTTCAAGAGATAAGCAAGATGGCCAGTCTTTGGAGAAACCTCACAATAGTGGATGCATGGCTCTTCACTCACGTCTTACCGTACACTCTTCGCCCTCTGACATCCTGCAATATCCTTGAAAATCTGTGAGAAAATTTTACCTGAGCCAAAATACAACTCCCCAGCAATGGCGCCAAAATGTTGGTCGACTTAATTGTCAGATTAAACCTCTCAATATTAATTATCAATCCGAGAATCGTAAACGTGAGTTGTACTGCGTCTTGGCTCAACTTAATAGTCAGAGTATAAATAATCCTTTGTAATGATAAACAAGGTACTGGAATGAAACACACATTTTCTGGCAAATAAACAATCTTCAAAAGGAAAACTACTTAACCAATTTCATTCACTGCAATCTCCATACTGCAATCAAAATATAAGGAAATACAAAGCAATCCTAAATCATATGACATTCTCGCAATCAAATTCTACTTTTTAAATCTCCTATGATATCTTGAAAAACCCTGATCTATTTGTTCCTTTCATCAATTTGAAACTAACACTTGAAACTAATCTTGAGATAAGCAAAAAGGTCACACATTATTCTAATGACAACTTCACACCTTAGACTACTAGAACTACAAATTCAAGATTCCAAATTAACTATTTCTAAAAGAAAACTACTTTGCTTCATATAAAATAACACTTAAAATATACTATTAAAAATGGCATTGCAAATAATCTATGATAAACTTCAATTCAAATATTTAAATCTAAATAAAATGAATTATTCAATAAACAAGCTCACCTTTCAAAACCATGTAACTCAATAATGAAAACGAAATCACTCTTTACAAAACAACTTGATTACTTTGCAAAATGAATCTCTCAACCTATTTGAAACTTAAATGAAATATAATTATCTGATTAAAACACATTGTCGGCTTTAACTTATTTCACACTCTCACACACCAATTCATTCCTAATATCAAACGCATAAGAGTAGAAAATGTTCAAGACTTCACAATTAAAAATCAAATGCAAGCCATCACACTTTGTCAAATTAAAACCTCACTAACTGATTACAATCTAACTTTTTCAAGCATAAATGAAAAAAAATTATATTCGAATTTAAACTACAGGACATAATGTATGTGCCCAGAAATCATTTACTCCATGTTAACAAATATTCTCTCACAATACACTTGTTGCCCCTTTCAAAATCAAACAAAACAAATTTATGATTTAAGTACAAAATTTGGAAATCTGAGATACTATTTAAAAACAACTGAAAACAAAATATAATTCTACAAATTACACTAAAGCACAATTCGTAAATCTATGAAGAATGAGGGACTCGACTCCAGGTTGCAGAGGATCCTTGCCACTCCTTGGAGCAAGTCCTAAACTAACTCAACGTTTAAAAATAAAAATTACAATGCTCATATAAAAACAAATGCAGAAGCCAAAATTTATTAAATTAAATCAAAACATCGAGTCAAATATTAATTAATAAATACATCATTTGTTGTTGCTCCATTACAATTCCTTCTCCTCTGCAAATTGGATGCTGGTTCTACATCCGAGAAATTTGAACTTGCATCTGAAAAATTCCACCCGGTTCTACATCTGAGCAAATCGACCTTGATAAATTCGACCTTACATCTGAGAAATTAATTGATTAATTAGTGCGCAGCCCTCTTCTTTATAGTAGCAGAGATGCTCTAATTAAGAATCGATTGTTGCATAGGATACAAAATTAGGATTCTGGTTAATACAATTTGGGAAAAATCAGAAAAAGAAGATTCTCTTCCCAATTTTAGGTTGAGTTGGGTCGATCCCAGCTTCTGGAAGAATGTGATCTCACGCACTACTAGCAGAGGTATCGCATAGCTAGCTGGGGCATCAAAAATGTTGGAATTGGTGCCTTAACGCACAACGCGATGAGGTGTTGACCCTTTCAATGCCAAACGTTGAAGATCATGGAGCTTGTGTGCATGTTGCTACTATGGCCAGTTGCGAATGGAAGATCAATTACAGGCCTAATTCCTTGCAGCCACTTCGCATAAAGTTGAGCAGGAAACTCCAGCTGCAATATCTTATGAAACGCTCCCCAATTACAGCCACAAGCAACTTACTCCGTGCTTCGACAAAATACAGCAGTTGCCCAGAACAAAACATTTTCCATAAGAAATTAATGAAAAACAACTTGCCAGCTTCACGGATCTAAGCCTCAAGCTTAAGTTGTTGCTCAACTTTTTGTTTCCTGATTTGATCCTCCATTTCTATACGCATCCTTCAGGCTCAGACCCGAACCTGAACTCTCACCAAAGCTTTCATGCATCACAAGGTGATAGCTTCTTGCTTCCTTACTTCATGCGTATCTAGATTTAGTGTCAAGTGGCATGTGAGGTTGAAGCTTACTGTCAACCATCTACCTACAGGAACAATAGTTGGGCACTACCTTTGTCAGCAAAGGATTGGAGGTAGAAGATGGAATTTTCAAAGGAATTTTCATTAAGAGTGACTCCATCTCCAACTGCCCCAAATTCAGTAATCAATACACTGTGAGGCCTAGGTGAAAGAGCTTTATTAAATCCACAAGCTCTCTGTTGTTGCAAATATGAATCAGAAGTGATGAGATCAATTTCTTTTTCTTGTCCATCATTTCGAATTGCCCATCTGACTTCGCTAATGCAACAGAGGACCAGAAGTGCATGAATTCCCTCATGTTTAGTAGTACACTTTAGAGCATCATAAAATTCCTGTGGACAGTTGTCTCGGTTTGGCTTATCATGAAGATGTATAATATCCAAATCAAAGAGTTGCTGACTTCCAAGCCAGTGATTTGGGTATTCAGGCATTACAGAATATCAGGAATCTGTTGATAAACCTCTCAATGTTGCACTTATGCTCTCTATGGCATTGGTGAATTCCTTCTGGCACCATGTTGTGGAGTGACCCAACGTTGCAACGACAAATCTGAATTGGGGGTTGATTGCTAACTTGGAATGAATGAAGAGGAGGATTTCTTGCTTGATCAAACCTATGTGAGTGAGAGGTTGACCTTTGGCTACTGCAACTTTCATTTCGGCCTCGATTTTTCGGTCAATGTCTGTGAAAAATACGATGTCTTCGAACGAGTGTTGAAGTTTAGGAGATTATATGGCATGCATAGCATCAAATTTGAACCTGAAATCTGGTCGTGTTATGAAGGTCTTTATAAGGTCAAAATCAAAGACACTCTGTAGTAGCTCCATATAATCAAAAATAGGATCAACGACTTCTATAGTAAAACTTCCAAACTTGGTAACTCCCAATATAGACAAATCCACATCTAATATGTTTGCCATCTTGATTTCTGAAGTAGAGAGAGTGTTTCCATATATCTTGTCAGTAATAGATTCAGGTGCAGGTTGTCCACTACTGTAAGTAAACTTGATATCCCTGTCATTTTCCAGTCCTTCGGGATTGTACCGATGGTTTGATGCCTTTATTAATTGTTGAAGGTCCCATAGATAATATCCATGCAACTGTTTATATGATTAAGGTGAATCTGTACTCAAGTATGTTTATGTCCCTGTGCATGAATCTGTACTTAAATGCAATTTTGCACTAACTTATTCACCTGCCATCACCTGCCACCAAGAAAGCATTTATTAATGAGACTTTTACACAAAACACCCTTTAAATTAATTAATAACAAGAATTTATAATTTGATTATAAATATTTCTAAATGCCTCTAATCATCAACATAATGGATTAATAATGATTAAAAACACCAGGTACAAGCATGAAATTATCTGATAAAAATTATAAAAACATGGAAAAAAATGCAACTCAACACAATGCATAGACCAAGTTTTTTGTGATGAGACCAGAACTCTTGTAGCATGAGCAATCTAAATTCTAGTGTGAATAACTGAGTAAGTGACAATGACATTTTGCTAGTGCATGTAAAGCAATTGTGCAGGTTAGAGTAACCTAAGAATTGGATTGATATGGCAGCTTATGAGTGACAGTAATGGTTATATTAATTGTTTGTGTTACCGATCCAGTTGTGTCAGTGTTGATTTGTTGAAGTAGATATTTGTATGCCATTGTTGAGTTGCTGGTATATTGTCTTAATCCTAGCTACCATAGGATGAGCATATTGTATGCCATATTGTATATTAAAATAAATTTTCTGGGAAATCACATGAGAAATTTTGGAATTAATCTTTATCTAATATTTACTAATTCAACTTATTGCCTTTGAATTATTTATTTGTTCTATAATATAAATAATGTATTAGTTTTAGATTCTACTTCTTTCCTTATACATAACTATATATAAAATAGAAATAGGAAAAGTAAAAAGCTCAACTGGTTAGACAATATGAATTTAATTCATTTTTATTTTATTGTATTATTATAAATAGAAAAATATAAAAATAAAATTAGGTTAAGAAATTTTAGTTTTTTTTTTTAAATTATGTATATATAACAAATGGTTTAATATATATATATATATATATGTGCGATCAAAATTGAATGATGAATTATGGAAAAATGATATTGAGAAGGACTGAGTTCTTCAACACACGTGTGTAAGAAAGATAAAATATAATATTTTTCTATTAAAAGATCGTGAAAAGAGATATGAAGTACCTATGTTTTTAAATAAACCAATTTTAATATTTCTTTGTATTTTGTAAGTGATGAGATTGAAGAAGGGAACACTGGTCTATAACCATCGTGGCAAAATCCTATTAGATTTTCCAAAATACAATGTATGTGTATTAAAGAAAGATAAGAAATTAATACTTTTGATTTAAGAATTAAAAGAAAAAAGAAATATACAAGGTATATATTATTATTTTTTTCTAATTTTCATATATTTCAATAAATACATTTTAATAGTATTTGCTTTTTTATGTTCAAGTAATAAAATTAAATGAAGAAACCACTTACATATAACGATTATGACAAAATCATAGTAAACTCTAACGCTCGTAAAAATAAGTTTTGGTTTACTCTGGTATTGATTATTACTTGGTAAAAAATTTAGTTTAATTACTTGGAAACATTTGGAAATTTTTAGAAGAAAATATAATTGTATTATAATAGTTATTAATTTTGTAATTTTCCATATATTAGTTTGAGAAAATGAGTGTTTTAAGTTTTAAGATGGTTGGTTTTTATTTAATAATATTTAACTTAAAAAAAAGTTAATTATAATAATTTCAAATTAAATGACATTCATAGAATACAAAGAATAATCAAAATATATTTAGCTGAAAATTAAATGATATTATATTACTAAATAAAAGTTATATAAAAATTTCTAAATATTATGTAACATGTTTGAAAGGAAAATTATTATAAAGATTTGTTTTCTTTTTATTATTATTATTCGTTAAATCAATTGAAATTAAATATTAATTTTTTAAATTTATATTTATTTATATATATATATATATATAAGTTTGACAAGATGATAATTTCTTCATGTTTAATATATCACTCTCATTAGGGGAGGGAATTGAACTAGTGACCTCACATCAAGGAGTGTCTTAACACAACTCTCAATCACCTTATATCCAAGGCCTCGTGAAAAAGGAAAAAAAATAAAAAATGAATTAAAATAAAAAGAAAAATTTCCTAAATAATAAAATTCATTGATTTAAAGAGTAAATAAAATTTAATATTATAAAAATTAATGAAAAAATATTATTTTCCCAATTTTTTTAATATGAATATTTTTAAAAAATTTTGACTGAGTTGTAAAGATTAGCATTTTATTCTTTAAAAAAAAATTAAGCTAATTTTCAATCTATCTCAAATGTCCTTCTAACACAATTTAATTAATCTATTTTCACTAAATTCAACATTAATCATAATGTAAATGATAGAATCCTTAAGGAACTTGATATATAGCATAATATTTTAGAGGCTTATCCCTGAATGCGGGTGACAGTAGCAGCACGCTTGAACACAGTATCTCCCTTGCTTGTGAGGAAAAAGATCTGCAGCGCAGGCCTTCACATGACATGGATCCTCACTCCTGCATTCATTCCCATGAGATGACAGAGAGCAGGCATCATGAAGACAGGCAACATCCCCTTAGGGGCACCTCTTTGCTGCAATATCTTGAATGATCTTTTGGACGGATATTATGTGCGGCCATAACTCTACGCACATGCCTACTCATGAAATCAATTACAACATGCAGCTGCGAGTGAAGAATAATAATGCTCAACATATTCGCATGTGTCACAACCCTACAAAAGGAAAGGACCTATAGCACAGAGCCACTCACAGTACTCTACTCCTTCTAGTATTTTTGATTCATTCCATGCCCTCTTATGTGCCTGGTCTGCCATGTAGCCTCCCCCGTAGTGCTGCGCTATGTAGAATCCCCCGGGTTGCGCACTCCCCTGATTGTGCGCCTCACCTCGGCTCCATCTGCCCTACTAGTCTCACCATCCTATGTGCTCCCACTATCCTGCGTCCCTTACTACACACCCTCCTTCAACGTACCTCCCTGTCCAATAACTCCTCATTGCGCACCTCTCGTCTCGGGTCAGAGCTTCTCCTCACCTTCTCTCAGATCTCCATCATCTCCCTGCCTCATCTGATCATGGCCCCTAGGCTGTGCCAACGCACCATCAGAGGTGGACAGAGAGGTGCACTCCCCAGCCGTTACCACCATGGGTCAGATAATCACTTGGAATCTGTTGAAGGTTCCTCCTCGGGCAATCACGTTAGAGAGGACCCCCAGAGTCCCGAACTTGAATAGGAGGAGGAGGCCCCACTCATGTAATGAAAAGAGACATAAGCGGACCACGAAAATCCACCATTGCGCACCAAGAGCACTCAGTGCCCCACAAGACTAAGCGTCTCCCATCACAAGAGGAAGAAGGGGATGACTCAAATGTCTGGAAAATGGACTTGGAAGGCACATATATGCGAGTCCTGGATGCCGAGTACCCAGTGGCTCCCATCCTCTGCACACCTGCTTCCAGGCCTCCTCGTCAACCTACTACTGAAGAGGATGTAGCTGCATAGGAGTACGCCTGTCCCATTGTCGAGGAAGATCCAGATAGCGATGATGATGCAAAATACTCATGATTGCACAACAGCTCAACTCTTCTTAGTTTTTGGTCATGCTTGTTATTATCACAGAACCTCTAGTTCCACTGGTGCTACGATACATTTTGTAATTTACTGTTTGATGTCATTTTCGAGCTGGTTTCCTCCATGGAGGCAGGCCCATATTTGCACAGTAAAGGCTGGGATTGGCTAAGCGCAGCTTACTAACCTAGCCTGTAGCATATGTACTCTTCTACTTTCAAATTAATATAGTTTAGACTCACTTACCAAAAAAAAATGTTTTAGAGGCTTATAATAGCATTCCATCTATACAATATCATGTTAAGAATATAAAAAGGAGGATTAAGATGAGAATTGAGAAATCTATAAACCCTAATATTCTAGGGGACTCTTTTTCCGGTTATTTTGGTACAAACATTCCATTGGTCATGTAAAAATTAGTGAATTGAATTGCACGAAAAATGTGAATTTTGTCACTTGATTAACTCACTTGATTGTTTCTATATTTTGGAGTAGTTGGAAATATTTTGTTGCAACAAGATTACGATATGTCGTCAGTTTTAGGTTGCATTGTAGGTGAAATTAGACTTCAAAGATTACTGTATCTTGAATTTCGTAAAAATGGTTGTCAATATCAACACAAATAGGAAGTTAGTGGTGAAATATCATCAAAAGTGACCTAAGGATATGTAATAGAGTATTGCAAGAAAACATGACAAACACAAACCTTGATGATATAGTGCTCTCTCCAGGAGGAAAGAGTTCCCTTTTTTAAGTATAAAATGCACTAAGACTTTACAAAGTTTTATAATTCAATGAAATATTCACAAAGAATTAACAATATTTTATAATTCAATGAAATATTAGCCAAAAAAATGATATATACATATTATATTATTCATAAAGTAGACTTAATTGTTTCTGTGTATCATAGGTGTTTACCCATTTATTATACATCTAAATTTGTTTGGGGGGCGGTTCTTAAATTTTTTTTCGCTTGGAGAATACTGATAGCTAAAAAATGACCTTTATGGTAGTTCAATGCATAAAGATTGGACTTTAATGCCCACAAGCTTCCTTTATGGTATGAGACTCACATTTCCTCTCGTGACCATGTCCAAGGCCCCAAGACCCATAATTATTGCTAAAAAAATCCTAAGGGTGCCCATGTCCCTCCTTAATAGCCAAGGATCCCCTTGAGAGATTATCTATGGTGGGTTGAGGTGTCAAACATGAATATTAAGTCTTGGAAGCAACCTTTGGAGCGAAACACTTGATATTTCTCCACTAGAAATGATTAACTCCTTAATGTTTTTTTTCTACAATAAACACAGTAGAAACTAATTTTCAAATGTGATAATTACCTCTAATGATCTTCAATTAATTTATATTGTGCCACATATATCATTAAGCAAGTATACTCATAAAATCTCAACAGTAATGTAACGAAGAAAAAAAAAAAACAAATAAGATCATAAAGAGACAACCATGCACAATAGAGACAAGAAGTGTTTCCTGGGAAACCAAAACTTGGGAGAAAACCCACCAACTCTTCATATAGGAGAAATTCTTATTCACCAAACTTTACAATAAAATATCTAGAAATATTTTCCAAAACCAAGTCCAAAATTTAGCCATTTTATCCTTTTTATGCTCCCATGAGTGTCTTTTATATAAGAGAGACGATGAATGAATGAGACAAATGAAGTGTCACACTATGTGTATATATACAAGTCAAATAGGTGCATTTATCCCAAGGGACATTTCATTTCATAGTGGGGCTGACTTGTCACTTTTGAGCCAACATGAAACCTAAAAATAAAATTTATTTTATTTTAATTACCATAAATTTTCTCGGTTGACTTAAGAGGCCTCTTTCCATGCAGGAATACCTCCAAATTATACACAATAATCAACACTCCCTCATAGCGAGGGATGTATTCTCCTTGGTTGCAACAGATTCTCCTTTAGCTAAAATTTCTCCTTCTTAATGAAAAGTTTGTGAGCTTGTCATATTGATGCCTATCTATATATAACTCCATTCGAAGTGGGAAATGTAAATCCTCATATATCTAGGGTTGGCCAAAGTCATTTATGGCTCCTTAGGGAATGTATCGATCTCCATTAATCATGACCTATCCTACACATCCAAAATTTTCTATCTTCTTGGGAGATAATGTTACCTTTGGACTATCGACCTTTTTGGTCAAATTCCCTTATGAGCTAGCCAAATCCTTTTTGCAGCCAAGTCCTTTTGGATCTAAAGGTGAATTTCATCTATCTCCTTTGATCAACATCACCAAGTCCTTATGGCTTCTAAGAATAATATCTCCAATCCTATAATTTCCCTAAGACATTCACCTTTGTTCGACCTAGCGAAGTCTTTTTGGAAGGAAATTCCTTCTAGCTTCAGAGGTGAACGTATCTTATAATTTCCCTATAATTTCCTTGGGCCATTCACCTTTCTGGTCAAATTCATTTATGAGATAGCCAAGTCCTTCTAGCTTCAAAGGTGAATTATTCATCTCCTCTTGGTCAAATTCCTTAATTACCTAGCCAAAGTCCTTTATGGATTCAGGATATGGCAATCCCAATCCTACAAATAAATCATCATTCCTTTTCAACGAGGGAGAAATTCAACACCAAATTAAGCTTGTCTTTTAAGTATGTCCACAATCTTCTCATTTTTGGTGTACGAGATCTCTCTTGATCCTCTCTGTGTCATGTCTCAAATGAAGTGGCATGGCCATATCCCTTTGGCTTTTGAAGTAGGTCATCATATAGTACTACTGGCTACTCCCTATATCACGGAAGGAAATTCTCCTGCCACTAATGCTCCATCTGTCACGTGAGCAAGTCCTTCTACCACTGTTGATCTCTCTATCACGTAAGATAGTCCTTCTACTATTGTTTCTACCCATATCACATAAGTGAGTCCTTATGCAATTGTTGCTCCCTCTTACTTGAAGAACCCTTTGCCACAAAATTTTATTGGCACCCTTCATGATGTACCTAAAAACCTATTATAGGGTGCCATGGAAGAAATGGTTATATCCAAGAAAAGACAAAAGAAAAGAGGTTGACCGAGGAATAAAATAATAATAACCAAGGGAGTAAAATATAAAGTACTTATCTCTTGATTAGGAGGGAAAATGTTGAATATTATAGGGAATTGTCAATTCCCTCTTGATTCTTGCCTCCTTGCTGAAATCAAAATCAATCTTGGAATGCTCATACTTGTCCTCAACATTAGCTGCTAATGCATGTTTCTTTCCTTTCCTTTATCTTACACAATAGCTAGGGTTTCTTCATCCAACAGATTCATCAAATTATCTAGCCACACCAACAACTCAAAAATAAGTTGGCATCAATACCATGTCATTCCATATGCCATCAAGGAGATTAACCAAATGTGCATCAAACAAAAGCTACTTTCATGTAGCACTCCAAGCCTAGCTTTGATTATTACAAGATAGATCTTCATCAATGTTGTAGTACCTTCCCCATCATACATAACATCACCATGAAAAAGAAATTCTCTGGTAGAGGTTGCTGACATCGGCCAATGTAGTACAAAAGGATGTTCTAAAAACCTTATTAGCAATAAAAACACTATGATTCAAACCTTAGAGTGAAAGCTTCAATATCCAAGACAATATTTAAATATAAGTGAACCCTACACAATGGAGAGATTTAGTAATTATCACACACATGGAATTTCATGATACTCAACACAACACATCCCAATCATCAACAATCATCAACAATCGTCAACATTTAATCATGGCGATAATTGAAATATAAAGTAACATTTCCCAAATTTTCAACAATAGAATGATCCTATAAGGATTATACAAGTAATAAGTTTCAGTTACATAGTGTTTTAGCACCAACATACAAATCCTTTAGATACAATCATAACCTACTCAACCCTCAAACAAAAATACTGAATATATGACGACTACCGGGTAAACATATCATTAATAGATTTTAGACAACTCTGGTTAGTAATGTTGTAAGTTCCACAATGCTCATGATTGACACTCTACCAATCACACCTATGTTCCAACACATTTGCATACTTGGATCAACATTAACATTTTTCCAATTCACATAACAAACACACACCATTCATATCTATGCCAAAAAAAATTTAGATCACATACATTACACTTGGACCACAATCACTCTCCATCCACACACTCGTTAATTGCACAAAAACTAACTCATGGAAGGCTCAACACACAAGTATACAAATTATTGACACTCTTGTCGCATCATGGTTCTGCAACACATTACATTGTATATTCCAGGGGATAACTTCCATGTTGAGCCAGTCATGAATTAGTAGATCCCATTCTGCCTATGTTTCCATGCAACAACCATATTTATGATACTTTAAAGCTTAAACAAAATTTCATGCATGAGTGAATTGCAACAATAAAACCACTTGAACAAGAAAAAAAAAAATTTGAACCAAATTTTGATAGTTTCTCATAAACACCAATAACATAATTTAAAATGAAAAACATGGACATCAGAAGCAGACTGAATCAATTCATGATATTTTCCATCCATGCACCATGCCATCTATCACGAAAATATGTCTCATCCTATACTCTGATCATGAGCACAAAAATTATTGCAAAAAAGAGATGAAGGTGGCTAAAATTACACAAAGTACAAGATAATTTGCCTCAACCCTTGCATATCGATATGAGAAACAATCCATGGAATTTTGTTGCAATGAAGTGGCACAATATAGTCTCATAAATTCCATGAAAGAACTAGAGAGAAGAAATATAGACCACATGATCCAGGTGGATATTGGTGGCCACCCACCTATTCCACTTAGACCTCTAGTCGATTTCATCATTTTCCTTGTTTATAGCAACATTTACTATTTTTAGGAGTTTTTCGGATCCTGAACTTCTGTAGAAATTTTGACCCCATAAATGGTGTTTTTTAAGGTTCACCATAGGTCTATAGCCATAGGCAAGCTGATACGAAAAATCCTGTAGTACTCAAATTTATCTTTCCAATGAGGCATTGTACATGCCAAATGGAGATAATATGACCAATTTACGACCAGAGGAAGTTGGTTTCCTAACTAACCCCAATGGGGCCCACAAACTCTTGGTGTTCCATCTCTTGGGGTTAGGGTATTGGTTGTTTATGGTTTTCTCTTGTTATTTAATAATAAAAATTCCCTTAAGCCTCATTGTAACACAGTTTAGAGGCATGTAGCCGCCATATCTCTTCTCAGAGATAAGCTACTATCGCCCAAGCTGGTTTATTTTCATTCTGTCTGTAAGCATATTTCAATTCTTTGATATTAATGAAATGAAGTATTATTTCTACTGCATCTCTATTTTTATGGTTATATATATATATATATATATATATATATAGATTGTCGTGTTCCTGTTTATGTTTAGATAAGTGTTTATCACAACATTCTTCTCTTTCTCTATTTTTCTTCGCATGTCCCCAATGAGGTCAGGGTATAAGGAGGTAGGGCTCAAACTAGTTGAAACTTTGCAAGACCAACCTCGCAAACCCCGAAGTCCTCCCATGGGAGAAGAAAATAAATATGATGGAGAAAATGATCCTTTCAAAATATTTCTCGAAGAAGCCATCAAGTGATAGAGTAACGCGATGATAGACAACTTTTCCCAGATCCTTCGCTGGATGCCCACAGACGACACATCTTCATCTGGCAGTCACTCTAGAGGTGCCACTCCCTTCAAGTTACAAGTACAAGGAACCCCCAAACCACAGAAAAAGTAAAAATCCAAGGAAGATCGACCAAGGACAACCCGTCGAAGCTACAAGAAAAGAATAACACAACAAAGACAAAGAGGGACATGAGAAAGTGGTATGAGTTCCATAAGAGGACCACTCACAAGACAAGCAAGTCTCGAGTCAAGTAATCATTGGTGGTTGAGTTGAAGGATTCTGAATGAGATGCATGTTTCGACTATGAGTTAGAACCTAACAAGGGGAATGGCAAAGGGAAGTAGATTATTCATGCGGAGCCCAGTGGCATTGTTGCCACCAGCAAGATCCAAAAGGATGAGCCCACAGATCCAGAGGAGGAGGAGCACCTCTTCCATTCCTAGATGTGGGTGAAGGGTTCTCTACTGCAGTTCATTATTGATAGTGGGAGAAAAAATAACCTCATTTTAGCAGAGTTCGTGAAGCATCTGGGCCTACTGACCACAACACACCAGCATTTGTACTCCATCGGGTGGCTTCACCAAGGACGAGATCTCTGCATCAACAAAAAATGTCTCCTTCCCTACAACATCAAGCCCTTCACAGATAAGGTATTTTGTGATGTTGCTCCTCTTGAAGTCTGTGATGTATTATTAGGCCAACCATAGTTGTGGAAGCAAAAATTTTTGTATGATTCTAGGCATTGCACTGTTATTATTACTTTGGGTGATAATTTTTATAGGATACCGTAGGTAGCACCGCCTTCTTCCATCTCTTTGATCACCGTGAAGAAATGAAGTAAGCTCATTTCCAAAACCAATAAATGTGTGTTCCTTATGATTTTCTCTCAGGGAAAGAAAAATATTGTGGCCATGGCGTCTAGACATGGCTATTTCATGTAGTAGCAGTAGATGGAAAAGGTCGTGGATGAGTACAAGGACATATTCACCTCACTGACAGGGGTACCTCTACACTATCACGTCAAACACTCAATAAATATGACTATGGGCATGCCAATACCCAATGTACCAATCCATCGTCTCTCTGTTATGGAGAACGATGAAATCAAGAGGTAGATTCAGGAGCTATTGCAGAAAGGGAACATCAAGCCAAGTTTATCACCCTGTGGGAGCCCGGTCGTGTTGGTAAAGAAGAAGGAAGGAACCTAGAGACTTTGTATTTATTATCGGGTGCTGAACAAGGTCATTTTTTGGAATAGGTATTCAATCCCACAAATTGATGACCTTTTCGACCAGCTCAAAGGGGCCAAATAATTCAGCAATATTGACTTGAAGTCCGTCTATCACCAGGTACCAATCAAACCCTTCGATGTTTTGAAGACTTCCTTAAAATCCAAGGAGGGAATTTTCAAATGGTTCATCATGCCTTTCAGGTTGACGAATTCCCCTACAACCTTCATGAGCTTGATGGAATATATCTTACGACCCTTCACTACTCATTCATGGTGGCGTATTTGGATAAAATCCTAATCTTCAGCAATATTTGGGAAGATAACCTCCACCATATTTGATAGGTACTCCAAACCCTACGAAAACACAAGTTGTGTGCCAATTTGGAGAAATTCACTTTTGGTATGACCCAGGTTCAATATATAGGGTACATCATTGATGAGTGGGGTGTGCATGTTGACCCAACCAAGATAAAAGTCATTCAATAGTAGCCAACCCCAACCACTCTAATAGAGCTTTGCATATTTATGGGTATTGCCAACTTCTACCGTAGGTTCATGTTGGGATTCTCTCAAATCACTTGGCCTTTGAGTCAAGTCACCAAGGGAGGAGTGAAAGAAAATTTATTTTGGTCTGAATCCCAACAGAAGGAATTTGTTGCGTTGAAGCATCACCTCTGCTCTGCACCAGTTCTCACATTACCAACCATGTAACAACCATTTGAGATTGAGATAGATTCTTATGATTATGTGATTAGCACAGTTCTTACTCAGCAGGGGCATCCAATAGCATATCACAGTGAGATACTTTCAGACACAGTTCGAAAGTATCCCACCTATGCCAAAGAGATATATTCCATTGTGTAGGCCTACCGAAAATTGAAGCATTACATTATGGAGAAGGAAATTTTCATCCACACAGACCACCGATCCCTATAGGTCATACTGACATAAGGGAAGTTGTAGAATGATCTCCAACAGAAATGGTCCACATACAAGGGAAACACTAACAATGTTGCAAACTACCTCTGTCAACCACCGATCATGGAGCTGACCACTATGCTCAACTCTTGTGGACACGAGACTTCAGGGTTCTGACTCTATACAAGAGCGATCCAAAATTCGGCAACACATAACAGACACTCCTAGAAGGCAAGAAAGTTCCAAATTATCACCTCCAGGATGCACAGTTGTGCCATATTAGACACCTCTTTGTTCCTTCAAGCGAGCGTGCCAAGATGATTATGGAGGTGCACTACAATCAAGTCGTTAGACATTTTGGGGTAGATAAAATAGTGGAAATACTATAGAATTATTTTTATTGGTCGAACCTTTGATAAGATGTTGGGAAGTACATCAAATCTTGCATTGCCTGCATGATTTCCAAACCGAACATCAAGAATAAAGCCCTATATACTTTTCTTCCTACTCCTAGTTGACCTTGGGAATCCAAATCCATGGATTACATGTCTAGACTTCCTTCTAATAAGCATGGAAACAACTGTGTTTTCGTGGTCGTCAACAGATTCTTTCAGATGGCCATTCTAGTGGCCTGTAAGAAGAGTAAAACAACATAATCCATTTTTAAGTTCTTCTTTCAACGAGTGCGGGTACACTTTGGGATCCCACAAACCATTATCTCAAATTGGGACAATAGGTTCCTAAGTACATTTTAGTCTCATCTCTGGTCAATGTTGGATACTAAGCTCATTAATTCCATGGTTTTCCACCCCCAAATTGATGGCCAAACAAAGGTAATCAATAGGATGATCATACACATTCTACGTATTTACAACTTGAAGCATCCAAGCACGTGGGATGAAATCCTCCCTTATGTCCAGCATAGATATAATAGAGCTCTCTATAGCTCAAATGGCCATAACCCCTTTTAGGTGGGGTTTGGATTCTAGCCACTGTGTCCCATTGATGTGGCCATATCATTTGCAGCTACTTAGGAAGATTCAGATCATCTCAAGTCTGAAGCTGACAGGGCTAACAGCTTTTTTGAGTGCATTCATCACATCTTATAGTAGGTCCATGAAATATTGGATAGAGCCAATCCTAAGTCAAAGCAGCGACATGATCAACATCGAGTGTCACACAAGTTCCAAGTGGGTGACAATGTGTGGCTACATTTGCAAAAGTAGCGCCTTGTTAGGCCCCACCGTAAGCTTCACCCACTCTGATATGGGTCATACACCATCACCAAGGATGTAGGGGACAATTCCTTTGAGCTCAACATTCTATTGTTCCTTTGCGTGCACCCATGTTCAATGTCCACTGCCTTCGACCATACTTTCCACCATTACTGGACACATCTGGCATTGCAAAAAAACTCAAACCAACGGAGTTAAACCGAGACTGCATGGAACAAGCCAAAAATAATGGGATCATGGACATGTAGATAAAGGAAAATTTATAACAGAGGATCCAACTATATCGACTTGTCAAAGCATGCCAACTCCTTCACCAAGGCATGTGGTTCACCAGCTACCAACTTCAACAAAATATTCCTCACCTCGTGGAAGCTCTGCATGCAATGGGGACCATTACTTCCTAAGGAAGGAGGACTAATCGAGTGAATATTGGTGGCCACCCATCTATTATGTCTAGAACTCTAGTCGTTTTCATCGGTTTCCTTTTTTATAGCAGCATTTACTATTTTTAGCAGCTTTTTCGGGCCCTGAAATTCTGAAGCCGTTTTGACCCCTAAACGATGTTTTTTTAGGGTAGTAATCGAAGATATATTTCCAACGAGGTATCATACGTGCCAAACGAATATAATATGACCAAGTTACGACCCCGAGAAGTTGACTTCCCAACCAACCCCAACGAGGCCCACAAACTCTTGGAATTACATCTCCTGGGGTTAGGATTTTCGTTGTTTATGGTTTTCTCTTGTTTTTAACCTTGAGACTCATTGTAACATGGTTCAGAGACATGTATCAACTACATCTCTTCTCAAATATAATCTACCATCACCTGAGCTAGTTTATTTCCATTTTGTTTGTACGCATATTTCAGTTCTTTGATATAAATGAAATGAAGTGTTATTCATGCTGCATATCTGTATTTATGGTTATATTTGTATTTTGTTGTGTTCCCTTTTAAGTTCATATCAACACAATATGTGATCCATACAAATCATCTTACTGCATTACAAATTTCATATGCGGGCGTGATACACAATGAAGAGATCCTCCTGATTTATCATTTCTCGCCATTATGCAATAGATAAAACTAAGCATCTGTCATACGAGTTGACATTATTGGCATGACACATCCTCTGTAGCACGTGGAGACTAATCACGTAGTAATTTCTATGGGGATATAACATTGGAATTGGTTGGACATGTCCTTGGTATTATCGATCTTTGTGACATTGTCAAACCAAACATTTCATCTTTGCTATATCAATTTAGCTTCACTAAGAATAGAGTTAGACTTGTGACTTTCTCTACAAGTGAACCTATGTCAAGAAAAAAAACACCAACCAAATGCAATGTAGATCATGGATATGAGATTGTAGAATAATCAACCAGAAGCCTTAAACTAATGTTGTCATCACAAGCTATGAGATCATGTGTCAGCCCAATAAAAAATAATCTCATATCATTATCATAAAAATACCACAAAGAAGCCTCAGTTCATGTCATACTGATATTGCAGAGTATATTCATAAATAACGATGTCACAAACCAATATCCGATATGCTAAAACTTGTGTTTTTTTTTTCTATTCAAGCGTCCTCCATTGAATGTGGTAGGGTTTCAAACAAAAACCACCTGGGGCCTATCTCACACCTCTTTCATGGCCTACAAAAAAATGACATCGATCTGTTAAAAATGGCCCCATTTTCCTGTATTTTATCCTTAGACTAGACCCCTTTTGACCTTACATTACTATTACTCTTTCTATACTATGGACTAGGGCAAAAACAACCCTAGACGTACTTCTTCTAGCTTGTCTCTTCAATGGTTGCTCCTATCAACTTGGCTACATACCATGTTGATTTTTCTACAATAAACATAGTATAAATCATTTTTCTAATATGATAATTACTTCTAATGGTCTTCAATTAATTTATTTTATGCCACATATATCAATAAGAAATTATACACAAAAAATATCAACAATGATGCAACGAAAATAGTAGAAACAACTAAGATCATAAAGATACAACCATGCACAACAGAGACAAAAAATTTCCTTGGGAATCTCAAACTTGGGAGAAAACCCAAGAACTCTTCTTTTAGGAGAAATTATTATTCAACAAGGTTTACAATAAAATATCTAGAAATCTGTGCCAAAAACCAAGTCTAAACTTTAGCCATTTCATCCATTTTCTACTCCCATGTATTATATAGAAGAGATATGACGAGTGAGTGAATCATCCAGAAAGGTCATTTTAATTATGGGTTCCAATTTGAAGAATTGGGGTTTGAAACCTTTTGGACTGATTTTGAGGCATAAAATGGAATTCTTTCGGGTCATTTTTTTTCTTTTGTGGTCGACACCATGAAGTTAATATAGACTCATTGACCTTTCCAATGGTGCACGAATTGCATGAATCAGAGTTCACATGCAAAGGTTGTCTTACATGAGTTTACATATCGTTTTGACCACCATAGTATGATAGGATGCCACATTAGCACTTGATACTCGTAGATATGGGGCTAGCCACTTGTGGACTTTTAAGAAGACTAAAATTTTGAAAATCGTGATTGTATTTGAGGGTTGATGGAGTTGAAAGTTACCTTTAGTTGATTATCAATCTATGTTAAATGTTTGGGCATTAGGATTAGGTGTTCCATTCTATGTTACTGTATCTTGTTCCATAGTTGAGTAAAGAAATTGAGAGCGGGAAGTTAGAGAGAAAAAAAAAGGGGTTGAAGGTTCTATAGCAGCCTTCTAGGCCACAAGTATAGGATAATTCCATAAAGAGTACCTATTCCTTCGTACTTGAATATTTACATACCAGATAAAAGAGAAGAGAGCAACCTCACCTTCTAGTTAGATTTTCTCCAGTAAGGGTTTTTTAGGGTAAAAAATATGTCAATTATTTTTTATACTTCTTGAATTTTAGCTATTTTATTAATTTAAGTTGAAAATAAACTATTAAAGGTATCCAGATTGGATCATTATATAATTTTTCATCCATCTCGATGCTTTCGGAGTGGAAAAAGTGGGGGAATCAACTCAAATGACCATTTTATTTTCCAAACCTAGTTTGAAAAATTGGGGCTTGAAACCTTTTGGGAGTAGTTTGAGGCATCAAACAAATTTTTTTTGGGGAGGGGGAAATTCTCCACATAAGTGTAACACCTTTTTGTGCTATTCTATAAATCGATACCTTTTTCAACCGTACAAGAATCACCTTAGTCAATGTCTATATGAAAAATTTATTCCACCCAAAAGTTAACCTTCCTACTATGACTGCCATAATTTGAGAGGATGCCACGTCAGTCCCCATTGTTCATAAAAAAGGTGTTATCCATGTCATCATTATGAATAATACTCTAGAATAACCCATACTATAAATGATCTAGTTAATATTTTAAGGAATTAAACTTAACTACTAGACTTATGTTATGGGTTTGAGTTATAATTGAGTCGCTAAGAGGAAAAGGTGTTCCATTCTATTCGAGTATATTTTTTTCCCTATATGAGTATATTAGTCGAGAGGGGACATTGAAACCAAAAATATGGATTATTTGTGCACTATAGCAGTCCACAGGCCACATGCCTCACTTCATTGTACTTGCATCCATTTTCCATTTAGAGAAAGAGAGACGACCTCAACTTCCAGTAGGGTTTTCTCTCGAAATGGTTTCCTAAGTTATATATTGTGTTAATTTGTGGTATGTGAGTTTTATTTCATTGTACTCTCATTTTTCAATAATTATAATTTTCATGCATATACAATAAATAATAATTCACAAGTCTAGAAATCTAAGGAGAAATAAACCCTCATAGTGTAGAATTCATAATTTAAACATAGTTTTATCAAATTTGTTGTGGCGAACTGCCCAGTGGAATATCCATGGAAGTTTATGGATCATATTGGTGCCAGTGAAAGTTTATTTAGGTAAATTTTATGGATTTGTAGGGGATCCCAACTGGTTAAGCTTAAAGTCACAAAACCCCAGTCATGGTTGATGAATTTGTGAATAATCCTTGTGATACAATAAATGAGAGGTTTGTGCGGTTGGAAACACGAGTTGTAGGTATAAAACATAATGTGAGCCTCTTCATGGAACCCTAACCAATAAGCTTGGGTTATTTAATGAATACGGGGTTTTAATGAAGAGATCTAATTAGATGGGAGATGAGGAGATAAGGAAGAAACAAAGAATGAGCTAAAGAAAAAAATCAAAAAATATCAACCTAATTTGAGTGTCGTGAACCATTCAAAGTCCCTATTCAAAATACAAGTGAAGATATAAATCAAACCATATTAAGGTGAGATTGATCCTCTAAAGTTAAATCACTCATTGCAGTATTTAGAAGTTTATTTTAATGTTCATCACACATATGAAGAATAGAAGATTTCATTTTCTCATTTGAAATTAGAGGGACATGCCTTGACGTGATTGGAAAGCCACATGGATACCTTAATGTTGGAGGGAGATCCTCCCTTGGTTAAATGGGAGGATTTCAAAACCCTCATAAAGTCACAATTTTACCCTATTTGGTATGTATAGGATCAATGGATTTGGTGGCAGTACTTCAAGCCGAAGTAGGGGAAAAATGTACAGTAGTACACCACAGAGTTTAGAAAGATGACCATAATGTTAAGTATGTCCCCAAAGAACCCATATGAACTACTCAAGTATCTGTGGAGTCTACATAGCCATCCATGGAATCAAGTGATGTTGTTTGAGCCTATATTAGTGGACGAGGCTTGCTTACAGATGTAGTACCTAGAGAACATAAGCCATAAGAAAGGGAAATCAAGTGGGTCGAAGTGGAAGGATAATTAGGACACTTTTAAAGAGGGAAAGAAGAATTAGAAAGTGGGGAAGATAAAAATATGAGAAAAAATACATTGATGCAAAGATCCTAGTAGTAATTGTAACATTGATGTTCATACATCCTAATAGTCATTGTAAGTTGCATCTAGAGCTTAGCCCAAAGAAAAAAAAAAAAGGTGCAAAGAAGAATAACCTCATGGTCACTGATTGATCAAATAGATTTAGAGCAACTAGGATGTGAATGATAATATTGTATGTACATCAATGTAGAAGGAGATGAATATGAATAACCTTTGACAACATGAAGAGAATGAAACAACTATACCTTCCATATAAAGATACATGTCAAGAAGACAAATATAAATGCTCTGTTCAACTCATGATCACAAGTGAAACTCATTTTAGCAGAGTTGGTCAAAAAACTGAGATTGGAAGTTTTTGATCATCTAAGTCCATATAAATTAGAATGGGTAAATCAGGTTGCAAAAATAAAAGTAACCAAACAATGTAAAATTAGATTTGCTATGAATCTGATTATATTGATGAAATAAAACTAGATTTATTTCCCCTTGATGTATGTGTAGTGGTGCATGGAAGTCCCTATATGTATATGTGAGATACAAGCTCCATGTGGAGATCCAACCAATATCACCTTATCAAGGATGGAAAATCCTTCACCATCAATGTGCACAAGGGAAAGTCTAAAATTTTACTAGTAAGTGTCAACCAAGACAAGAAATTGATCAATTCTAGAAATAAGTATGTTTTACTATTTTTAAGAGAAAAGCGATCTACAGAATAGTTAGCGAGAGAAAATTCATCCTTGAATGGGTGTACTAAGAAACAAAGATATTATTTGGAAGAGTTTTTGTGGGCATATAGGGAAGTGTTCCAGGAGCGTAAAGGGATACTTCCCAAGAGGGAAGTGGAGCACATGATTCAATTATTGTTGAAATCCCTACTTCCAAACATTAGGTTGTATAGGAAGTCCATCATAGAATCAAGTGAGGTGAAGAAACAATTGTAGTAACTACTGGATAGGTCACATTCAACCAATTACTTTATCATGTGGGTCATCCATCATCATTGTGTGAAATAAGGATGCGACCACTACAAGGAAAAGATCCTCTAGCAGATGTTTTTGAGGAACCCCTTATAAAAATATCCCAGATATTCGTTTGTAGCAGAGGTCTCTAGAGGAGGTTGGTGGGTGGAAGTTTTTGCGGTGCGTTTCTCATCATAAACAACACTCGTGCATTTTACGAAAAACGCACCAGTGCGTACTAAAAATTGGCAAACCAAGACATAGTGCTCTCTATACAAACCCGCCCGATGTGTATAATTACTCTAGTGCACTAGTGCTCTACGTATAAATAGGCCTGGTGCGTCTCCGTACTCCAGCGCACAGTAACGATGGGCGGTGCGCCATTGATAATATCGCCCGGTGCGCCTCAAAAACCCACACACCAAAATAGGGTTAAATAAAAAAAATTACCAGGTTGAAAAATGTCATTTTTACTTCTTCGGTGTCCAGGCCTCTCAAGCACCGGTGTGAGTTTGCCTTATGTGAGGCGCCCTGTCATCAGTGCTCCCATTACACACATTGTTGTCGTCCATTGCCCACCCTGTGGAGTTTGAATTTTCGAAAATGGTGCGAAAATTTTGTTTCTTCAATTCCTTAGCAAATATTCCTCCTCGACGCGCAAATGTACAGGTAATCTACTTGTTTCTCAATAACTAAAATTTTTAGCAAATTAAATTTTGAAATTAACTTAAAATTAGCCGTTAAAAAAAAAAAAATTATGTGTGATGCGTTCGAGTCGTTCAGCTCGTATTGTTCACGGTGCCGCCTACAAATTTACAGGTCACACCATGGACGGTGTTAATGGAAACTGCACTAGGTTTTGGTGCAGTACCGAAAAAATGTGCACCATAACTAATTTAAAAAATTACAAGGCGGTGCGGTCGTTTAAACGACCGCACCATTGACTATGTAATAGTGTTAGGAGGGCGGTGTGTTGACCAAACTAATCGCCTCGGGGTAGATAGTTAGGTCAGCGCACCACCCACCTGACAACATTACATAGTCAACAGTGCGGTTGTTTACAAAACCGCACAGTTGACAATGTACTGTTGTTGGGCAGTGTGTTGACCAAACTATCCACTCTAAGGCGGATAGTTAGGTCAGCGCACTACCCACCCAACAACAGTACATGGTCAATCGTGCGATCATTTATAGGACCACAACGTTGACCATGTACTATTGTTAGGCAGTGCATTAACCAAACTATCCGCCCCAGAGTGGATAGTTTCATCAACGCACTACAGAAAAATATTTCCATCTTTGGTGGAGCACGAACATTTTCCATGTGCATGGAGCGCGATGCGTGATAAAAAAATACGCACTAGTACCGATGCGTGACTATTTTTTGGGGCACACCGACGGTTTATTTTTTTCAAAAAATTATATATATATATATATATATATATATTTATTTATTTATTTATTTAAATACATTTCTCATTTAATAAAAGAAATGTATTTAATATGTGAATCATTCAGCGACATCAATGGAGAGAACAAAGGGAACAAAAAGAACATATGGAGGACTGGTATAACGTGATTCAGTTGTGGGAGGCACGAGAGAGAGAGAGAGACTTTTGTACCCTCGCCCTATTATGACAACCACCCGGTTGCTCCTAAGGGAGGTAGGCCTCATTAAGTTCTACAAGGAGGCTACATCCTTGAAGGGCCATAGTGGGTTATTGGGACAACTAATCTTCAAGTGGGATGCCCACCAACAGGATTTCCGGGTCGGTCCTAGTTAATGATTCACACCCACTGAGAAGAAAATATGTTTTATTACTGGTCTATCTAGGGGAGGGCAGGATTTGCCCCAGTTCCTAGATTTCCTCGTCGGTTATGCAACAGGGAGTTGGTTGGCATACTCGTAGAGATACATTAGGAACGATATAGTTTCTCCTGCAGATTTTCAGGTGCCCTATGGTCAATTACGTATTGCTTTGTTTGGTGCAGAGGAGGTGAGGTGCCTATCATTACTGCTGGCGACCATTGCACACTATACCAGTGAAGGGAAACACATTAGTTGCCCGCTTTTATTTTATGTTGATTCCTTATTCCAGGCGCCACGACTTGTGATATGGTCTGCAATTTTTTTGCAGCAGTTTTGTACAACATTAGATAGATGTCGTTCTCAGGCACGTGGGAGGTTGACCTTCACTTTTTCTTCAAATTTATTTTTTTTATTTTTTGAGAGGTTTCCAAAGATGAAGCCTAGTTTTTTTCGGTGACCTCGTAGGCCAATGATGCATGTATGGATGCATATGTGGGGCCAGATGATGCCCAAGAGGGGCCAGTCTGATTCTCCTGCCAGGATAGCTCCTGATGCACTGGAGTTGCTATCTAGTGTTGATGATCACTCGTTCATTCTGGTGCCATGTCCGTATGCCCGTTTGGATTTTTGAGGGAGTACCAACATCCTCTTCACACAGGAAGAGCCACCAGATGCAAGAGGTAATATTATTGTTTTATTTAAATTAATATAGTTTCATTTTATTTTCTTAATTAACTAATTAGAATTATCAAATTTATTTGTACACATTATTTATGCTGTTTTATTAATTTTTTTAATGAAATTGTCTAATTATTATTGTGTAATATATATTTTGTAGATATTGGGACATTCGTTGGGGACATGATTCCACCCCCACTGAATGATCTAGGTTTAGATGTTGACGAGGAAATCGAAAAGGCAGAGGATTAGGGTGACAGACCTGATCCTGATAGGGTGCAGATACCCGCAGCAGTATAGCATAAGCTGGACACCCGATTCAGGATGGAGTTGGGCGACCAACTCTGTTGATTCCTAGTTGATGAGGGAGTCTGCTTAGCTACAATAAGAGAGATCTAGGTTGATCGTAGGCTCACACAGCTCTGGAAAGGCATGCCCCGCAATATGATGACCCTCATGCGTCATATCGTTGGAGCTTACAGAGCACTGGCGTGGGCTCGGAGGGGTAGGTGTCATGGAGATACATGACAAAGCAACTCATCTAATTATCATGATCATGAGGGGAGTGATCATCATTCTAGTACTCCACCTTCTCCTCCTTCACCTCGTGCTAGAGATCATGAGTAACCAACGTCTAGTCCTGATCAGCAGACACCTTTTGAGCATTTTGCACCATCTCAGCAGACACCTAGTCCTGAGTAAGTACATGATCCTGAGCAGGCGGGTCCATCTGAGGAGGCAGGTCCATCTGAGCAGGTTGCATCATCCATTGAGCAGACTGCACCATCTTCGAGTCATCGGCAGGAAGTTCCTGAGCAGACTGCACCATCGACTGATCAATAGGCGCCTCTTGAGCAGGCATGTCATATATTTGAGCATGAGGTTGCACCATCGATTGTGCAAGCCTCGACTAGTACTAGTATTGATGTAGTACCACCAAATATTTGAAAGTTATATGCAGTTATATTACATTTGTATATTTTTGACATTATATATATATATATATATATATATATATATATATATATATATATATATATATATATATATATATATATATATATATATATATATATATATATATATGGTCCATGTATTTTATGTTCATGTTGATGTACTTAATTAACATGTTGGTGTTCATCATGATGTGTATATTGTTAGGTCATGTTAGATATGTTCATTTAATGTGCTTGTGGATAGATGTGTATGTGATAGCAGTTATTTGACATGAGATGTATGTTTGATGTTTGTGTTGTAATGATGTTATACAATGTTTGTGTTTTGTTAGATGATCATGATCACGATGATTAGATGATGTTACCGAATTTGAATGTGTATTTTAGTCGAATATGATGTTTGTACGACGGTTATCATGATCGTGATGTTTATTTTTAATATTAAATCATGATATTTATTAAATATTATGTTTTGATTGTAATTGAAATTTTAATTTTAATTGTATGTAAAAATGGAAAATTGTAATTGTAATTGTAATTTTAATTGTATTTTTATGTAAAATATTTGTAAAATTGTAATTGTAATTGTAATTGTATGTAATTGTATTGTGAAATTGTAAAATTGTAATTGTAATTGTATGTATTATCTTGATTCAATTTTAATTAAAATTGCAAAATTTGTAAAATTGTAAGTTTGAAAAACTCTAAAAATGTAATTGTAATTGTACTCGTCGTGATTGTAATTGTAATTGTATGTAAAATTGTAAAATTGTAATTGTAATTTTATTCATCGTGATTGTAATTGTAATTGTATGTAAAATTGTAAAATTGTAATTGTAATTGTATGTGAAATTGTAAAATTGTAATTGTAATTGTTATTCTAATTCTAATTCTAATTGTATGTAAAATTGTAATTGTAATTGTATTGTGAAATGATTGTACTTGTAATTGTATGTAAAATTGTAAAATTGTAATTATAATTGTAATTGTTTGTAAAATTGTAAAATTGTAAAATTGTAATTGTAATTGTAATTATAATTGTATGTAAAATATTTGTAAAATTGTAATTGTAATTGTATGTATTGTCATCATTCAATTTTATTAAAATTTGTAAATTTGTAAATTTGTAAAATTGAAAATTAATTGTCAATTTTGAACCATAACTACCATAAGTAAAATGTATACCATAAATATTGTTAAATTACCATAATTGTAAATTTGTATGAATATAAATAATTGTAAAATAATAAATCTAGAATAATATGAATTCTTGTAACATAATAAAGTTTATAAAATAATGCAAATAAATTCATGTTTAGAATTATAATTATTTTATTATGATCTTACATGCCAAAAATAATAGTATACATTTTGAAGATCTCATTCACACACATTTAAAGCAATCAACTAGTTGAATTATTTTAGGAATTGACATTAAAAAAAGAACTTGATACAATGCGTCATTGTTTTCGAGATCAATATAATGGCAAATTATCAAGTGAAATGATTTTAACATTAACACAATGAAAACCAATTAATTCAAAATACATATTATAATGTTTCGAAAAAAAAAGAGTCTTAGTTATAAGGTTAAGTCCTCTTTTTTATAAAAACCCATCTTAAAAAGTATAAATGACGAAATAACACATGTACCATATCGCTCTCGGTTCTCATGACCACCCTCATTATCTTCCAGCTTGCTTGATATGATCACACTATTGTTCTCAATAATATGTTTTGATATAGCATCATGTCTTAATACGAACCACCATCCCTATCCAACACATTTGGGTAAAAAAACACCTAGTTGTAGTGTTTGAAGAAAACATAGGGATCCTTAGCTTCATCCCACATCTTTCTAGAGTTGATACATATCATCCTACTATTGAAATCTTCCTTTACATTATTCTGATCAAAGGTGTCCCACCACTTGAACCTAAAAATTAGACATTGGAAAGAAGAGAAATCCATTTCAATGATCTTTTGTATCTTTCAGACGTAACCTAATGTCCCTCGTACTAGGTTTTGATCACAGTGGCTAGCTCGACTAGATTGATCAAATTCGACTGCCATTCCATAGTCTTATGTCATTGACCATCATCGACATTTTCTGTGCGAAAATGGTGTGCATATGCCCACATAGATGGGAACAAATTCACCTATAAAAAAAGTTTAAAAAATCACAGTGTTATGTGTCTTATAATAACCCAACTGTTAAAATATGAAATATAGATGTTACATTTCAAAGGTGCATTATTAAGTTTAAAATGTACATAAATAGATTATTACTGAGTGGGGGCCCCCAATCCCTATGTTGAGAGCATCCTCTTCAGCAAGCGGGTAACGATCGGTTTCACCGTATTTCTCTCTGACTTGGTTAGAAACCCAACTGTTGCAAAATATAATTGGCATATTTTACTCTAAATGATAAGGCTAAGGCACACTTCTATGATTCAACCATATGAATTATTTCCTATCACTATCTCGTTTCATCCTATTTTGTTCGTACAATGCGACCCATGGTTGTGTCACTTCAGAATTGTAAAGAACGAATTTATTGATTGCTTCAATTTATGCATTCACTGATGAAATAAAACCAACATATAGTACATATAAGATCAAAATATACATTATATTGAATTTCGACATGAATATTTAGTTTTTTTAAATTTGAAAAAATATAAGTCACTACTCTTTATCAAGTGCCTTTTTCCATTTGTTTCGAGAAGCTCCCCTTCTCGTTTGTCTTCATCCCTTTCATTATCCCAAATCACCGCACATGGTCTATTGTCGATATTCTTGATGTACTCACTGGCATAATAGAAAGACTCATACGATATGTACCCCTCTACCATAGACCCCTCGGTTTTTTCCCTTTGTCAAACAAAACCTTTCAGTTTCTTCATGTGCCTCTCGAAGAAGAACATCCAATGATAAGAAACCACCCCAACTAATTCAACCTCATCTACTAGCTGGATTAGAATATGAACCTGCAAATCCATGAAAATCATCAACAGTTCCTTCTCAAACATACAAACAATCTCAACTATCTCTTGACGCCACCATGGAATGCTAGCCACATGAATCTCCTTTGATGTGATCCAACGTACAAATGCAGATAATTTAGATATGACACGTCCTAGGTCTTGGGGGAATTCATGTTTCACACACCCACGCATGAACAAAGGATAATGACACTGCAAAGTTATAAATACATGCAATAATATACAAAATCAGTTATGTTTTATGATCCCTACATGGGATAAAATTTATTAATATAACAAATAATAAAATCATGTTTTTTACTTTATACGTACTCTTAGAAGATTCAAATGGTCATCCATAGTGAAGCAACACCGTAGTGAAGACCCATATGAAGATGGCACCCTCACACCCATTATAACCTCATGGAAAATAATATATTTTTAAAATCCATGGGACATCACCTTCTTTGAAATAGCAATTACAGGGACTAGCTGCCTCTGATCATGTACTTTCTAATTGTCTTGGCCAATGTTTCTTTTTAGTTTTTGAAGTAATAAGATCTTTCCTAACAGCCAATGTGTCACTTTTTTTCGATGATATGTCCCTCCATAAAGAAGATGAAACATTTTTGAATATATGCATGGGATCTAATAAGTGGGTAATCTTAAGATGCTCCCAATATGGGAGGTTACAAAAGATAGATTTCTGTTGAGGAGGTAAATCCCCTCTGCGGACAGAGGTGATCCCTACTAGCCCAGCAGGGGTCTAGCAACAATCAAACAATGTTACGACGCAAGTTCCTAGTTACGAATGAAAATACTAAAGATGGAAGCCTACCTGGAATTCAATGCTATGATCTGAAGAAGAGAGCGTCCCCGTTCCTCAGCCTCCGCAAATCACGATCCCTCCACGATCTCCGCGGATGAAGACCTGCACATGCAAGAAACAAACAGATACAAGCATAAAACCCGACATACGTAACTAAATATCAGTAAGAAAGGATATTACTCATATTAACATAATGGAAAACAGAGTGGAACCATAATCGTAATCATCTATTAAATAACAAACGAAGAGAGATTACAACCAAGTTCTGACGTCGTGGTCTCCTTCGGATGGGTCTCCAGTCGTTCACGTCTCGCAAAGCTCGCCAGGGAAAGGGAAAACCTCTCCTGAGTCTCTCAACAATAGTCTCCTTACTTGAGTCGGCCTTAAGGGAAGAAAGAGGGCTCTTACAGCATAAAGGCTCTTGGGAATTTGGAGATTCAAAGCTTAGGCACTTCAAGACTATCAGCCTTTCAGCCCCTTCATCAATGGATGAAGGCTATATTTATAGAGGAGAGGAGGAGGTTGGGATCCCTACAATAGTGGAAGGGAGGCCTTACCCTTTGGGAGGTTCCCCATATGGTGGAAACAAGAGGCCAAAGGAGGAAGGCCGTGGTTATTCAGGCGAAACCACTCCTGATGACTCATCCACGAAGTTGCTGTAATCGAAACTTCGCCTCTTTTTTTAAAAAACTTTCCATAAACAGAGTGGCGCGGGTGCAACACTGGGACAGAGCGCCAATTGGCGCGGGCTCAGTGTTAATTTTCCCCCATTGGCGTGAGTACATAACGGGCTACCAGCGCCAAGTCAAAAACAGGTGTTTTTAGGGGTCTGCTCAGGAAATGATCAACAGAAGGAATGTTGTCCTCATGGAAAGGGATGAAATGATGGTATTTGCAAGGCATGACACTGCTTATTGGTCACATAAACGACCCTCCAATGGGCGAGATGGGAATTGCAGGGACGGTGACAAATTACTGTGTAACAGATGCCCCCTAAAGCATGAGGCCCGAGAGAGAGAGGGGTGAAATGCTTTACAAGAACATGTTCAACTGAAGGCCCGCCGTCGGAAAACCTGTGCAGAAAAATACAACTGATATCTCAAGTACATGATGTATATGCGGTATGGGCGCAGCCATCCGAAACAGAGTACACTATAATCCGGATCCAGGGCATGGGCGCAGCCATCCAGGGAGGATCAAATAAATAGACTCGGGTATGGTCGCAGCCATCCAATCAGTGAGTCATGTACATAATGATAATAATCCACAATCGCAGCCTGGATTACAACAGACACAATCCAGGGTCTTGTGCTCCATCTCGACCCAAATAAGTACAAGTTCAAGCATGAGAATATGTGAGCTGAAGTCGAACATGCAAGAACATCGTCTGATTACCAGCCAATGATGAAAGCTGTTAACAGACGCGAGAGAAACCACCAATAATGACAATGGTCCTCAAGGTACTAAGGTACAATCTACGGCATGCGAATAAATGAGTTGACGTCGAACACCCGCAGAATCACTCGATCGGAGGTCAATGATGAAAACCTCACGTCGAATGCGACGAACCTGCCATTGAGGCATGCAGGCTCCAAGGTACCATAAAAGAGTCTCTAGATCAACTTCCTGGATAATGAGCTGAAGTCGACAGGAAGTGACCTTGATCGAAGGTGGGCCATAATGTTTCCCACATCATCGACACGAGACAGAGGAACATGATGTTTTTGTTGTGAATCAGGATCGTATGAGAATCAGAGGAAGGTTGATATTTGCAGAGGCCAACTTCTCTTGAACACATAACGGCACAAAATAGTGGTTTTGGCAGCATATTTTACATCAACGGATCAGAGGTCATGGTGACAAGGAAATGAGCAGAGGAGAGGCCAAAAAGGATTACCCAATCCCACGGAAGCAAGTGAAAAAATGAGATGAGATGTCCCAAACCCGACACGAATGCAGACAAGTGCCATGTTCAAGAGCGACATACTGCCGACGACAACGATATTGGTTCCATTTTTCCCCACCATTTCGGTGAGTACCTCTTTATTTTTACACAAGCTTGAAGAGGATACCATATGCTTGTCATATAAATCCATCCTTCGGACGAATCCATCCTAGTACATTTAACGAGCCCTAGGAAGGAGAAACTCGAATAACGTCATGATTGACAATTTCCGATGTCATTTAGGTTTAACGAGTCTGACAAAGGAAGAACTCGGCGTCTTTTCATGTTTAGAGAGTTTGAAAAGACAGCAGAAAAGTAAACTCCAACGGTCCCTTTTCATAAATAGTTCCTCAGATCCGAAAAGGTAGAAAACTGTGTCTGAGAAAACCTCCTAGTCGCAATAGGCTAGGGTATTCCTTTTTTGTAAATAATCTATCCCAGCCCGAAAAAGGGGTAAACGTATACTGGGTAGATGTCCATTCGTGTCCAATTTAACGAGATCGAAACGACAAGGGCATCGACAATCTTTTCATGTTTAGAGAGTCAGAAAAGAGCTGAAAGTTGACTCCTCCTGAAGGAACGAGTGGTATAAAGGGTAGCAACTGGTTCCGGTAATGGTGGAACTGCTCAAAACAAGTAAAAGTCAAGAGGCTGGCTAACAAGACCACTCATTGCAGCGGTTCCTCAGGAACAGGTAAAACAACCAAGTGAAGGCATATGATCGGCCAAGCAGATAGTGACAATGGAGTGAGAAAACCAAGGCTCATCTAGCAAAAATAGGCTGATAAAATGGCCATCACAAGAGGTAAAATGGGAAGGGTTTCATTTTTACACAAGCTTGAAATCAAGAAACTCTGCTTGAAGTTGGTTTCATTTTTACACAAGCTTGAAACAAAGATAAACTATGCTTGAAACCGGTTTCATTTTTACACAAGATTGAAACGGAAAAAAACTATGCTTGAAAAAGTAAGCATGCCCCCAGCATGGTGACTCAATTCGAGGTACATGCCCCCCAAGCTTCAGTCCATATGAAAGGCAGATGGAGTGAAGGTTCAAGTTACGAGATCAAGAGACAGACTCGACTGGGATTTTACGAGATCTAAACAATGACTCGAATTGAACAGGAACGTGTTTCATTATTTTAACGAGGTTGACACATTAAAAGAACTATCCTCAGGACACCTTATTTCATGGTTTAAGGAGCTTGGCACAAGACAAGGAACTCTGCTCCGACAATCTTGTTTCATTTTTTAAGGAGCTTGACACAAGACAAGGAACTCTGCTCCAACAACCTTGTTTCATTTTTTAAGGAGCTTGACACAAGACAAGGAACTTTGCTCTGACGACCTTGTTTCATTTTTTAAGGAGCTTGACACAAGCAAAACGAACTATGCTCCGACAACCTTGTTTCATTTTTTAAGGAGCTTGACACAAGACAAGGAACCATTCTCCGACAACCTGGTTTCATTTTTTAAAGAGCTTGACACAGGGAGGAAACCGTGCTCTAACCGACTTACATCAAAATGAACAAGACGGTGGTGCTTCCAAGATTTCCACTCCCGATGGAAGGAAAACATTCTGGAAGTCAGGACCCAATGCCCCCAGTACACTATGAACGACGGCGTCTTCACTGAGTACGGGCACAGGGTAGGTAGACACATAGTTGACCTGCGGTGGAGCAGATACAACGGGTGAATAAAAACCCGGAGGGGGTGATGGTGGACCAGTTGCCACATTAGGACCAAAGAACGAAAGCTGATCAATGGTCACAATCCTTCCTTCATGTGGAAAACAGACCACACGAAAGAGGGAGGAGACGAGCGCTCCCATGGCATAGGTGTAATCACGCCCCAGGAGCGGATTGAAATCCAAGGGTCCTGGAACGACCATCACGTCCATATGGACGGTTTTGCCTCCCAAAGTAATCAGTAACCTTGGAAGGATCCCCAACGGTTGACTCGTTCTTCTATTGAATGTCAACAGATTCTGCGTAACAGCCGCAAGCGGCGGCGAACCGAAAGCTTTCCAGGTAGTTGAGGATAGAATACTAACAGAGGCACCTTCGTCTATAATGGTGTTGGGTACGACCAGACCAAGAGCCTGTACTGTGATCTCGAAAGGCACGTAAGACGGAAGGCAGAATCCTGCAAATCGACTCCAATCGAAGGAAGCGACCAAACTACTTGGAGGGGCTACCATTGAACCGAGATGGTCTTCCCCTGGTGTTATGGAAGAAGAAGGAGCATCCTCCACGACCTCCATCTCGAAGTTGGGAGGGGTATCCTCCAGGATCTCCATCACGGGAGGTGGAGGAGCAACTTCTTGAGGTATAGGGACAAGAGAATCTTTCTCCAAGTCCGAGGAATCTGAAGAAACAAGAAGAACCTGAGGGTTATGAGACCCACTCTCCATGGAAAAGACCTGGTGCACCGTAGACGGGGCCAGTTCAACCGATCCCACAACCAATGGTTGGTCGGGAATGGATTCCTGAATTTGAATTTCCGGGGGAGCAGGATCGACCAAGGATGAATATTGACCAATCGTAGGATCAACTGGTGGAGGACTCACATAAATTTGTTTGTAACCAGCCGGGAGGCATGGTGTAGAAACGGTCGAGTTGTCCAAAACTCGCTTGGCTTCATCCATATACGGACAAAGGTGAATGGCATGGTGCCCTTCACACAACTTACAGGGATTGGTAACCTTACCCTGCTTCTTAGGAGCCTTATCAGTACCAGTTGAAGATGTGCCCCCAACCCTTTTTTTTTTTTTTTTTTTTTGAAAACAGGTTTATCAAGAGGAGGCTTCTTAGGTACAATAGCCGTAGAGTTAGCCTCTCCTTTATCAGACTTCTTCTTCTTTGTCTTCTTCTTCTTCTTCTTAGCCACTTGGTTACTTGAATCTAGACTTTCACCAGGCAAAGTAGAAGAGGAGGATGCAGAAACAGGCGAAGAAGGGGAGAGGTCCACCTTGGAATCAACATGATGTTGTTCAGGTGGAGGAACTGATTGAACAGAAGCCGAGACATTCGGGACCACAGAGGTTGAAAATAACCAAACAGGCAACCCAACAGTTAACCCAGGAAGGGACAACGTTGCCATGTAAGGAGCACCAACATTTCCAAAAGGAGGAAAAGGACCAGGATTCCCATCGGAGGGGATTCCTTGGTTGGTGAACTCCGAAAAAGTTTCCATTAGAAACAATCTTCAGAACAACACCCTAAGGAAACTAACTTTAACCAGGAATATTTCGTGGGCAGTTAATTTTTAAAACATTGAAACAAAACTCTACCGTTTCATATTTTAAGAGTCAAGAAACAGGAAAAAGGTGACTCTATCACTTTCAGATTGGAAACAAGCATGAAAGGACAAGCGCTTGATGATCCTTTCAAATTTAAAGAGTCAGAAAAGATCAAATGACTACTAAGGAATACTAGGCAAAGGGTGTACCAAATAACCGTGAACTGCAATATACACCTTGGTTTCAAAATGAAAGAGAAATCAACCAAGGACTTAACGTACGTGCAGGAAATCTCCCTGAATGCTGTGTCCGGTGTATCACGGGTATAAGGCGGTAGATTCGGCTTCCTACGGATAAAGGATAGCAACCTAGTGGGGTCTCCCTTTATATACGCGACGGTACGGGAAGCACAAGTCCGTACTAGTGCTGTCTAAAGCCAAGAGGCGAACAACAGCTACTAGGTTTAACGACGCCGGAACACGTCTCTAACCTAGACCTCTAAATGTTTCATTAATGTTTCAATGCTTCCTTAGGTAAATTGAGTAAATTTTATGGTTGATCTTCAATTATGTTTCGGTTTCAAGGCCCTACCATATGTCATATGACAATCTCCTATATGCAGCTACATGAGAAAAGAAAACTTTTCAATTCGATGAATGCTATCTAGTTAAGGGAAGAGCTTCAAACAATGATGCAAAAAATAGCAAAACTGAAAACGAAACTTTTCCAAACTAGATGACTTTCACTATCCAAAAGTATTCTAAACATTCAACGATGTGAATAATGCAATGTAATCTATGCAAAATTCTTTTTCCGAAAACTATGCAATTGTAATCTATGCACGATTTCCTTTTTCTTTTCAAATAATAAGAATGCACTCAATGCATTTTTCGATAAAATGAGAATCTACTTAATGCATGCTTTTAACAAAAGAGAATGCACTCAAAGCGATTTTTAGTTTTCAATCACTAAACAATGTGATCTAAGTCCAATGATGAATCTCAAAAACACTTTTCGATGCAATGTGATCTAATGCATTTAAACGAAAAGCAAACTATGAGAGGAAAACTAAAAGAACGCAAATCTCCTTAAAGAAGGATGAAAGCAAAAGGGATGCAAAAAAACACTAAGAATGCAATCGTTGTTTCAAAATACTTTGTGACAAAATCCCTCAAAAGTTGACAAGACATATGCGGTCAAACACAAAAAGGACTTCCAAAGCAAGAGATTAAAACAAGGCATTCATTCCCTTTTACATCAAACAATCATGGAAATAAGACTTTTCAAACAATGAGCAATGTAATCTATGCTCATACAGTGAAAAGACCGGAAGGGAAAGACACACTGGTGAAAGATTTAGGGAAAAAAACTCAATTTTCATATACCCTGAAATTGGCCCGACTTGTACATTGACAAGTAGCGCCAACTGGCGCGACTTGTACACTGACAACTAGCGCCAATGGCCAATTGGCGCGGGTTGCTAACTGACAACAAGCGCCAACGCCTGAAAATGAAAAAACAAAGAATTTGTCCCAACCAAGACCAGACTTCCCACTTCAAGCTGAATCTAAAACAAACCCAGAAGCCAAATACTGACCAAAAGAAACTTCCGAACAAGGGTAACCCTACCACCTAAAGGAAATGGCGCGACTGTTTGGCTATTATCCGCGCCAAACAGGGGATGGCGCGAGTGATGAACTGGTAACCTGCGCCAATTGGCGCGACTGTCAGGCTAAAAACCGCGCCAATCCAGACAACCATTAAAAGGTGAAAATTCGGAAAATCAGAGGTTAGATCTGATCCTCTGGGGTTGAACCAAAAGCCAAAACACAATAAGAGCCAGCCCAAAAGGCCAACCAAGCAAGGAAAACCACGAAACAATCACAACGAGACAATCAAAACGAGACAATCAAAACTAGACGATCCCCAGCGGAGTCGCCAAATTGTTGAGGAGGTAAATCCCCTCTGCGGACAGAGGCGATCCCTACTAGCCCAGCAGGGGTCTAGCAACAATCAAACAATGTTACGACACAAGTTCCTAGTTACGAATGAAAAGACTAAAGATGGAAGCCTACCTGGAATCCAATGCTATGATCTGAAGAAGAGAGCGTCCCCGTTCCTCAGCCTCGGCAGATCACGATCCCTCCATGATCTCCGCGGATGAACACCTGCACATGCAAGAAACAAACAGATACAAGCATAAAACCCGGCATACGTAACTAAATATCAGTCAGAAAGGATATTACTCATATTAACATAATGGAAAACAGAGTGGAACCATAATCATAATCATCTATTAAATAACAAACAAAGAGAGATTACAACCAAGTTCTGATGTCGTGGTCTCCTTTGGATGGGTCTCCAGTCATTCACGTCTCGCAAAGCTCGCCAGGGAAAGGGCAAAACCTCTCCAGAGTCTCTCGGCAATAGTCTCCTTACTTGAGTCGGCCTTAAGGGAAAAAGAGGGCTCTTTACAGCACAAAGGCTCTTGGGAATATGGAGATTCAAAGCTTAGACACTTCAAGACTATCAGCCTTTCAGCCCCTTCATCAATGGATGAAGGCTATATTTATAGAGGAGAGGAGGAGGTTGGGATCCCTACAATAGTGGAAGGGAGGCCTTATCCTTTGGGAGGTTCCCCATATGGTGGAAACAAGAGGCCAAAGGAGGAAGGTCGTGGTTATTTAGGCGAAACCACTCCTGATGACTCATCCACGAAGTTGTTGTAATCAAAACTTCGCCTCTTTTTTAAAAAAATTTCCAAAATCAGAGTGGCACGAGTGCTTAACTAGGACAGAGTGCCAATTGGCGCGGGCTCAGTGTTAATTTTCCCCCATTGGCGCGGGTACATAACGGGCTACCAGCGCCAAGGCAAAAACAGGTGTTTTTAGGGGTCTGCTCAGGAAATGATCAACAGAAGGAATGTTGTCCTCATGGAAAGGGATGAAATGATGGTATTTTCAAAGCATGACACTGCTTATTGGTCACAGAAACGACCCTCCAATGGGCGAGATGGGAATTGCAGGGACGGTGACAAATTACTGTGTAACAATTTCCTTTTTATCCCAATGGGAAATTTCTCAACATAGGTGTCGAAGAATTCTGGATCATCAAACATAGGCTCCCCATTTGAATCGAACATTTCTATGAACTCCTTCTCCTTTTCTCTCTCATATGCTCTAAGCCATTCAGTTGGTGCCGTTATTGGAGGCCTTTAGGTTCTCTATCGTTTACCATTGAAAGCAGATGTTGCTCTTCTATAAGGGTGTTCTTCTGGGAGGAATACTCTGGAGTAGTCATACACTAGCTTTTGTAGGTTGTTGGACCATCTAACTTTTAGAGAAGGTCCACAACATTTACATCCATAATACCTTTTTGTTACAAGACCTGCGAAATTATTGTATACAATTTGCATGGCACATTAAACAATATCATGAATATCGTAACAATTACAACGAATTAAATAACTAATATGCGAAAGAATATTTTACATATATAAACAAATTAATAAACATGTAATTTACCAAAGAGAACTCCTAAGCCTGTATAATCATGTGTTGTGTAAGCACATACGCCATACAACATAGAACTCCTCTTTTCTGCAATCGGTCTTGATACATCATATACATTTATCTCATCCCATAATTCCTTCAATTCATCTACCAGTGGTTGTAAGTAGACGTCCATGTCCTTCACTTGTCTTATACCATGGACTATGAGAGCCAACATAAGATGTTCATTCTTCACGGAAAACCATGGGGGGATATTTTTATTGATCACTACTAAAGGCCAAACATAATATATGGTGTTCTGGAGGGAATATGTGTTGACACCATCCATGGCTATGCTGAATCATAGAATTCGTACTTCATCCTTGAATTTTTCGAGCCATGTATATTCTATATGCTTCATGGCTATTGAATCTATTGGGATTCGTATAACTCCCAATTCACTTCTATGTGAGGCATGCCATACGTACAACATAGCTAATTCTTTGCAATGAAAGAGCCTTTGAATCCTTGGGATCATAGGCATGTGCCTCAATATCTTAAAAGGAGGACCACGTGATTTAACCTTCTTTTTTTATTTATCATACCTGTCATGCCCACATTTCAGCCATATCTCTTTGTCTGCATATTCTCCTCTATATAGAATACAATAATTTGGACATACATGATGTGATATGTACTCAACACCCAACATTTTCAAACAAAAAAAATTCCTCTTTGCAGCTACCGGGAAAGACATTATCACACGAAAGAGCCTTACCTTTGAATAACCTAGAGTTGGTCATGGACAATATTAAATGTACATTAATGCCGATATAATTATTAACGTTGATAAAATTGACCGTTTGCAATGTTCATTGTGTGATTATATTTCTCAAAATATAAGGGAGGACTTGATGGTCAATTACCTCAAAAATTTTGAGAAACATGCATTCGACAAGCCAAACTTTGCTTTCAAGTTGTACAGGAACATCGTTGTCCGCAACTGGGTATAATTTTACCGATTTCCAGGTCCAAAGAGAGGGGTTGTGGATGCAAATTTAAGGCTTTCAAGAAAGGTATCAGCAATATGAGCATCATCCCATGGCTGATCATTGTTCTGGAATGCATCTAACAACATTGTCTCCATGGTAGTCGTATCCCTTAAGTAATCACCCATACCAACCTCTATTTGATTGCTTCCATTGCCAGCTTGTGAAGAACTACTATTGTTGTAGTCATTCCTAATTGGTGAATATGGACGTAGTGGGAATTGAATAGGTGGTTGATTCAACCATTCTTAGTATCCTTCCTCTCCGAGTTTTTATCTTAATTCATCCTTCTCTTGAATTTACATTGTCGTGGGGTGCAACAGAATATGGTAGGTAGGTCGCTTATCATCACTAGAATCCTTATAATTTCAAAAAAAATATTTGAACATGATTAGTACAAAATCGATGATATCAATTAGCAAGCACGTCGACAATGCATGATTAATTTTTTTGATGTTGAAATAATATTTACATTAATACCAAACAATTATTATTACCATCATTGTCCCAGGATTGTGGCTAGAAGATGCAATGTTACAATTGGTAGGGTGAAGCGGCTGTCCATTTTCATCTACCAAATGCGCCTTGTAGTATGATGCTCCTAATACGAGCTTTTGACGTTTTGGAGTTGTTTGAATATTTTGTGCATCTGAACTCAATTCTGAATCTGCATGAACCTGCAAATTTGTATACATTAATTTTATTCAATTGATTAACATGGATAAAAAAAATAAAAATAAAAATAAAAATTAGATAATGAAAATGTAAATAAAATCTGAAGTAATTACATCTGGAGATGGATAGGGAGAACTCCACGATGGACTTTGAGAAATATTATGGAATGAGCTAGAGTTTGAAGAATTGTACATTTGATATAATTATGAGATTTTCTCCCTGCATTTGAGAAAAATCAAAAATAAATTTTGGTGTACATACCTAAAAGTAATTTCGGTGCCTTAAAAATGGACTTATTGTTATCGGTGCTAATGTATAGTTAACCACACCGGTCACTTTTATTAATTGATGCACCGATGTGGTTAGTTAACAAACACACCAAATATCTGAAAGAAAAAAAGAAAAAAGAAAAAAAAAAACGCAACTTTATTTTTTTTAAGTGAAAAAAAAGCGGTAAATTGAAAAATGGGCAACAAATTATTTTCGGAAATATAATTTCATAAAAAAATTCTTTAAATAGTAAAAGCTATTCATTATTTCATTATTTTTGCAAAACAATTCATGGAAGGATTTGCACGAGAGACATACCTCGAAAAAGAGAGCATGAGAGCATTGTGGAGCAACAACATAATTTCGAACAACAACACTATTCAGAGAATCAGAATTTGAAACATCTGGCGATTCGCACAAAAACCCTATAGTATAGTAAAATTGTTAAATTTTACTGTAATAATTGTTTTTTTTACAGTTTCTGTTGGATTTAATACATGCATAGTAAAAATTTAAATTTTACTGAGCATTATCAGAAATAAATAAATAAATAAATAAAAATCCATTCTTACATTAAACCCTTTCTTCTTCTTGCTTCTGTGACTTCACAATTAGGGTTTTTCATTTTATATTTATAGGGTTTGTATTTCAATATATATAAGAGTATGAAATCTGACCTGCGGGACCACTTGCAAATTCAGATCCCAATCTATGTCAGCCCTTGCACGATTTTTTTAAAAACATAGTTTTTTAATCAGTGCACCCTGTTTAAAATATCGCACCGGTGCGCTATTGTAGTATAGCGCATCAGGCACATATTGACAAAAAAATATTGTTTCATAATTTTGTTTTGTTTACTAATTTATGTTTGTGTTAATCGGTGCACCGACTAAGATATAACGTACCATGTGTTCTTGTCAAAAAAGAGCATCGTACAGTGTTTCTACTGAATTGGAAGCGCGTTTATAAGAACCTATCGCACTGCCTTCGATATATACTTTTTGAAAGGCGCACCATTTTTTTTTTTAACCTGAAAATTTTGTGATTTATTTTAAAAAATTATTAATGAATGGTATGGTACAGGTTTCATCTTGATAAAGAAATGGATGACATGAGATCAAGTAACAAAAATGCTGATAGAAAATCGAGAAAAGCAAAAAATGCAAGTTCTTTTTAAATTATTTATAAAAATTATTATTTTTGAACTATATGTAAGTTTAACTAATATGTATTGTTTACTATGTATCATGCAGAGCCACAAAATGACAAAACTCGATAAGAATATTTCTGATCTAAGACTAGAAGAGTGTAAAAGCTTGATGGAAAAATTGTAGAAGAACGAATCAGGTAAATAAAAAAAATCCTATCGATCCAATATGAGTTTCGCTTTTGAATTTTCATTAATAATATACTTATAAATATTAGATAACATGTTTCAAAAAATCTATTAATTCACATATGTTTAATGTTCTAGAGGGACCAACAACGAAGAAAATGAATGTTTTTCTAAGAAAAGAAAAAAAATAGAGCATGCAAATGAAAATGAATTGCTCCTTAGCTCATCTGGAGTGGTGCTAGAGGTTAACGAAAAGGGGGAAAAACTTTTACAAAACTTTGAGGGATCTAGTGGAACAAATGTATAGACATTCTTTCCATTTACAATACAAAAATTAATCCAATGATTCCCAGAACCAAATTTTATTTAAACTACAAGATGAGTTTCCAGAGAATTGGTCAATGAAACATGTCAGAGTTTTAATAGCAAAAATACAACACCAAAAAAGAATGAATGAAAAAGTAATATTCCTTTAAATGTTTTTCTAGAATTATATGTATATATTATTAGAAAGCAATCATTTATAAATATCACTTTTGTTATATTTATTTTTCATATATCAATATAAAAAATAAATTGTTTATTGTTATGCTACATTTCCAGGAAGATCATGAAAATCTCAAAGGATGAATGAGATGATATCAGAAATATGCCAACATGAATGTCCAAAAAGGTGTACAAGGAGATGTTCAAAGAATAGACATAATTGCATCACATGAGGAGCCATCTCAACAACAACATACTTCAAATGTAATATGTAATTATTGATTTTTTCTATTAGGTACAATAAATAAGCAATTTAGGATTAAATATTAATTTTCAAGTATTTTCTTGCAGAAAATAAAAGAAAATGGAACCCATTCAGCACATAAAACATGACGACAAGGAAGAAAATGGTTGATATCTATGTTTGTGAGTAATTGTTACTTCCTTATAAAAACTTAACTAGATTTCATTTTTGTATTTTTTAAGTTCGTTTACAATAATCATCATTGAATTTCTTCAAACAAGTACTAACATACAAAGAAGAATCATCAGAAGAATTGATTGACATTGGGTTAAATATGGGTTGTCAGTATATGTTGGCATATCAAAAATTAATTGTGGAATTTGTAAGCATCTATCTTGTTTTAATTAGCTCTGTCTACAAATGAAATAAAAAGATATTTTATATTAAATCTATGATTTGTTATGGGGTATACAACTTATAGGAAAAAAAGTATGGAATTGCGCCAACAAATGAATTGTTGAAAGATGGCATGAAATATGGTTTTGAAAGAATGTGTATAGTTCATGAGTCAATTCTTGCTATGGCACATTTCTTTTCAATTTACCTTGATGTATATTATTTAATATTGCAATTTTCATTATTCTCACCAATGTATATACACTCATTACACTTTATTTTTATGTTTGTAGATGGAAATTAAAGAAGAAGAAAAAAATCAACACATTGAACAAAACATTCCTTCAAGTAACCCAAGTCATGGAAGTAGCTCGAGCAGTGACAACAGTTCCAAAGAAGAATGATGATCAATATGTTTGGATATCAAAGCAAGACGTTGTATTTTTTGAAATCTTTGTTTGTGAAATCAGACATTTTATTTAATGTAATGGACATAGTGTCCCAATTGAAAGACAGAGGCATACCAATAACTGTCCCATTTTGTATGACAAAGAGTGCCTTGTATATATATATATATATATATATATATATATATATATATATATATATATATATATATATATATATATATTAATTTATTCTATTGTGTTCTCCATTGTCGCTGTGAAATGTTGCACCACTGATTAAATATATGGATGATCAAATATTATAATGAAGAGATGCGAAATTTTATGATATGATATAACAAATTAATCCAAACATCACATTCAAATGCACTAATAAAAATTTAATTGGTATTAATATTGTTATAAGATATGTATCGAATTTTGATGAATAATGAATTTTTAAAAAATCACAATAATTGCACTGTCACAGGTCGATGTTTCTAAAAAATAAAAAATGAACACCAGTGCATGTTAGTTACTGCGCACCGATACATTTGTATGATAATGCACACTGGTATGTTTCTACAACCTATAGGAACATTTTCCAAGTAGGTGTATTGATTACAGGGAGTTAAAGAATATATGCTTAAGAATAGGTACCCCCTACCCAAGATATATGGTACATTGGATTAGTTGCAAAAAAATAAATACTTAACCAAGATCAAATTAAAATATATATGTGTGTGTGTGTGTGTGTGTGTGAGAGAGACTAGGTTCGAGTCAAAGAAGAATATATCTGGTAGAACACCTTACAAACCAGGGGACGATTTTATGAGTGGTTGGTCATGTCATTTGGTCTATGCAATGCACCAACTAAGTTTTTAAGGTTAATGAATGCTATACTATGTTTTTTTATAGATTCATTTGTTATTTTATATTTGGTTGAAGATAGATTTTTCCAAGATGAAGGCCACCAGGAAGTAGTTAATACTTACTAACGTTTTTAAGGTTAGCAGTTTCATTGGGGTAGCACAATACTTGATGAAATTCATAACCTCATTTTCAATAGTATTAATGCCACTCCACACCATAATAGCGAGTGGAAATAATTTTTAGAGGGAAAAGGTTTAGTAGAGGGACTTTGAGGAGTTGAATAAAAATATCAGTCAAACATAGGTTCTAGCATTATCAAACATATAACAATCCTTCAAAGTGGAGATATATGTGAGTGCATATGTTATGGGAGTGGTCTTGATGTAGGGAGAAAGGCATGTATGCTACAATTTTGAAGTATTTCATGGGGAAGTTTCTAACAACCCTACCTACCATAAGGAGGTAGATTCCCTAGTGCAAGTTGTGAAGAAGTGGAAACACTATCTAATGGTAAATGAGACAATAATCCACATAGATCGCCATCCACTATGGTATTTGCAAGCCCAAAGTAATATATAAAAAATAGGCATTACAAGTGGATGGGTTTTATACAACAATTTCATTTAGTCATCAGGTATAAGAAGGGTAACACAAACAAGTTTTCCAACATGATTTCAAGGCCACCCGCATGAAGGATCACAACTTTGGTAAGTCTAGTGCACATGTATACATTCATCCATGATGCATATAGAGAGGCATATTTAGAGAATGAGGAATTCAAGGAGTTGTTTCAATAGTTGCAGAGCCAAAGTCATATGCATGATGATGATAACACAATTAACTAACACCTCTAGGATGGGTTACTCTACAAGCTAGATAAGTTATTTGTTCTTAAAGGTGAGATATTATAGCTAATTATAGAGGCTCATCCTCCAAGTTTGTAGGGAAATTTGGTGTAGGGAAGAAAATGGACGACTTGTAGAGGTATGTGTATTGGCCCAAGATGCAAGAATAGGAAGCTAGGTTCATAAGAAGATGCATGCTTTCTTGTACAAGCAAACATAGTAACAAGAAAAGATGTCTATAGCATCCCTCATCCTTGGGAAAACATTTCCATGGACTTTGTGGGATTTTTACCAACAACCAGGAAGGGACGTGACTACCTATTCATGGTAGTTGACATGTTCAGCAAGATGTATGTTCTAATTCCCTATAAAAAAACCATTAATGGGTAAGGAGTATGAACGTGTTCTTTGGATAGGTCTAGGAGAATTTTGGAATACTAAGGAAAATAATTCCAAAAATAGACATAAGATTTTTTTTTTTGTTTTGAACTACATTGTGGGAGTAGATGGACATGAATTTTAAGAGGTCTACAAAATTCTATCCATAGACAAATGGGAAAACAGAAGTAGTCAACAATAATTTGGTGTATATTTTGAGGGGATATAATTAGAAGCATACAAAGACATGGGATGAAAATATGGTATATATACAACACTCTTATAACACAATAGTCCACACTTCTGTTGGTAATTCCCCATTTGAAACTTGTTTCGGATATTTTCCACCTTCACCTATGAATATTGATTTTGGACAATACAAAAGGGTGAGTGAGGATCTAACAGCGGTTTCCTTAAGGGAAGAAAAAATTATTGAAAATATCATACAGATCCATATGCAGGTATAAGAGACATTACATAAGTCATGGGAAAAATATAAGGCTATGCATGATCAACACAAAACAAAGATATCATTCAAGGTGGGAGATAGAGTATCATTATAGTTTAATAAGGAGAGGCAATAGGGTCTTGGTAAAAAATTCAAATCTCTACGATATGGTCCCTTTAAGATGCTTTAAAAGGTGGTAGATAATTCCTATATACTTAGTATACCCCATACATATGCATTTACTGAGTGTTGAATGTAGAGAATCTAAAACTCTATTAGCCTTCCGTGCTATATCAGGAAGAGGAAGAAGTCATGCCTTCTATAGAGGATATGGCACCAAACACTTAGGTAAAATTAACAATGAATAAATTTTTATAGGAGAGGTCCAAAAATACATGAAAAGGGTAACATGGCCTTTTGTATATTGGGTTGAAAGAACAACTTCTAGACAAGGCTAAATGGTACACTCTAGAGAAGGAGGAAAAAGTTCCTCACCTCATTCAGTAGAAAATTTTGGGGAACAAAATCCTCCAAAAATAGGGAGGTGTGATCGAGATTATATCATTTTATAATTTTCCATCCGTCTCTATGCTTTTAGAGTGGAAAAAGTGGATGAGTCAACTCATAGGACCATTTTTACATGTGGGACCCACTTTAGAAAATTGGGGTCTAAAACCTTTTGGGGACAATTTGAGCCATCAAATGACATTTTTTGTAGGTAAAATATTTCCACTTAAGCACAATGAATTTTTTTTCTACTCTACACACAAAAAAAAATTCCAATGGAAAAATAAAACCCTCAATCGGAGTTCATATGCATAAGTTATGCAACTTGGAAGTTGAACTTACTATATTGACCACCATAATTTGAGAGGATGCCAAGTCAACCTCCATTTTTCATGCAAAAGAGCTAGACATGCCATCTTGATGAAGAATACTCTAGAAAAGTCCATATTGTAACTCTAGTTAAGAGATGATTGAGTCAAACTTAATCACTAGTAGTCTATTGGGTTGTGTTATAACCGAGCCAATAGGAGGAAAGGGGGTTCCATTCTATTTTAGTGCATTTTGTTCCATAGATGGGAAAATAAGCTGACAGTGGATAGAGAGAGAGAAAATAGATAGGATTTTTTCACTATAGCATCCCACGGGATTTGTGAACTAAAAATATTTCTCATGTTATATCTTGTGTTAATTTGTGGTTTGTCTCTGTTTTCTACATAATTATAATTTGCATGTGTATGCAATAAATAATAATTTACATAACCAAAAGAAATAAACCCTCATAGTGTAGAATTTATATTTTAAGCATAATTTTATCGTATTTGTTGTGACAAATTATCCAGTGGAATGTCCATGAAAATTTACGGATCATGAAGAATTTAAGATTTAAAGGAAAATTAACCCACATAGAATAGTTTTTAGTTATCTTATTATATTTTTGTGATCAATTGTTCTAGTGTATTATCCATGAAAATTACATTTCATATTGTTATAAGAAGCATTTTATTTAGGGTACTTTACGTTAGAAACCATGAAAATACTAAGAGGGGGATGAATCAGTATTGTGAGAATTTAAAATTTTCTTTCACAATCATAAAGAATACTTCAATAATAAGTATAAGCACACCAATTCATAAATAAGGACACACAATATAACATGGAAACCCAACTGGGAAAACCACCAAATTTTTTGTATTATGATGCAATCTATAAGCTACTACTTTTATTCCATCAATCTGCTGAAATATTCTAATTGCGGGTTTCTTAGGATGCCACTTGAAGGAAGCTACCACTCCCTGATTTATCAACTACTACTAAAAGGAAGCTTCTACTCCCTAATTTATCAGCTACTACTGAAAGGAGTTACAACCCTTGATTTATAAACTACCACTGAAAGGAGCATCACCTTCTAGAATCTAAGCTCCAACTTACTAGACCTTCATGATTCATCCTTCATACCATTTTCAAACTTAAATAATGAATGCATCTTTCACATAAAACAAAACAATATCAAATCATGCAATCACCATAAATCACCTTCAACACCTTCTCTGATCTCTGATCCTCTGATCGATTCACCAACAAAAAATTTCTTACTAATTCAATTCTGTTTGGAAGGAATTTGAGTTGATAATTTCAGAATTTTATTTTTGGTTAAGTTCAGCTCTTAACATGCATGAATTATTATTTTTAACTTATATTCCACTTTTTTGAGTTATATTGATGTGTACTAATGGTATCTATTCTCTGATCTTCTAAAATAAGGTGAGAAACTGAGTTAAACTAATGATTTTTTCAATTATGGTACAATAAAAGGTTTAGAAAAGGTTCTAGCTGTAGTTCCAACTTTAGAAAACTACCAGATTTGGAATATCTGTCGAATATACCACCAAATTTTGCATGCTACCAAATATTTGTTGACTCATTCATGTCCACTTCTTCTAAAATATATAGAAATACCAAATTTGGCTGACTCTGCCAAATATTCTACATGCCGCCAATATCATGACTGTGGAATGCTTTGGCCCCTTAAGCCTTAAGCCTAGAATCAAGACTGTAGATCAGGAGTATTTTAAACAAATACACCCACAACATATGACCATATCTCTTTGTATTAAGCTCAAAGGCTTGAGCATTGAACGCATGGTATAAAGGCCTAAGCACATATGTCCTTAATGCCTTACATTAAAATTTAGAGGCCTAAGGCACTTAATTACCATGAAGGCTCGGTCATATAACACTATGAAGCCACATAAAACACAGACCTAAACGTTCCTTTCAATTTTTGATGGAACGTTAAATGATGAGAATTTTATTTTTTGTTGGGCTTCATCGATAGTTCATTTCATACAACAAACACTTAACATTGATTCCAAGTCATGATATGGGACATGAATATTGGTGGTATTGTACATACTCACATTTCCAACTACCAAGATCTGTCTTTCAGGCTCTTGACATCAATGCTTAATTATTTCCGTGGTCTCCTACCAGTCCTGGGTGGCAATCTTTACCTGTAATTAATAGAAATTACTCTATCCCAACCTTTGTTTACCCTTGTTGACTGTGCATGCCACTTGTCTCAACTCCTCTATTTCCTACTCCGAGTGGTGCCACATGTAACCTGGTTTTGGCCCACTTGGCCACATGAAAATGTTGAATGTAAATGTCACATGTCCCCCTTCATAAGTGCCATGTCACTGTGTGATGATGTCATCATGCCACCCTGGCTCCACCTAGCTCCACGTCATCATACAAAGGAAAGGGGGTCTGAACCATTATTTTCCAACGAATTCCTTTTACAAAAATTTAAGTGTCAGTGTCATTATAAAATGTGAAAATCCAAATCTCAAGGTTCTTTTGATGGTATCAAGGCACCGAACTTGGCTTGTAACTCTTGCACTGGTCCAAGAAGAGACATGAAATATGTCAAAAGATAATAGGAAAAGTTCCCATCTCGGGCTCTTGGTATAGTCCACGTTACACCTTTGTTGACCTATTTTCCACTTGTGAATAACTGTTACCGTAGTTGAATTTGTTCCACCTGGATGTCGACTATGCATCCATCTAAACATGGGGCCTTTCTTGTTGACTTTTTCACCTAAAGACTTTCACTGACCATATATTTTGATCTAGGAGTTCTTTCTTAGACTTCAATATACCATTGGAAAGGATTTTTCATGCTCTATCCATATGAGAAATTTTCAGGAACATATGAGTTGAGTATCTAAGACAAAATTCAATCTACAAATAATGATACATTAAACACCAATTTCACTTGTTCATCAATCTACCTTCAATCACCTGATCTTTGCTACTCTGTGACACTTCCCTTCACTACAAAGAAAAGACCTTCTAGCAGAGGGTTTTGTCGAAGCCCTTATAAAAATAACCCAAAAATTTGTTTGTAGCGAAGGTGACTAGTGGAGGTGGGAGGGCAGATGTTTTTTAGAAGGTGTGTCTCCAATCTACGATTCCACTGGTGTTTTACTATCCATAAAAGCACCGGATCCGCATAGAACATGGTGCATCATGGAAAATTTATTTTTACAAAATAAAAAAACACATTGCGCTAAATAACACAATGCACTGGTGCTTGAATAATTGATAGCACCAGAAAAATGTTAAATTTAAAAAAAATTGGTGTTATATACGCCCAAAGTGCCAGCATCCTTCATTTAGTCAAACAACTCTGTGCATATCAAGAAGGAGCACTGCTATAGTTTTTAAATTTCAAAAAAATGTAATGTTAGTTTCCAATGATGCACCGATGTTGCAAATGTATTAAAACGCCCCAAGGCGTCTTCTAAAGAGCACTAGTGGGTGGTTTTTAATTCTTTTAAACAGAGTGGTGCTCTAATCAAACAAAGCATCAATGTGATACCTGTATTAGAATGAACCATTATATATTTTTTAATTTATAAAAATTTAAAATTTAAAAATAATAAAAAAATTAAAATAAAATAAAATTATGACGCTCTTGAATATCTTCCACACCGATGCGGTTAAAGTAACGCACCAAAGGAGGGTTAAATTTAAAAAAAAAAAAACTCTCGATCATAAATTTAATTTTTACTATCTGCAATGTTGGAGAGAAGTGAAGCATTGGTGCCACTCTTGCCTCATGCAAGCATCCTGACATCGGTACTTCTCTTGCTCACCATCCTTTTGTACCGTGATCACCACCCGACTTTCCAATTTTTGCAAACCGTGGTAAATTTTATTTTTCTCCATTACATGTCAGAAAAGCCTCTCTGACAATAAAATGTCCATGTAATGTCTATGTTTCTCTATAATTTAATTTGTTAGTGGATTAGAATTGCAAATTAACTTAAAATTTTCATTTCTTTTGAAAAAAAACAATCCTTGTGTGGTATGCTCGATATTTTTCACTCACATTGATAGCGGTGCACTCTATAAATTTACAGGGTGCACCAAAGTTTGATGCGTGAACATAATGCACCACTACTGTTGTGGTGTGTTTCGTATATGAAAAAACACCAAGAAATCTACAAGTTGTACGTCAGTGCATACAATTTTTAGGTTTTTCCTGGTGTATTTATATTTACCAAATGCACAACAAAAAAATATTTAAAAATATAGCTATAGATTGGCGCGTTCGATGACCTGAACTTTTTTTACCAGTTTTAAAAGGTTATACATGTGCACCCATGCATAAGTGTGACTCACCACGATAAAAAATTTAAATTTGTGAACCAACAGCAGAGTGTCATACATATGTGCACATCGATTCCTATGCGATGGTTTCTAATAGTGCACCACAACTAATGCATGACTGTGTTTTTGGCACACTGATGCTTTTTTTCTTTACTTGAATTTTATGTTTCCATATTTATAAATACATTTTTCATTTAATAAGACAATTTTGTAATTTATGTATGAGGATGATGAATTTTATATGTCAATCATGTAGTAGAGATGCCAGTAGAGGGAACATGAGAAAATGGCGGAGCAATACAATATGGTTTGACCATGGGAGGCTAGAGAGAGGGAGAGGGATTTATACCCTCACCCTATTACTGCAATTACCCTAGCGCTCTTAAGGAATGTAGGCCTCCTCAAGTACTATGAGGAGGATACATCCCTAAAGGTGCACTTTTTCCTATTGGCGCATCTGATCCATCGATGGAGTGCCCGGGAGCAGGGTTTCAATGTCGGTCCTAGGGTGTGGTATAGGCCCTCTGAGGAGGAAATATACTTTATAACTGGCCTGTCCAAGAGAGGGGGGGTTTTCCCTAGTTCCCTGATGTCCCCCATGGGGTTGCAGCTGAGAATCATATTTCCTACACTCATAGATATGTCGAGCCTCATGTGGTTCGTCCCACATATTTTCAGGTTCGTGCTAAACAACTATGGATTTCTTCTTTTGCTGCAAAAGAAGTTAGGTGCCTCTCACTATTAGTCACACCATTTCACACTTTAGTAGTGATGGGAAACACATTATTTGCCCTCTTTTGCATTATGTGGATTCTTTGATTCAGGCACCATGTTATATCAAATGGCCTGCCATTTTTTTGAGGTAGTTTTGCATGGATTTAAATAAATTTTGTGCATTGATACATGGGAGGGTGACCTTCCCTTTCAATTCAGAGGTTTTTAGTTTATTTTTTGAGAGGTTTCCAAATATGAGGCCTACATTTTACTTTCACCCTCCTAGGAAAATCACTAAGCTATGGATGTGCATGTGGGGGCATATGATGCCCAAGTGGGGCCTTTTGGAGTATCCAGCTAGGATTTCTACCCAAGCACCGGTGCTACTCGCCAGTGAGGATGACCCTCTTTTTGTCTAGCTGGAATTTTCGTATGGGGGGGATTGATTGGAGACAATGTCTAAATATCCTTTTCACACCGACTGAGCCTCCAGATGATAGAGGTAATATTATCGTTTTCTTTAAATTAATCTAGTTTCATTTTATTGTTTTAATTAATTAGAATAAAATTTATTCTAGCACGTTCTTTAACTTGTTTTATTAAATTGTTTAATGAAATTGTATAATTATTGTTGTGTACTATAGATTTTGTATACATCAACACATTCGATGGGGACATGCCTCCTCCCCCACCAAATGGAGGAGATGAGGAGTTGGGCGAGGTCTAAGAGGGTGAGGCACATCCTCAAGGGGTTGTAGGCATCCAAAGTTGTAGGGTTGGTATGTAGTTTCAAATGAACTATTGCGATAAATTTCCCATAATCTGGTTGAGGAGGGAGTCCTCCCTATGATGCCTTGAGATATCAGTGTATATCCAAGGTTCTTGGATCTCTACAGGGATTTTACTCACGAGATGTTGTCTCTTATGCGTCATATCGTCGGATCTAGAAGGATACTGACAATGATGGTGTATGCAGGGAATGCAGTGGAAGATACGCCAAATGAGGGTGGTGATCATGATGCTTCTGCTAGTATTACCTCATCGGATCATGGTCATCAAGGTATCTGCGATACTTTTAGTAGTACACCTCCTTAGTCGCCTGATGATGAGATGCCAAAGCCAAAGAATGTGCCTTTGTGTTTATCCTAATAGAGAATACCATCAACCTCCTCCTCCACCTCAAATTTCACCAGACCGCGTTGAGGCAGTAATTGACCATCCATTGTCTTCTGCGGAAAACCGGCCAATACCTCCTCCTCCACCTAAAAGTTTGACAGAATTTGAGGCAGTAGTTGATGATCCATCGTCTTATACTATAGACAAGGATGACACTACTATATTTATTATATCAGAGATTTGATTTCAATTATTTTCCTTGATCATGTAATCACTTGACTTGTTTGTATGTGTGTGTGTGTGTGTGTGTGTGTGTGTGTGTGTGTGTGTGGTGCATTTTTTTCGTTTATGTTTATGTACTTAATTTATATGTTGGTGTTGATGCATATATTGTTAAGTCATGTTATATATGTTCATTTAATGTGCTTATAGATAGATGTGTATGTGACAAAAAAATATTTAGCATGAGTTGTATACTAATTTGAGGATGTGTGTGGAGATGATGTTAGATTACAATGTTTTTGTTTTGATATATTTTATCACGATCAAGATGCCCTATTAGATTATTATATTTGTGTCCTAGCTTATGACGTTTATATGTGCTAGAAGTGTATATAATTAGATGTTGGTAGTGAATTTGAATGTGTATCCTAGATGTTGTTTATGTTTGTTAGATGGTTATCATCATGATATTTACTTTTATAAAATATTATTTATTATAGATTATGTATTGGTGAACTTATATCAAACTTTTTATATATAAAATTGCATGCAAAATGGCTTACTTTAAAAAAATGTAAAGATATTTTTTATAAATTAGAAAGTTTAGTATGGTTGAAACTATGCTTATAAAATTACGATAAATATTTTTCTATTGCTTATATAGTTGATTCATATTCAATCTAACATAATTAATAAAATATTTCAATACTTCACAAGGAAAAAATAATTAAAGGCAAAATAATTTTTACAACACACTCTTAATAAGATGAAAATGTGCAACTCATTCAATTTTTAATATCAAATATTAATAATAATAAATTAATCAAAAACACAATTCAACCAATTCAATATTGGTTTATAAAATTAAATCTATTATTAAATTTAAAGAACTTAACTCATAAATTTTTATAACTAATTTACATTTAATATAACTTTAAAAAGTCCACTTTCATAAAATTTAATTTACTACTAGAGTTATGATATTTTCAAGAAATTTAAATTTAATATTTATAGAAAATATTACCAATTAAAATTAGAAATTTCTCTCTAAATATGAGGATCAATAAATATAAAATAAAGCTTGTGAAGTTACTTATAGTTGGGGATTTTATCTATTGGAAGTTCTCCCTTGAAGAGGCAAGCGATCAATTTTTTAGTAATAAAGATATAACATTTTGGTGCTATTTTGGTTCTTTATTTGCTATTGTACTGGTTTAAATTTAACTCTTTTTGATAATAAATATGAGTTAAATAATACAAAAATGATACTATATTAGATTTTAACTATTGACAAATAATATATTTGATTATTTCTTAATAAACAACTCAAAATATATTAACTTTTCCACATACTTATCACGAGATAATCACTAAAATTCATGTTTTCACATTTTTCCTAGCTAATATTACATCATGTTCACAATGATAAAGACATGTATACTTTAAATAATTTTCTTATAAATACATAAAAAATATATATTTATTTTATATAATCTAAAAAAGGAAAGAAAAATGTATCACAAGTGTATTTGAAGGTAAAAAAAATGCCTCTTGATCACCGTCACATTATTTATCATGTAATTCTTGATCATAAAATATTTGTTAATTCAAATTTTATTTATGATTACCATTGAAAAGAAAAGATAAAATTGTTCCATTATCCATGAAGAAAAAATTTAAATCTCTCATGCATTCATGTAAGCCCGTTTGTTTATCTTATGGTACATAAAAATATGTAATCAACATTTTATACATGCATAAGACCTCCTTTTAGTTTACATAATGTTGCAAGAACTGTAACTTTTATATAGTAAACATGACTTTACCTCTCATGTCAATAATTTAATCTTACGTATTAAGACATAATTGTTTCATTGTTAAAGTCCTCATAAAGTTATCACTACATGATGATTTATATTTATTTTGAACTAAACAAGAAGAAAACACATGTTAATTGATTAATAAACCAATAAGTATATAAATATAGACTAAATCTTCAATGTTATTTCTAAATTCACTATTTTATTCTCATTTTCTTATTTGAGAAGAATTGTGACCCTTAATCCTTATTATCATAGATATTGTACACAATTGGAAATACTTAGTTTTAAATGTATATATGCTTCCACTGCAAAAAAAAACATGTAAAAATGTTTGTGAATATTACCATTTATATTATAAAATTCCAACAAGAAGGATAAAAAAACAATGTAATTAATGAAAAAAGAAAACAAAAACATACAACACTAGTATAAATGATGAAATAACACAAGTAAATATCAATCTCCATTGTCATCACCCTGCTTATCTTCCCTGTTTGGGATGATAACATTTTTGTTCTCAAAAATATGTTTTGATATATGGTTGTTGCTTAATGCGAACCACCAATCCCTATCCAACACATTTTGGTAAAAAACACCTGGTTGTAGTGTATTGGGAAAACATAAGGCTCCCTAGCTTCATGCTAAAATAGATAGATATCAGCCCACTATTTTGATCTTCCTTTACTTTATTATGATGAAAGGTGTCCCACCACTTGCACTTAAAAATAATACATTGGAATGAAGAGAAGTCCACTTGAACGATCTCTTGTATCTTTCAAACGTAACCTAATGCCCCCTGCATTAGGTTTTGATCGTGGTGGCTAGCAAGACTAGATTGATCGAACTCGAATTCCAATCCACAATCTTGTGTCATGCATCCATCATCTGCATCTTCCATGCAAAAATGATGTCCATATGCCCACATAGATGGGAAAAAATGCACCTATAAAAAGTGAAAAAATCACAGTGTCATGTGTCTAATAACCCAAACATAATTAAAAATATAAAAAATATATAAATGTTACAATTCAAAGGTGAAGTATGAAGTTAAAAATGTACATAAATAGATCATAATTACTAAGTTGTTGCACCCAATCCCTATGTTTATCGCATCCTCTTGGGTGTGCGGGTAACAACCAGATACACCATATTTCTCTCTTACTCGATTAGCAATGCAACTGTTAGGGCATGTCATTGAAATATTTTTCTTTTAAATGATCGAGATAAGGCACACTTCTACCATTCAACCATTTGAATTATTTCTTGTCATTGTCCCATTTCCTTGTCTTCTGTTCATACAATGTGATCCATGCTTGTGTCACTTCCATATTGTAAATAATGAATTTGTTGACATGACATAGATATGACATCAAAATATGCATTAACGTAAATTTTAGTGTGAATAGTTACTGTGTAGTAATTTAAAAAATGATAAGCCTGCACTTACTCCTTATCATGCATCTCTTTCCATTCATTTCGAGAAGCTCCACTTATTTTTTGTCTTCATCCCTTTCATCATCCAAAATCACACCTGGTGTGTTTTCTATTTACTTGATCATGTGCTCATTCGCATAATAGAAAGAATCATATGATATATACCCCTCTACCATAGACCCCTTGGGCTTTTCCCTTTGTCGAATAAAACCTTTAAATTTATTCATGTACCTCGCTAAGAAGAACATCCAACGACAAGAAACCACCCCAACTAATTCAACCTCATCTATTAGGTGAATAAGAAGATGAACCTACAAATCCATGAAACTCATCAACTGACCTTCTCAAACATAAATAAATTAATTAATTAATTAAAATTAAAATAATTAAAATTAAAATTAAAATTAAAAATAAAAATAAAAAAAATCATAGCTATCTCTTGATGCCACCATGGAATGCTAGCCAAATGACTCTCCTTTTATGTTATCTAAAGTACAAATGTAGATAATTTAGATATGGCATGTCATATGTCTTTGGGAAAGTCATGGTTGACACACCCACACACAAGAAGAGGATAATTAAACTGCACAATAAATAGTACATTATACAATAATTAATTATAAAAGATCCCATTACATAAAAATAATAAATAATAAATAATAAAATCATGTTTTTGACATACGTACTCTTAGAAGGTTTAAGTGGTCATGTGATTTCAAGCCAAACAAATGGTCTTCCACAATGAAGTAGCGCCATAATGAAGACCCATATAAAGAAGGCACCCTCACACTCATTATAACTTCATTTGCCAAAGAAATATCACCTTTATTTAAAATCCATGGGACATCACCTTAATTAAAAGATTAAGGGGGACTAGCCTCTCCACTAGATTCTTGTCTTTTCCAATGTTTCTTTTTAGTTTTTGAAGAAATAACATCTCTCCTAATAGCCAATGATCAGTCACTTTATTTCAATGATATGTGCCTCCATCTAATGAATTTGGACATAGTGGGAATTGAATAGATGTTCGATTCAACCATTATTTGTATGCTTACTCTCCAAGTCTTTCTCTTAATGTGGAATTCTCTCTAGTTGATGTTGTAGTGGGGTGTAATGGAATATGTTAGGTGGGTCTCTCATCATTACTAGGATCCTAATTTCAAAAAGTATTTAATGTCATTAGTACAAAGTCAATGATATTAGCAAGCAAATCAATTCAATTGGTTTGTTGAAATTACATTATACCAAACAATTATTGATCTGGATCATGGGGGGAGGCCCCCAAGATCTAAAACATTGAAATGGATCTTGGGCGGGGGTGGAGGCCCCCAAGAACTGAAAATTTGAAATTCCAAAAAAATGAGAGAACACACAGTAAATAAAACCACAAAGAAACTTTTTATTAAAACAATGAATAACTATAAAATCTACATTGTGGTGGACAATCTATCCTTTTACAAAATTTGGCTTGTTACTTATAGTATTTTTTAGTCACAATACCATGAGTAAATTCCGTGGGTGGGTAAATACCATGGGTGAACGAATACAATGGGTAGATGCCACTTATAATACTATGGGTGGATAAATTCCATGGGTGGATGCCACTTACAATACCATGGGTAGGTTCCAAAGGTGGATGAATACCATGGGTAGATTTCACTTTCCATTCGGATCATTCCTCCCTCAAAAAGAAATGGTCCCCATTGCGTGAAGTTCCCTCCTAAGAATAATGTGTTGAATATCAAGAGCCACTGAAGAGAAGAGTTTTGTGTGGTTAACTCATAACCGTGATGAACGAATATTTGAGGATATAAATACCTTGTAATGTGTGTGACCAACAATGTTACTAATAGTGCGCGGCCTAGAAAATGGACTTCGATGAAGTGTGGGTTTGTGGATGAATCAAAACCATGAAAAACGAATATCTGAGGACTGAGATACCCTGTAATATTTCTGACCAACTATGATACTTACATTGTGCGGCCTAGAAAATGGACTTCGATAACAAGGATTTTGTGTGGTTGACCCATAACCGTGATTTTGATTGTTGACGAAGTAGGACGTGCCTACATAGCAAAGGGTGGGAGGGCACATCTCCAAAGAACCAAAGCCAAATGTTTCTACGATGAAACTGATGAATGTGAAGCAAGTGCCTACTAAAGTGGGGTGGAAGGGCACGTCTCCAAAGAGCTTGCTCTAACTGTTGCTCTAGATTTAAAATGGGCCTAACTTGGTCAATATAACTTAGAATATTTATTATAACCCATTTTTTAAAATAGAATGATTCTTCTGCATCCTCCCATGTATTTGAAATCCCTATCTGGATACTCTCGAACTCAAATTCGCGCAACAACTATCTCGTCGTCACAAAAATTCTAAAAAAATTAAAAAATTAAAAAATTAAAAAAAAAAAAAAGCTAATTTTAAATCATCAATATCTCCCTCATCCAAACACTAATTCGACTATTTTTTTTTGAAATTGGGTGATTTTTAAATAGGAGCTCAGATATGCAATCGATTTTATGAAATTATGCATAAAAATACACAAAATAATAGAAGACTTGTCGTCCACGAATTTCCTTCAGAAAATTTTCTGCAACACAACTGATTTTAAATTGGCGATATCTCCCTTATCTGGACTCTGATTTGGCCAATTTATTTTTTGTATTTGAGTATTTGGTTTGTAAGGAATCCAGATATGTTATTTTTTTTGCAAATTTTGCACCAAAAGTTTCATATCTTATCTGCAAACTCACTGCCCAAAAAATTCCTTCAAAAAATGAAAAAAAAAAACTTCGAGCTTTACCCAAGAAAGTGTGTTGTGTAGATCGTAGCATGTGCATGAAGTTTGTTGAATATTTCTACAAAAATTTGAAACTGAAATATGCGTCAAACTCTGATTCCCATAGATTCGTAACTTGAATCTGATACCATTGATCTGCATCTTGGTGGGAGGCCGCCAAGATCCAAAATATTGAAATGGATATTGGGGAGGAGGCCCCCAAGATCTAAAAAATTGAAATGTCAACAAAATGAGAGAACACACAGTAAATAAAACGACAAAGAAAATGTTTATTAAAACAATGAATAATTGTAAAATCTACATTGTGGTGGAAAATTTGTCCTTTTACAGAATGTGACTTGTTACTTATAGTCTTTCTTAGTAACAATACCATGGTTAAATTACATGGGTGTGTAAATTACACGGGTGGGTAAATACCATGGGTAGATGCCACTTACAATACCATGGGTGGATAAATACCATGGTTGGATGCCACTTAAAATACCATGGGTAAGTTCCATGGTTGGATGAATACCATGGGTGGATAAATACCATGGGTGAATGAATACCATGGGTAGATGTCACTTTCCATTTGGATCAATTATTACCATCGTTGATCAAGGATTGTGGTTGGAAGATTCCATGTTACAATTAGCAAGGTGAAGAGGTTGTCCATTTTCATCTACCAACTGCTTGCGATATGTTGCTCCTAATAATATTTTCCAACATTTTTGAAATGAGGGATTTTTTTAACATCTTAACTCGATTATGATTCAAGATCCTCCGAATTTGGATACATTTTTATTCAAATTGACATGGATTAAAAAAAACATCAATTAGATAATCGAAATATAAATAAAATTTGAACTTACTGGATATGGAAAGGGAGAACTTTGTGAAGGACTTTGATCAGCAATATGGAATGAGCTGGAATTTAAAGAATTGGTCATTTGATATTATTGAGATGTTGTCCCTGCATTTGAGAAAAAACAAAAATAAAATTTTGTGTGCATATCTAAAATTAATCTAACGATAATCTAAATTTCAATACAATTTTCAAACCATTTTTCAAGAAAAAAAATTAAAATTTTGTGTGCATATCTAAAATTAATCTAACCACAATCTAAATTTCAATACAATTTTCAAACCATTTTTCAAGAAGAAGCCAACTTTAAGCGGAAGATGTATACTATGAACTACTTTACTTCATGTGGATGCGTCCTAAAGGATAATTTGAGATTAATATGTCATTTTATGTGAAAATAAAATTTCAGATAGCTTTTAAACCCGATCGGTGCACTTATAAGAACAAAGCGCAGTGATGTACTTACATAATACCAACACTGGGGCATTCAAATAATACCAACACCAGTTTCTAGCATTCTAAATAAAAATAATATGGTATCATATCGATACTCTTCTACAAAAATGCACCAATGTGTTTCAAAAAAAGAAACAACACTGCTACGCACCTATTTCTGAATTTTAGAAAACAAAAACAAATTAAACTATCTCTATCTCGGGGCTCTTATAACAATTACAATATAGATCCACGAGCATTCAAGCTAAGGTGCTTGCTCTCCTTCAAGGCCTCATGCAAGCTAAAAATATTGGCATCAAAGATCTTGTTGTGGTTGGTGATTCTCAATCAATCATCAAATGTTTGGTGAATGGTGTTGAACCAAAGGATACCAGCTTTGCTAGATTGATAAAGCGAATTACTGTTATCTTCAAAACTCTCCAAAAGGTCACTTTTTTTCATGTTCTCCGAGAAAATAACAAAGATGTTGATCTTGAAGCAAACAAAGCAGCCCTTTTCCCCGCTAGATCTTTGTTAAAAAATGGACATGAGGATTGGGCTCCCATTCCTTAGCTTATTAGTCAAATTTTTCCTGTTTTAGCTCGCTCAACCATGTTTTTCTACATTTTATTATAGCAATTTGTCTGCATTCATAAAGCTGGGAAAATAGTGGAACTCGTTGCAAGGAATACCTGTAAGAAACAAGGGAATAGGCACAATTATTTTCTAAATACTATGGCAATTGAGAAAGACAATGAAGCAGGGCTTCAGTTTGTAACATGTTTGAAGGCTTCTTTGCCCAAGTTCTAATACAAATCATAATCGTTCTTGTTAAAAAAAAAAATCAATTACAATATAGATGCTTTTAAATAAAAACTGAACCTTTGCGTTAAAAAAATTAATGCATCGTTTCAAGATTTCGAAGAAAAAAAAAAGAAAAATTTTGTATCATGTCGGTGCATTGAAAAAGTTTGGTTCCCCAGCAATGTCGGTGCACTTTTATTCTAAACGCACCAGTGCGCTTAACTATCGAACACACCAAGGTTCGGATAAATTGAAAAAAAAAACACATTTTTTTCTCTTTTTTTTTTAATAAAAACCAAGCGGCAATTAATTTTTCGAAACCTAATTTCATAAAGTCTTTTAAATAGTAAAAACGTATTCATTATTTTATTATTTTACCCAAAATTTCAGGGGAGTGATATGCAATAGAGACATATCAGGAGCATTGTGCAACAACATAATACTTTGGAACAACAACACTATTTAGAAGATTAGAAGGTGAAAGGTATAGTGATTCACTCAAAACCTATCATAATAAAAATTTTAAATTTTATTATTTATTTTAATAATAAAAGATTTTACAATTTATATTAGGGTTTAATTAAAAGAGATCATTTACAAAGAGACATATTGAGAGCATTGTGTAGCAACAAAATATTTTGAAATCGTAGAAAGATCAATATTTGAAAGGTATGGGGATTCACTCAAAATCCCAGAGAGAAATTTTTTTAAATATGTCCTGCTAATTTTTTTTACAATTTCAGTTGGATTTATTCATAGGTTCTATACTGATAAAAAAATGTTTAAGGTTGTGTCAAGCAAAAAAAATATTGATCAAAACAATGATAAGGCATCAAAAAAAAGCAGATAAGGCTAGTTCTTTGTAAATTCTTTACAAAATTAATATGTTTGAATTATATCTAAATTGAACTCATATGTATTGGTTAGTGTATGTCATGCATGGCCACAAAATAAAGAAGGTCAATAAGATTATTTCTAAGGTAAGTGAAAAAAGGCATAATAGCTTGATAGAAAAATTGTAGAAGGATGAATCAAGTGAATGAAAAAATACTATTCAATATGATTTTTTTTTTGAATTTTCATTAATAATATGTTTAACAATATTAGATAACATGTTTTAAACAATCTATTAATTCATATATGTTTAATGTTCTATAGGGATCAACAAAGAAGGAGAATATCAATGTCATTCTAAGAAAATAAAATTTACAGAACATGTAAATTGCGATGAATTGGTTCTTAGCTCATCTAAAGCGGTGTTGGAGGTTAATGGAAAGGGGATTTTTTTTACAAAAATATGAGGGATCTAGTGGAACGACCATATAGACATAATTTCCCCTTACAATATAAAAATTAATATAATGATTCTAAGAACCAAATTATATCTAAACTACAGGAAGTGTTTCCATAGCAATGGTTAATGAGACATATCAGACTTGCAATAGAAAAAACATACAACGACAAAAAAGAAACATTCAAAAGGTAATATTCCTAATTAAAATGATTTTATAAAATTGTTTGTATATATTACTACAAATTATTTTTTTATTAATATCATTTTTTTATATTTATTTTTAATATCTCAATATAAAAATAGTTTATTACTTTTTTAGGAAGATTATGAAAATCCCAAATGATCAACAAGTTGATATGCGAAACATGCCAATAGGAATGTTCAAAAAAATGATCAGGGAGATGGTTAAAGAAATGGACATAATTGCATCACAGGATGATCCATATCAACAACAAAATTCTTCAAATGTTTGTAATCATGATTGACTTTGTACATATAAAAAAATAATTTAGTATTAAATATTAATTCTCAAGAATTTTCTTGTAGAAAAGAAAACAAAATGGAACTCATTCAACACATAAAGCAAGACGAAAAGGAAGAAAATGGTTGACTTCAAATTTTGTGAGTAATTTTTAATATTTCCTTATAACAACTCAAGGTTTCATTTTTGTATATTTTAAGTTGTTTTATGGCAACCATCCTTGAATGTCTTCAAATAAGCGCTAACATAAAAAGAAGAGCCATCGAAAGAATTCATTGACATTGGGTTAAATATGAGTTGTGAATATATGTTAGCATATTAATAATTGATTGTGGAAGTTGTAAGTATCTATGTTGTTTTGCTTCTCTGAGTTTATAATTTATAGAACAATATATATATATATATATATATATATATATATATATATATATATATTAATATATTAAATTTATGATTTATAATGGGGTTTAAAACATGTAGAAAATAAAGTATGGAACTACGCTAGTAGAAGACATGTTGCAACAAGGCATGAGACTTGGTTTTGAAACCATGTGCATAGTATATGAGTCACTTCTTATTATGGTGCACTCTTATGAATTTACATTGATATAAATTATTTATTACAATTTTCATTATTCTCACAAATGTAGATACACTCATTACACATTATTTTTATGTTTGAAAATGGAGCAAGATCAAGAATACAAAAACAATCGATGTAATCAAAAAAACATTCCTCCAAAAAACCCAAGCCATAGAAGTAGCTCGAGCATTGACAACAATTCCAACGAAGAATGATGATATATATTGATAATAATGCAACCTGTTGTATTTTTTTGAAATAATTGTCTATGAGAATCAAACATTTTTTTTAATGTAATGGACACAGTGCCCCAATTGAAAGACAAGGGGTTACCAATAACAATCACATTTTGTATGAAAAAGAGTATCTTATTGAATATAATAAAATACATTTTAATTTATTCTATTTTTTTATCCAATGTCGTTGTAAAATGTTATAACACTAATTAAATATATGGACGGTTAAATATTATAATTAAGAGATGTGAAATATGATAATATAACAAATTAATCCAAACATCATATACAAATTCACTAATCAAATTTTAATTTATATGAATATTGTTATAAGATATATTTCTATTTTTCAATGAATAATTTTTTTATAAAACTACAATAATTGCATTGTAACAGGTCAATGTTTCCAAAAATATATATATATAATGCAAAAAATTGGTGCGTCCATAATATAAAAATGCATCGATGCATTACATCATATAAAAGCACCTTCACGACATATTTTTGCATAAACAATGCCTTCTAGAAAAGCAACAGCATCAGGGCATTTATTTCTTCAAACGCCAATATTATTTGCAATTAAAGTCCTGGTGCATTGTAATTCTTAACGCACCAGTGCTTTCATAGAACTAACACCCTGGTCCTACAAAATATTATTTCCAGCCCCGGTGCGTTATGAAAACTAAAAACATTAGTCCTTTTATATAATTAACACACCGGAGTGTTTATATAAACAATACGCATTGATGTTGCGAGTTTAAACAAAAGCATCGAGACTGCAATTATTTTTTGCAAGCCCCGGTGTAGTTCCTTACAAGAATGTCCCGGGGCCTTTTTAATGTATTAGTGTCGATGGTATATATTATGCATCAATGTTCATTTCATTCAGTGCTTGGGTTCTTTTAGTTATTTATGCAGCCCGGTGTGTTTATATATCTAGTGCACCGGTCCTACTTGTTCGATGAAGCGCACTGCAAAAAAAAATGTCTCTAGAAACTTCGACCACCCAAGTTTTTTCAATTTTGATGAAGTTCCATTATAATCTCCGTTAAAACATCCACTATTAAAAATGAATGTTTTATCGAATTTTCCTTTGAAATTTTTTCCAATTTTATAACACGAAAATAATGCAGGGGCATCTATAATTCTCTTTGATCGAGAGGTCAAAATCATTTTCTAAAGGATTTGTTTCCTCAAAGTGTGGTTTTCTATATTAGGATTTATTTAAAATTTCTATGTAATCCATTAAAATTATACAATTTTTTGAAATGGTTGTAGTGGTTATAGTTTGTTTAATTTTCCCCAAATTGGTCCTCGGATCCTATATTCAAGTATTTAAACCAAACTGATATAATTTTAAATATTTCTTTCATTAATCAGAAAGTCAGCTAGTGTGTGTGAGTGTAATATTTCCTTCGAGAGCTCTGAATATCGTAACTAGTCCTTCTACAATTATATGTTTCACACAATTCTTTAAAACCTTGTGTTTTAATTATTAAAGTCCCATATATTTTAGCACTAGAATGGAGAGGAGTTTCCTTAGAAGTGTCACAGAGCCGAGAAGAGAGGCCCAAAGTGCACAAAGAATCAGGAGGAGTCAGAGAGTTGAACCCAAGAATAACATTGAAAATACCAATACTTAGCCTCTTTTTTCTTTTAGAAGAGTCTGTAAATTGTTGGAGCCCATAACTGTTTGTATACAGAATCCCGTAACAGATTCTTTGCCCAAAATCTCAAATCTCGTATTTATTTTTTTTTAGCGCTAGGGACAAGGGACTAGGGATCTTCAAGTGATGGCGACAATTTTTTTTTCCTGTTACCAAGATTCGTCAAGTGTCACAAGGAGTTACCTGAAGGAAATTTAGCCTTGAATCCTAAAAAAATCAAAATCCCGGAATCTCGTAAGCTATTTAAATTAAGTGTTAAGGACTAGGGGACTAAGGACCGTCAAGTTATAGTGATGGAAAAACTTTATGTTCCTTGGATCTAATGAAGTTGTGGGACCCGTAAGGAAGGAGCCTGCTAGTGAGGTTTTCCTTTTTAAAAGTTATGTCGGCCAACTCGATGGACCAAAAGCTCATAACTTATTTTTAATTAAATTTTTAAAAGTGTCGGGGTAGCGGGGTCATGAGATTTGTATGGAATAGTAAAGGGTCTTGCGAATTTGTTTTGCGCCTATTTCCTTTATAATTTCTTCATTATATTAAATATTATCACTGTGGATTTTACTAGGGATTTGATCCCATTGGGTTCGAGGAAGTTCCGAGTAAAAGAAACCAACTCCTAGAGGGGTTGATTCAAGCAAATATTTGTTGAGATGTGCAACAAGTGGTATTAGAGAAAACCTTGTGTCTACTTCAGGAACAAGAGAAGGAATCATGCCTCCTAAAGTTGAGATATGCATTAGACAAGGCGCAAGAGGACAAGGACAAAGACCGGTCGCCAACCGAGAAGCGTTGTGAGCGATGCAACAAATTGAGGAAATTATGGAAGCAATGGAGACTGGTCAACACATAGAATGAGAAGCTGGAGATGAGAGTTTTGAGGAGGAAAAAACTGCAGAAGAGGAAGTAGGAGAATAACTAATAACGGCAAAGGTTATAAGAGTAGTTTTGGGTTATGTCATGAAACCAAAACTAGATCTATCTTTCTGCACATCAATATGAATCTGGAGGAGTTGATTGATTGGATCAAAGAGACGGATAATTTCTTTGAATATGAGGAAATGGATGAAGAAAATAAGATCAAGTTTGTAGTGGCAAAGTTAAAGGGACATGCAACTCTCTAGTGGGATGGTGTGTAGACAGAGAGAAGAAGAAAGAATAAGCATAAGATCAAGAGTTGGGAAATAATGGTAGAAAAACTCATAGGTAAGTTTCTACCTAAATATTATCAGTTGACTTTGTTTAGAATTATGCAGAACCTTAGACAGAGAGTTATGATAGTCAGAGAATACATAGAGGAGTTCTACAAAGTGAACGTTAGAGTTGGATATGTGGAAGAGTCTGCAAAGAAGACAACAAGGTACATCAATGGGATTAGACTGGACATTCAGGATGATATTAGTGTGCCATCACTAAGGAATGTAGAGGATGCCTACCCATTGGCTTTGAAAGTAGAGGAGAAGCTTGCAAGGAAACAAGAAGGCAGAGGTAAAGGTACTACTAGAAGTAGAGGAAAATAACAAAGAAAAGGGAGGCCTACTGCACCTAAGGATGGTGCTAGTAGCTCTAGTTCATAGCAACAACAAGAAGGATAATCCATAGGCTGAAGATCGTTTTCCAAAGGATGAGGAATAGGCAAGAAAGAGGTTCATTTATATAGGTTTGGCAAGCTTGGACACATGGTGTATGATTCTCTAGATAATATAGAACCAGACCAAATGAACGTTATTGTAGCTCTATTAGAATAGGTGGAGGTAGAGGTGCAGGAAGCAGAGAATGTGCCAGAGACATGAGAATCCTTGATGATGAAGAAGGCGTTAATTAAGTAGCATAAGGAGGTTGTTGAGCCAGCTTAGAGAAGATCCTTGTTCTGAACATTTTTCAAGGTGCAAGGTAAGTGTTGTAAAGTGGTGATTAACAGTGGTATCACATACAACCCAGTGTCCACATAGGTTGTAGAGAAGTTGCAATTGAAGAAGAAGAAGAATCCAAAACCCTACAAGGTGTCTTGGATGCATAAGGGACAACAAAATATAATAAGTGAAAAGTGTGAGATATAGCTACATATTGGTAGCTACAAAGACAACATTTTGTGTGATGTGATGCCAATGGATGTGTCACATTTTTCTTGGAATACCATGGAATTTTGATATAAGTTTGGTGCATGATGTAAAGAGGAACACTTACAAGTTCAGAAGGATGGCATCAAGCATACTTTTTTTTTCATTACAGGAAGAAGGGACTTCTGAAATAAGTGATTCAAAGGCATTGCCGATGAGTGGCAAGGATTTTATACAAAAGATGAATCCATAAGAGGTAAATTTTTCTATTGTTTTTAAGCCTAGAGTAATTCTTACTTTTAATATTGTCTCTATTTTTCCAGTAAAAATTCAGGAGATGTTGGAGGAGTATCATGATATTTTGGTGGATGATTCGCCAAGTGATTTTTCACCAATGAGGAGTATTAGTCATCATATTGACTTGATACCAGGAGCTAGTTTTCCTAATAAAGCTTCCTATCGCATGACACTTAAGGAGAATGAAGAAGTCAAAAAATAAGTGTAGGAGTTGTTGGATAAGGGACTTATTCAGGAGAGTCTTAGTCCATGTGTAGTTCCTACAATGTTGACTCCAAATAAGGATGGAAGATGGCACATGTGTACAAACTCCAAAGCCCTGAACAAAATTACAATAAGGTATCATTTTCCCCTGCCACGTATATTTGATGATTTATTTGATTGTCTGAATGGTGCCAATTGGTTTTCTAAAGTTTATTTGAAGAGTGGATACCATCAAATCCTAATCATGGAGGGAGATGAGTGGAAGACTACATTTAAGACTAGTGAGGGTTTGTATGAATTGATGGTTATGTCATTTGGACTATCTAATGCACCAAGTACATTCATGAGGTTGATGAATGAAGTACTAAATGAATTTAAACAAAATTTTGTGATTTTTGTCTTGAGGAAATTTTAGTTACAGTCATTCAAAGGAGGAGCGTCTGAGGCATTTGAGGTATCTATTAGAGAAGTTGCAGCAAGAGAAATTGCTTGTAAATTTGAAGAAATGTTCTTTTTTGAAGTTAGAAGTTTTCATCGTTTGGTTAGTTTTTATAGCAATTTTATTAGAAACTTTATCAAGATGAGCTCACCAATTGTAAAGACAATGAATAAGAACCAAAAACCATTTAGTTTGACTGATGAAGCTGAAAACTGGTTTCAAATGTTGAATAGGAAGATCACAAAGAATTTAGTTCTTTCTCTTCCAGATTTTAATAATCCTTTTCAAGTGATGAATAATTACAACAATAATGCAATTGGAGCAGTGCTTATCCAGGAGGAAAAACCTATAGCCTATTATAGTGAGAATTTGATTGTGGCCAGAAGAAAGTACACAATCTATGGCAAAGAGTTCTATGTAGTGGTTCAAGCTCTTAAGAAATGGAGGCATTTTTTATTGTCTAGAATATTTATTTTATACACTTATAATCATGCTCTTTAGTATATAATGTAGCAACCAAAGTTGAACTAGAAACATATTAAGTGGGTTGAATAATTGCGGAGTTTAACATTTGTTTTAAAGCACATCAGTGATCAATCTAATAAACCTACAGATGCTTTGAGCAAAAGACAAATTTTATTACAAGAGAGTCAAATTAAAGTGTTGGTATTTGAATTTATAAAAGAGTTGTATGAGGAGGATACATAATTCAAGGAGACCTTTGAATCTTGTAAGAGTCTATATTTACAAGATAGGATTCCATGGCTTGACTACATGATTCAAGATGGACTGATTTTAAAAAAAAAAACATTTGCGCATTCCAAAATATTCCATGAGGGAGAACCTGATTAAGGAGAAACACAATGGAGGCCTTGGAGGACATTTTGGGCAAGACAAGACTTATGAATTGCTGAGGAGGTACTACCATTGGCCAAATTTGAGGTCTGATGTGCACAAATTTGTAAATAGGTGTAGAAATTACCAATTTTCCAAAGGAAGAAGCCATCACATTGGATTGTATACCCCATTTCCAATTCCAGAGAGGCCTTGGGATTTACTAAGTATGGATTTTTTTTGGGATTGACTAAAACATATAAAGGTAATGATTTTGTGTTGTAGATAGGTTTTCAAAAATGGTTCGTTTTATTCCTTGTGCTAAGACTAGTTATGCTAGCCATATTGCTAATTTTTTCTTTAAGGAAGTAGTAAGACTACATGGAAATCCAAAGAGCATTGTTTCAAACAAGGATACCAAATTCTTAGGAGATATATGGAGAACCTTGTGGAATAAATTTGGCACAGAATTGCAGTATAGCTTAGTGTATCACCCACAAACTGATGATCATACTGAATTTGTGAACAAAACCTTAGGAAATATTATGCGCAGTTTAATTGAAGACCACCATAAACAGTGGGATAAAATTCTAGCATTGGTTGAATGTGCATACAATGATACTTACAATAGAAGCATTGGAGAAAGCCCTTTCTAGATTATGTATGGGATGAACCGAAGAGGAGTACATGAACTCGGAAATTTGGGAAGAAAAAAATAGAGGAGTGTAGTACGAAAGGATTTTGCTACAGTTTTACAAGAGATCCATGACTAGTTCAAGCAGAAACCATATGAAAATAATTTTAAGTATAAAAGTAGGGTGGAACTTAGTAGGATGGAGAATAATTTTGAGGTTAGAGATCTGGTACTTACACATTTGAGGAAGGAGAGATTCCCCAAGGGCGAGTACGACAAACTAAAGTTTAAAAAGATAGGACCCTGGTGAATTCTAAATAATTTTTCTCCTAATGCTTATGAAATTGAACTTCCACCTAGAGTTGGAATTTCACCCATTTTTAATGTATCATACCTATACAAGTATGAGCCTAAGACAAAAAATATAGCCATTGACTAGAAACAACAACCATTATAATGGGAAAATAAGTTTCCAACAGTAGCACCTTTGCAACCAAAGAGGATCTTGGATAAGAGATTGATAAAGAAAACTAAGGACAAAGAGTACTTTGAGTACTTGGTTAAGTGGAAGAACCTACCAATGACAAATGCAACCTAGATGACTACTACAATCATATAGAAAAGTGGAAAATACATTGAAGAAATCATGTATAGGAGGCCATGAAATATTTATTCCTTGGGAGTATGATAGAGGGGCATCTGTAATTCTCTTTTACCGAGAGGACAAAAGAATTTACCAAAGCAGTTAGTTCCTCAAAGTGTGGTTTGTTAGATGAGGATTTATTTAAAATTTCCATGTAATTTATTAAAATTATAAAGAGTGGATGTAGTTTATTTAATTTTCCCTAAATTGATCCTCAGATCCTTTATTCAAGGATTTGAACCGAACCAATGTAATTTTAAATTCTTATTTGATTAATGAGAAAGTCATCTAGTGTGTGCGAGTGTAAATTTGCCTGCGAGAGATATGAATATCATAACCAGTCCTTCTGCGATTCTATTTTTCACACAATTCTGTAAAACCCTATTTTTTAATTATTGAAGCCTGAGATCTTTTAAATATCCAATATCAACTTCAAAGTGGTTGCAAGAGGGTGGATATGGAAGAGGATTTTCCTTAGACATGTTACAAAGACGAGAAGAGAGGACCAAAGAGCACAAAGATTCAGGAGGAGTCAGAGATCTGAACCTGAGAATAACACTGAAATGCCAAGACTTAGCCATTTTTCGCTTTTAGAAGAGTTTATCAATTTTTTGAGCCTGAAACCGTTTGTAGACAAAATATCATAAAAGAGCCTCAACCCGGAATCCCAGATCCTATAAATTTATTTTTTATATAGCATCGAGGACTAGGGACCAGGGATCGTGAAGTCACAACGATGGAAATTTATTTCCATTACCAAGTGTCGAAAGGAGTTACACGGAGGAAACTTAGCCCAGAATCCCAGAAAAATCAGAATCTTGGAATCTTGTAAGATATTTAAATTAAAAGCGTTAGGGACTAGGTGACAAGGGACCACCAAGCAATGACAACGAAAAAAAATTTCATTCCTCGAATCTGTTAGGTGACGTGGTGGTGGGGCTCATAAGGTGAGAGCGCATTAGTGAGGTTTTCCTTTGTAAAAGTTACCTGGGTTGACCTGCCGGACTAGTATCCAGTAACTTATTTTTAATTGGATTTTACGTGTTAGGGTAACTGGGTCGTGAGATAAGTACGAAATAGTAAAGGGGCATGTGGAGCTATTTTGTGCCTTTTTTATATATAATTTCTTCATTATATTAAAGATTCTCGCTACAGATTTTACCAGGGATTTGATCTCGTTGGGTTGGAGGAAGCATCGAGCTAAAGGAACCAACTCTGAAAGGGATTGATTTAAGCAAATATTTGTTGAGATTTGCATTAAAAAACCTCTATTATAACCTCCACTAGAAGGAATTTTCCTCGTAGTGATTGACATCAATGCGAACATATTTCTAACATTTTGTGGGAAGTTGCAACTATTTAGGTATTTTTATAGGAAGAATGTTGTAGAACCCTAGCCATGGATGGCTAGTCTATTCATAACCCTTAAGATCTAAAAGAAGTGAGATATTTGTGAGGTTAGAAGCACAAATTTCTCAGCATCAATCATAATATGGACCTCCTCATTTTAGTTATTAGCAAGAAAACGTGTACCACATTAACAGGTTGGAGGTTCTAACAGGTATATTGGATTAGAGGGGGTAATTGAGAAATAATAACTGCCTAGATAAGGATTTGAGGAAAGAACCCAATAAGGCATATACCTATTCAATTGGAAGCGAAAGTGGATAGAAACCCATACCAAGGTGAAATTGATGCATTGAAAATGAATAATAAGTTGCAACAACTAGAACTTAATTTAAATGATCACCATATAGAGGAGAAAGAAAACATATCATTTTCTAGATTGAATTTAAAGGGCCATGCGTTAACCTAGCAATAAATCCATACAAAATACTTAGGCTAGAGGACGGTTTTCCAATAACTGTATGGGAGGAGTTCAAAATCTTAAATTCCAAATTTACCCTATCAGTTATGTACGAGACCAATGGATATGGTGGCACTAGTTTAGGCATAGAAAGGGTCAACATATACAAGAGTACATCATTGAGTTAAGAAATATGGCCATCATTTTGGGTATCTCTCCCAAGAACCTACATGTAATACTGAAGTATATTGGGGGTCTACACATAGCCATTTACAAAATCAAGTGATGCTTTTAAATTCAAGGACAAAGTATGAGGCATGTCTACATGCACAATATCTAGCAAGCATAGGCCAGAGGAAAGGGAAACTAAGTAGTTCAAACTAGAAAGAGAAACAGGAATATTTCAAGGATGGGAAGAAAAAGTGGAAATGGGGGGAGAATAATAAGACAATATCCATTGCACACTAGTGTGAGAATCCTAGTAACCATTGTAATCATTGCAACATTGATGAGCACACTCAGAAAGAGAAAGAGATGTTTAAACTCTTTCATCCAAGAAGACCAAGATAGATGCTCTATTTGACTTCGGTTCATAGGCCAATCTCATAACATTGGATATAGTCAACAAGATTAGATCAGATGTTTGTGATCATCCTAGCTCATGTCCATTGGGATAGGTGAACAAAGTTACAAAGATCAAGGTAACAAAGAAATGCAATATTAAATTTGTTATAAGTGTTGATTTTATAGATGAAGTGGAATGGGATGTAGTACTTCTTGATGTATGCGGAGTAGTTTTTGGAAGTCTCCAAATGTATATGAGGGATGAAATTTTCATCTAAGAGAGAACCGATATTTCCCCATCAAGGATGGTAATTTTTCTTTTCATTATCAACGTGCATAAAGGAAAGTCAAATATTTCATTGGTAAGTGCCAACCAATCCAATAAGCTAATTAGTTCCAATAAGAAATATGCTTTACTTTTCTTAAGAGAAAATGAGTCTTATGAAGAATCAATAAGAGAAAAGGCATTCTTGGAGGGCTGTACTAAAGAACATAATCATCAATTGAAAGTGTTTTTATAGGCATATATAAGAGTATTTTAGGAACCTAAAGTGATACAACAAAGCTACCAATCAAATAAGAAATATTACTTCAAAACAACAAATCTAACAAAAACACTCCAAAAAACATGAAAAAACAACCTAAAAACGAAAAGTGTTGATGTTAAAATAACCTTTTTATTTACGGGTAAATTTTCAACATTTTTTAAAAATGGAAGTAAAAACCAATTTTTTTGTGCAAAAAACACCGTGAAAATGAAAAGTGTTGATTTGGAATAACATCTTCTTTTCTGGGTAAATTATCAACATTTTTTAACATTTTTTAAAAATGGAAGTAAATGACAATTTTTTTTGTGTAAAAAACACCTTGAAAAAAGAAAAGTGTTGTTGGTGGAATAAGGCATTTTTTTCGTGGTAAATTATCAACATTTTTTAATAATGATGTTAAAGATAAAATATCATGACTCTGAAAAACCTTAAAATTCCTATTATATGCATGACATTAAATATAATTATCACGCCTCCTTAAAATTCCAACGATTTTTAGGCATGGTATTAAAGCTAAAATATCATGTCTCTGAAAAGCCTTAAAATTCCAAGGATGACATTAAAGCTAAAATATCACATTTATGAAAAGCCTTAAAATTCCAAGGATGACATTAAAGATAAAATATCACCTTTATGAAAAGCCTTAAAATTCCAACATTTTTCAGTTATGGTGTTAATATTATTTAAAAAAATATTACCATTTAATTTATATTAATTTGTTTTTGTTTTAAGTTTATTGTATTAATAACAATTTATTAAATATAATGTCTTTTTTTATATATTATATTGAAGTCACTCGATAGGAAATACTTCAGTTATGATGAATGAACAACTTTACAAAACAGATGAATTTATATGTGATTTTGGAGATTTTGATACTCTCTGCGTTAAAACATTTGTTTTTTTTGGAAATTTGTGTAAATATTTTATTTTTAAATAATTTTAAGATTTTGAAATTTGCAAAATGTTTTTTAAAAATTGTATTTCATTATTTAGAAATATATATATATATATATATATATATATATATATATATATATATATATATATATATATATATATATATATATATATATATATATATTAATTTTATTTCATATAATAATAATAATAATAAAATTATTTTTTCCTTTGAATTAATAAATCGAAACTAATAAACATCTTAAAGATTATGCAAAAAAAAATGTCGTTTCTAGAACTCTATCGACCAGTAAGGAAGTACACCATTAAAAAAAAAAAAAAATTGTTCTCCTAGACTTATTACTTCCACATATTTTTATTTTGACATATATATCCAATCAAATATATTGACAATATAAAAATATTTGAAAAACAAAATCTAAAAAAAAAAACACAAAAAAAAAATTAAAAAATAATAAGTAAATAAAAACATATATACTAAAACATAAAAAAATTAAATACATGACCAAAAAAAAACAATATATAAAAAAAGAAAAAAAAACCATACATAAAAAAAAAATGTAAATAAATAAATATAATTAAGATAAAATTTTAAAAATAAAAACATAAAAACTAAATAAATAATATTGAGATAAATTAAAAAGTAAAAAAAACAAACAAACAAAAAAACACATTGAAATAAAATAAAAAAACATTAAAAAAACACAATAAAAACCATTAAAATTAAAAAATTAAAACATTTAAAAGGATATTAATAAAAACATTTAATTGAAAAAAAAAACAAAATTAATTTGTATAATATATATATATATATATATATATATATATATATATATATATATATATATATATATATATATATATATATATATATATATTAAAAAAGAGAACTTAAAAAAAAACGCACACAAGAAACAATTTTTTTAAGTAAAAAAAAAACACACACACACATATAATGATTAAAATTAAAAACAAAAGAAGATAGATTAGAAATAAAATAATTAAATTAAAATTAAACCAAAAAAAAATGTATATACCTAATTAAAAAATTATATTTACATAAGAAAAAAACATTTCAAATAAATATTAGAAATAAAAATATTATAAAAAAAATTATAAAAATTAAATATTAAAAAAAAAATCGTAAATTTAGGCCCCACTTGGGTGGCCATGGGGGATGGACCCTGAGCCCCGCTCACACAACCCCCACGACCACCTTCAGTGGGACTTGGATAGGCCCAATTGGACGCATATATATATATATATATATATATATATATATATATATATATATATATATATATATATATATTTCTTTTTAATGTTTTTTTTTTGTTTTAAATTTTTTTATTAAATTATTAATTTTTTTTTAATTTTTTTTTATTTTAATTTTAATTTTAATTTTGATTTTTTATTTTTCTTATTTTAATTTTTTTAATTTTAATTATTTTTTAAATATATTTTATTTTATTTTAGTTTATTTAACTTTAAAAATAAATTATTATTTTTTTCGTTTTTGTTTTCCTTTAAATTATGTGTTTTTTTTAGAAACAATTTCTCTTTTTTTATTTATTTTTTTATATGTTTTATTTTTATTATTTATTTATTTTTTTAATTTTTTGTTTAAATTTTTTATTTTTACAAATTTATTTTGTTGCTTTTCATTTTTATGGGTCCTTTTTTTCTTTTTTATATATGTTTTTATATTTGATTTTTTTTTTTGTCATGTTTTATTTTTATTTTTTTTATGTTTTATTACCAACATGAAAATCACCAAAATTTAAGAAAAAGTATCTATACTTAATACATTCAAAAATTTAAAGTGTAAAAAATAAGCCTTCTAAACAAAAAGGTTTTTGTTGCATCAACACTTTTCAAAATTAGCATGAAAAATACTAACATTTCAAAACAAATGTTCATACTTGATACATAAAATAATTTAAAGTGTCAAAAATAAGCCCTCTAAAAAAAATCGGTTGATGTTCCATCAACATTTTTCAAAATCAACATGGAAATTAGTAATATTTAAAAAAAAAATTATTACGTAAGAAAATTTAAAGTTCCAAAAATATGTTTAAAAAAATGTTAGTTTGAATAACCACTTTTCAAAATTGGGTGTTTTTTTTGCTACCTCAAAAAATGGGTAATCAACAATTTTCTCATTTGATCAGTAACTATGTTATACCACCCAATAGGGAAGTGGAGCATGAAATACAATTATTACTAGACTCTCCATTGTCAAATATTGTGTTGCGTAAACAATTCAATCTACAAGTAAATGAAGTGAAGATGTAGTTGATGTAGCACCCCACCCCATATTTACCCACTTTAACATACTTACCAGGGTAGATATGAGTTGAGAGTCACTATGCATGACCAAACTCCAAGATGCAGTTACGGAAATGGGGTCTAACTTACCAACACATGCTATTCATTTTTACAAACAATTTGGGTACATAATACCTGTAAGTCATGGATGCATAGTTTGGTCACTGTTTGCAATGGTTTCATCAGATGTTCATCAAGAAGGTTTGCTTCCCTGTCATACTTGCTGCAACAAACACATACTAGCTCATGCATCCATATAAAATAACCAAGAGCCTATCAAACCATGAATTTGATCTAGATCAAGAGAACATCGTATAATAATAAATACACCATGCATGTATCATATACTTAACCAACAATAAGGCCATGAAAAACCAGTTATGTAAACAATAGTAAATCAGAAAATATGCTCATTGATCATCAATAAATAATAGCACATACTAACATATGCAAAGTACCAACCAAGTCAGGGACTTTCACGTACCACCCGACCATAAATTAGGTTGAACAAAATCTCTCTTTCAACCAATTACCCCCATGCCATATTCCAAGCATGAATGTGGGATGTCAAGGAATAACCAAAATATAACTGAATCTGGGCTTCCAAAGGCCAAACCTCCTCAACCCTCAACCAATGATTCCACCTCGCATCACTAAAAAACACCAGATCTGTCTCTACCCAAGTTGTCCATGGCTCTAGAGAATTTTTTCCAACCCGGCTCTAGGACCAGTAACTCAACTAATAGTTGTCGAAGGGCTCCAGAACATTTGTACAACCAAGGCTCCAGGACTAGTAACTCAACCCACCAAGGGCTCCAGATCGTTTGTCCAACCAAGGCTTCTAGGACTAGTAACTCAACCCATGTTGTTCCAGGGCCTCGAGAGCGTTTGTACAAGCAAGGTTCCAGGAACTAGTAACTCAACCCAAAGCCATAAGAAACATGAGCATCAATCAGAAACAATCAAGTTGGAAACCCACAACACCATGGCTATCCAAGAAATGGCAAGGCTAGGCAAAACCATTGTCAATCTAGGAAATCCTCCATGCCAATGACATATCATATCCAAATAACCACATGCATGTACCATGCATGCCAAAATTAGCGAGGAAATCATACATTCAACTCAATACCTGCAAAGAAATCCAGTTATAGTTGGTAATCCCATTGTTCCCTTACGATTTCCTTTTTTCATTTTCCTTCTTTTCCAATCCAACTGAATGCTAGAGTGCTCCAATCATGCTCCAAGAAAACTCTAAGTGTGCAAGAGTATGAGAGAGATAATATAAGAGAGATCCAAAACTAAACTAACAAAAGCTAACGCTAACAAAAGCCTAACCAGAAAAGCCATGAACTGAACCTCAAAAGCCTTTTTATCATTGGGGCATCTATTTTCTTCATTTTCCTTCTTTTTTCCTCTAATTTCCCTCTCACGCAAATATGTGACCTTTCATCTTCCTTTTCTCCTATTTTCCTTTATTTTCATAAATAAAATTCCAATTAAATCCTTTTTGCCTTTGCCAATGCCCTTTCCAATTTCCTTAGCCATAATAAACCGAATGAACGTCCACTAGGATTTTTCCCAACATTCAACTTGGAATGCGTGTCCCATTAACTTGTTCTTATATGTTTTACATCGAAATTCAACAAGGGTTGTTATAGAACCCTCCCCTTGGGAGAACATTGTCCCTGGTGTTAAATGACACCTATAAATCAACAAGTTGTTGAAAATAAAACATACTACTCATGGAGATTTATAACTCAGCTCGTTGTAGTATTTACAATGACCACTACTGAAAACATGAAAATCATACCGTTTACTAGAGCTTTATAACACAACTCATTATAATATTTACAATTTAAACAACCACATACACACCCATGCACATTTTCTTCATCCAACAAATAATCATATTGTCTATGAAATTTTACAAAAAAATATCGATATAGTATTTATAATAATCTACAAATATACATATGTACATTTTTCCCATCCAACAAATAAAAGGATATGGTGCCTTTATCAGTAACAAGGGAATCTAGAGGCTCACACCTCTACCCTCAAAAGTGGTATCAGGATTCACCTCCTTCCCAGGAAGTCTAGAATCTACTGTCAAAGTCAAATGTGCATCCAATTTCCATAACTACAATCTTGTGCCACTTGTCCTCTCAGTGAACACTTACTAGCTCATTTTTCTAGGGTGCACTCCCAATGTGCTTCTGATTTTATTTGGCAATTTTAATAACAAAAATTAATGTATTCCCTAACTTTCCCTTCTCTGCTACACAGTCCCTTGGGAAATTCAGTCACACCCTTCCATGCAATCAGACACCTTCCAAGTTCCACGGGCATCCCCTTCTCTCTTACAAAGTCCCTCAAGTGACCCCTCCCTTGGCAAGGTTTCCTCACATTAGAAGGTCCAAAAGCCAAGGCACGTATTGCCTCAAAAAAACCATACCGGTCATAGCATGCTCATGGAAATCAATGGACACTATTGGTACCAGTGTCCCACAATCGCCCTACTCATGAGTTATTTACCAATATATTGTTTCCTATTACAATTCCTTTCACTGCTGCTATTAGTTCTTGCAGTCAATTCCAACCACCCAACCAAGAATTTTCCACAATTTCCTGTACCAAGCACATAATTTTCATTAGATTCAAAACAAATTTAAATAAATTCAAATCACATATCGTCAATTTCCCATCAATAAGATACACCTACAATTGTGTTTACTTCCTGTCACAACAAGTCAAACTAGCTCTTTGATCAGATCATCATGTATAAACATATCATATTCAATTAGATCAAAACACAACCATCATAAATCACCTGTAACCATCATAAATCGCAGGCATAATAAAATCTAAAATTAAATATTGATACTTATCCTTCAATCAGTTCTTTGCTTCTACCTTTGTTCTTGTCCTTTCAGTGCACACACTAGAAAAAATGCCACATCCAGCAAGCACCTAGTGCCTTCTCTTCAATCTCACACACATACACATAATGCACACCACACACACACACCCACACACAATATTCTAGACAACACATACACCTACACCCAGTGTACAATGCAACACAATACATACACCTACACTTGGTGGACAACACAATACATATATGCACACATAGTACAACACAACGAATACACATATCACGATACAATTACTACATAATACACATAACATAGTACCACATGTGCACAACACAAGGTGTACGATGTGTACACATTACCACATGTACATAGTGCCAATTTCACAACATGTACACAACACCACCTACAAAACGTGTACATAACACCACATGTACACAACACCACCTGCACAACGTGTACACAACACCACATGCACGACGTGTACACATCACGACATATACATAGCACCACATGCACCACATGTACACAACACCACCTGCAAATAACACCCCATGTAAAACATGTTGACAACACCACATGTGAAATCATGCACACAACACCACATGTAGATAGCACCATATGCACAACATGCACACCATGCCATATGTACACAACACCTCATATGCAACATGCATAAAGCATCACATGTACACAGCACCACATATCCAACTAGTGAACAACACCATCTGTACAGAGCACTGCATAAACAACATGTTCACAACACCATCTGTACATAACACTACATAAACAACATGTATGTATTGTTGCATATGCAACATGCACACAAAATTATATGTACACAGTACCGAATATGCAACATGCACACAACACTATAGGTAAAACATGTACAAAAAATACAAAACAATAGTACTACACATCCAGAGACCAAACACTAACTCTACCAAACAACCTTGCTTCTAGTGTCTTTTCCATTATCCATGCTTGTTCCAACATGCCACAAATCACACTGCTTTCATTCCATTGATGTATCCCTCAGCATAGCATGTCCATAACATAAACATAGAAATAATATAAACACATATTAAATAATATATACATGATACTGAACTCATAGATTTGTCAGGGCTACTCTTCCCACTTGATTCCTCATAGGACTAGGAACCCCTTCATGTCATTCACCTGCATAAGCAAGCATTCCTCCACAAGCATGATCCCTGATGACCATGTCAGACAACGACATATATACATATATAGACATCATCATAATCAATCATGATTCTTGATGACCATGTCATACAAATACATACATACATACATACATGTATACATATAAAGACGTCAACACAATCATGATTATGACATAAATACTATATATCATAAGGTCAAGTTTAAGACAACTCCATTTATCCGTGCACAACATGCTCAAAATGGAGAACAAAAATTCCCAACATATCCAAGGAATCTAACGCCTCAAATCCATTTAATTTACCTTTCTTGTTACCTTTCTCATGACTGTCATGTCGTCGTTCATTTACCCCAATGGACCCAACCAATCCAACTAGTTGTCATATTCTTTCCTTCATCTACCCTTATATATGCACCATCTTCTTCTAGATCTTACATTACATGTTGGGTTTCATTCAACCCTCCCTGAGCTCCATTAACTTTCTCTTTCCAAAACTAATTCCCAAGACCCTCAAACATAAAATGAAATTTTAACACCCTCCTCCCACATCTACCCAAGTAAACGTCCAAATAGGGTAAACATGTGATGAAGAGTTACTATGATATGATTCAACTCCCTATGTGTCAGTTAAGGAAGTGGAACCGAGGAACACAACAACACAGACCTTCTACACCTGCAATAGAACCCATAGGAGCCATCCAAACCTTTCAGGTGACTAGCCCCTGAGACAAACTAACTTTTTGTTGCATTAATCCCCCAGTGCTCCCTTACCAAGTCCTTCAATCAACTGATAGTCCCAGTCGCTCCTGTTAGCTCGCATGAGTGTGACTGCAACCTTTTTTATGCCAGTGCTATGCCAACGATTACGGGATTTAAGGCTAATTTTAGGGCTAAGACCCAGGTCATTGCCTAGAACTCCATAAAACTTCCAGGAATGAAACATAACAGTGGAATAATGATACAAATATAATTACTTGAACAAATACTTGACTGGGCCCCTACTAACCATGATATACATTTCATCAAACATATCACAAAAATGCATTGTACAGGTTTAAAAAACATATATCATCATATGGGTCTCACACTTATCTGAGGATCATTAAGAAGCATTTATGCCTCATCAAAATAACTGCATTACCATATATTAAGCCATACATTCAATGTAAATTATTTATTTAGCCAAAATATGATGAGAGCTATACATTATCATTTTCATAAATCTAAATCATAACCAACATATAACCAACATAAATATCAAGGATATAACAAACATATAAACCACATATAAACAAGCATATTTACCCATAAAATACCAAGGAGAAAGAGCTCTTATTGATGATTGCATAGGTTGACTAGGTATGTGACTTGCACGAACCACCCAACCATAGACTAGGTTGAACCAAATCTTTATTTCAGGTAGTCAAATTTGTGCCATATTATAATCATGAATGTGGGATCTCATAAAACACATCAATCAAAAGCAAACCAAGGCTTCCAGAGGCCAACCAAATCAACCCTCAACCAATTATTCCACCTCACAATCAGACATCACTAACCATCACCAGATTGGTCTCCACCAAATTTGTCTAGGGCTCTAGAGCGTTTATTCCAACTAGGAATTTCAGGACTAGTAACTCAACCCGTATTTTTCTTCGGGCTTCCAAATAATTTTTCCAACCAAGGATTCCAGGACTAGTAACTCAACCCACCAAGGTATTCTGGAGCGTTTATCCAACCAAGGCTTCTAGGACTAGCAACTCAACCCAAGATTTTAGAGGGCTTCCAGATAATTTTTCAAACCAAGGCTTCCACGAACGAATAACTTAACCCACAGCCAAAGGCACATGAAAACCAACCATAAAAAAAAAAAGTAAATCCCACATCACCATGGATATCTGGGAAATAGAAAGGCTAGGAAAAACCACTTTCATTCCAGGAAATCCTCCATGCCAATGACATATCATGACTAAGAGACAACATGCATATTCCATGCATGCCAAAACTAGGGAGGAAAACATACATGCAACTCAATACCTGTAATAAAAACCCGTTGTAGTTGTTTATCATGATGTCCTCTTGCGCTTTCTTGCTCTTCCTTTGCCTTCTTGCTCCAAACTTCCAAGTATGCCACACTCCTCCAATAGTTCTCCAAGAAACACTAAGTGTCCAAGAGTATGAGAGAGAGAGAGAGAGAAAATGAGAGCTCCAAAATTGAACTGATCAAAATCCATGAATTGATCCTCAGAAGCCTTTTTTATTAATGTGGCCTCTATTTTCTTCATTTTCAATTATTTTCCTTCATTTTCCTCCTGACATGCAACCTGTGACCTTTCACCTTCCTTTTCCCCTTATTTCCATTATTTTCATAAATAAATTCCACTTTTCCTTTCCAAATCCTTTTCCATTTCCTTTTTCAATTTCCATAGCATAATAAACCATATGAACACCCACACTAGGATGTTTTTCCCAAAGTTCATCTTGGAATATGTGTCTCATGATCAAGGTCTTATTGTACCTTTATTAACTTTTACATGTATTTTTTACCAAGGTTGTTACAGAACCCTCCCCTTTGGGGGAACATCGTCCTCGGTGTTCAATGACACCTACAAGCAACAAGACTATTGTAAGAAAAACATGTTGCCCATGGAGCTTTATAACTTAGCTCGCTACAATATTTACAATGATTAACCCACTGAGAATTAAACCAACATGACAACATGACAAATATAACATCATAATAACATGAAACCCATACCACTTATTCGAGCTTTATAACATAGGTCATGGAAGTATTTACATCCATATACATATGTACATATACCAAAACATCACCAAAGCATATACCAAAACATTCACTCAACCAACGAATAGAGAATGATACATAGCCTTCATCTAATCCTTCATCTCTGATGTAGCTTCATCGGGCTCAAAGTGCTTCCACTACACCTTAACCTGCTTGAATGATTGGTTCCATAGCATGAGTGTCTTTCTCTGCAATATATATTTCATTTCTAGCTAGAATTCGCCTTTTGGCTCCACCTGTAGCACATACTAGTTAATCACATGATCAACATATTTAACATACTTCTTAAGCAATGACACATGGAAAACATCATGGAATTTCACTATCGGAGGTAGTGCAAGTCGATAGGGTACTAGTCTAGTCCTTTCAATAATATTGAAAGGTACACAAAACCGAGGTGCCAGCTTGGCGCATGATCCAATCCCTCAAGGATCTCTTATTGGGATTGATGCACAATTACACCTATTCCCTAACCTAAAACTCAAAAAACTTGTTATTATATGCAAAAAATTTCTGGCTATCTTGTGTTGCCTTTAGATTCTTCTTGATTAACTGCATTTCATGTTCCATTTCTTCCAACATGTCTAGTCCAATCAACACCTTGTTAACTGGATCAATCAAAATTATGGGAGTATTGTAACCTCGCCCATATAATTCCTTAAATCGACTCGTCCTCAAATATTCTTGATACCCATTATTGTAAGAGAACTATACTAGTGGAATATACTCTTCCCACTTTCGTTGTCGATGCATCAAATGCATTCTCAACATATCCTCCAATATCCTATCGACCCTCTCTCCATGTACATCTGTATGTGGATGATAAGTTGTACTGAAGGCTAACTCTATGCCCAAACCTGCAAACAATTCCTTCCAAAATTGGAAGTGAACTTCGCATCCCTGTCTAACACAATATTCTGCGGAACACTATGCAATCTGACTACATCCCTGATGAAGACATGTGCTACATCATTCACTGAGTACATATACTTCACTAGAATGAAGTGTGCTACCTTCATCAACCTGTCCACCACAACCATGATGGAATCATGCTGTCTAGATGTCCTCAGTAAACCTATGACAAATTCCATGGAAATGACCTCCCATTTCCATTCTGGAATCAGAATCGATTGCAGTATTCCACCTAGATGCTTACACTTTGCCTTTACCTATTGAAAATACAAGCACCTAGCCACAAACTCTGTTATGTCTCTCTTCAAATTCGGCCAATAGTAAAACTTCTTTACTTCTGCTAGCATCTTATGATAGCCTCGGTGAAATAAATATGATTTCACATGAAACTCCCTCAAGATCACATTCTTGAGTTAACTATTGTCTAGCACATATATCATGTTTCTAAACCTGATCAAGCCATTTGTTGTGAGACGATAGTCCACGTCCTGTGAACCTGTACCTATACCACTAGATGTACCTGTACCTGTACCACTACTTGTACCTATAATCATAATCTACTGCAATATGTTCTTAAGCTCCATATACTTGACATCCTGCTGACATGCCTACAAGATCATATCCTGTAGATATGTCCCATAGGAAATCATAATTGTCATATGATTCACTTGTATCCGCCTGCTAAGAGAATCTACAAAGTTGTTCTATTTACCTTTAATATACCTGATCTCAAATTCAAACTCACTGATTGTGGCCAACCATCTAGCTTTCCTAGCTTTCATATTCGGTTGGTAAAATAGATACTGCAATGCACTATCATCACTCATCAATATAAATAGTCTGCCTAGAAGATATTTCCTCCAAATATTCAATGCATGAATGATCGTTGCCAACTCAAGATCATGTGTCAAATAGTTCTACTTGTGCTCATTTAGTTTATGTGACATATAACATACCACCTTTCCTTCCTTCATAAGGACTCCACCAAGCCCTCCCTTGCAAGCATGTGTACATACCACAAACTCTTTGTCTGGATCTGCAATATTTAACACTAGATAATGTGTCAGTAACTGCTTTAACTACTCAAAACTAGTTGCAAATTCCTCTATCCATTCAAACTTCTTACCTTTCCTTTGCAATGATGTGATATGATAATAAATATCTGATAATTTTTCGATGAACCTCCTGTCGTAACCTGCTAACCCCATAAATGATCTTACCTCATCCACATTCCTAGGAGTTTCCCACTCCATGATATCTCTTATCTTCTTTGGATCTACTACTATACCTTCCTTGCAAACAACATGCCCCAAGTAATGTACCTATGTCTAAAAGAAACTACATTTTCTAAGCTTAGCATACAATTGATGCTCTCTTAGCAATATCAACACTACTTCTAAATGTTCGGCATGCTCTTCTTCATTTTTAGAAGATATCAATATATCATTAATGAAAAAAATAACAAAATTTTCCAGATAAGGACACAACACACTATTCATCAAGCACATAAAAGTAGTTGGAGCGCTAGTCAAACCAAATGGAACTACAACAAACTCATAATGTATGTAACTAATCTGGAAAGTTGTCTTGTGAATTCCATCTTCATTAATGTGTTCTTGATGATATTCAGATCTCAGATCAATCTTCGAGAATAATTGTAATCCCTTCAACTGATCGAAAAAATCATGAATCCTCGACAAAGGACACATGTTCTTAATGGTCACCTTGTTCAATTTCTTGTAATCAACGCATAACCTGAGAGTACCATCTTTCTTATTCACAAACAGTACTGGTGCACCCCAAGGTGATACACTTTTCCTAATGTATCCCTTGTCAAGCATTTCCTTTAACTGCAACTTCAACTCTACCAACTCTAGAGTGTTCATCCTATATTTTTATTTTGATGATGGTGCTTCCCTTGGTACCAACTCAATAAAAAATTCTACTTCCCTGTGAGGTGGCAACTTTGAAATCTCTGCAAGATATACATCATGATATTGTTGTAGAACTGGGTACCTACTTAACACATTTGCATCCTCAAATTCCTTACCTTTGTCACTATAAATGTGCACTGCAAATAACACACACCCTTTCCTGTGACTACGCTTGGACCGCATAATTGTTACCATTCTAACTGATTTTGATTTCTTCTTACCCCGTAAGACTCTTTTTTCTTCGATGTCATCCAAACACACAAAGAATTTGTCATAGTATTCCACTTTGTTCCTATGAAGATATAGCCAGTCCATACCCAAAAACATATTATATGACCCCAACAAAAATACATTAAAATGTGTTGAGGTAGGCATACCATTCAAGTCAAATGCACATGTTCTTACCCAATGATGAACTCTCTTCTTGGTACCTGTAGCCAACTTCACTAACCAATATTATGCATGCACTTCCTTATTCAAACCACAATTATCCACTAGGTCAAGATTAACATAACTATAATTAGATACATGGTCAATCAAAATAGAAACAACTTGATCACAAAGCTTACCATCCATCTCAATAATAGATGCCCGGTGATCTTCCTACTTATTATCCAATGTTGCATATATTTGAGGAACACTTTATACAACATCCCCAACCGTATGAGCTTCTTGGGAACTGTATACCACCTTGATGTTGTGGATAATATCTACTGCGATGATATTTTCCACAAGTCCAACAATGTATAGGCTTCCATCCTGCGCCCTTGTTCTTCTCTTCAAATTGAATTCCATGCCCTTGGTCAGATGAATTTAAATTCTTGTGCGATGTTTCATTCTCTTTGTTACCTATATCCTGAGGTATTGCTCGCTTCTTATCCCACTTCCCTTTATTCTTATCATTACCTTTCCAGTCATGCTTAGTCTCAGATATGCGATTTGATTGTTCATAACAATTCTTTAGCTTCTAAATGGCATCCTCCAATGATCTAGGCTCATCAAACCCAATCTTGTCTTTCAATGATATTTAAAACACACCCATGAATATATAAATCTTGGCCTTCTCCTCCTTGAAGTCACCTTGAGGTAAGGAACACACCTCAATAACTCCAAGAACCTGCTAGTGTACTCCTCATCAGTCATAGATCCCATCTTTAGCTCATAAAACTCTTTTGTCATGTCGTCAATGTATCTCTCTGATAGATACTTCTTCCTTAATAGTCTCTTGAATTCACTCCAAGTCAATCCCTCCTCATAAACATCTCTGACGTTCTTTACATCTTCCCAGCAGATATCTACTTTACCTTTAAGACTGAATGTAGCTATTGTGGCCTTCATGTTCTCTGAGTAATCATGTAACATGAAGAAATTATTCATTCTAAGAAACCATGCTTCTGCATCCTATGATCTATTCATATCTCCATCAAATATAGGTTGATTTGCTTTATTAAACTCATCCAGAAAATATCCCCTGTCACTCCTCTTGTAAGGATGATAATAATGATGGTCATAGTTCCTGTCAGAACCAGAACTAGAATAGTAACTGTGTCTATCACCTCTCCTATCCAAAGTGTCCAAGAAAATTCCATCGTTTATCATGTCATCTCTACCTGAAATGTTACCACCATGAGACATACTTCCATATGCCCCATTAGTCTCATCCTCTTGTCCATAGCTTATCTGAAGTGGCCCCTGTCTCTGCAATTCTGACAAACTTTGAAGGATTATTGCATTAACCTATACTTGTTTCTTCCGTACCTATATAATTCTGTCATTATCTTCTTTGCAACTCATTATTCATTCCTTCAAACTCCTCTATGTGTTTGCTAATTCAGAAGAATGCCCAAAATTATGCTGCTCATATGATTCATAGGGAGAAATTTTGTAATCTACCATCTTGCTAGTCATTTTGATTTCTTCCTGCATCGGTATACTATCTCAGCTAAAAAAAATCATAAAAAAACCAAAGTACCTTAGCATCATTCATGGAGGATATCTTCTGCAAGATCAACCAATCAACATAATACATATATAAACATAATCATAACAACATATAAATATATAGATAAAACAACACATAAACACTGTTCCAACCATAGTCTAGAAATCAATGCACGACCATATCAATCACATACCATGAACTCATGCTTGACAACAACGAGCATACCAATGTACACTTGACAACACGTAAGCACTTGACATTCATAAAAAATGCATAACCAATCATACACTCATGACGATACATTCCACAACAACCCCATTAACTTTCACATGGCGAAATCACTACAACCATGACCCACACCATGCATATGCAACAAGCATATATACCACAAGCATAAGGAACAAATATGCAATTGACATGAATGCATGACCAACACACCGCACATCTAGTCTGAGGGGTGAACCATGCTCTGATACCAACCTGTAGCACCCTCCTCCCACATCTACCCAAGTAACCGATCAACCGTGGTAAACATGTGAAGAATAGTTACTATGATATGATTCAACTCCCTATGTTCCAGCTAAGGAAGTGGAACTGACACAAAAAAACAACACAGACCTTCTACACCTATAATATAACCCCCAGGAGCCATCCAAACCTTCCAGGTGACTATCCCTTGAGACAAACTAAATTTTTTTTGCATTAATCTCCCAGCCGCTCTGTTGTCAAGCCCTCCAAGCAACTGAGAGCCCCAGTCGCTTCCATGATCTTTCATAAGTGTGATTGCAACCTTTCTATGCTAATGTTATGCCAGTGACTGCAGGATTTAACCCTAAATTTCAGGGCTAGGAACCAAGTCATTGTCCATAACACCATGACACTTCCAAGAATGAAAAATAATAGTGTAATAATGATACAAATGTAATTACTTGAACACGGACTTGATTGGACCCCTACTAACCATGACAAACATTTCATCAAACATGTCACAAATATGCATTCTACAGGTTTAAACAACATATCTGAGCATAAGGGTTTCACCGTTATCTGAGGACCATTAAGAAGCATTTATGCCTCATCAAAATAACTACATTACTATCTATTAAGCCATAAATTCATTTTACATTCAATATTTAGCCAAAATATGATGAGAGCCATACATTATCACTTCCATAAATCTCAGTCATAACCAGCATATAACCAACAGAAATATCGAGGATATAAAAACAATATAAACCACATATAAACAAGTATATTTACCTATAAAATACCAAGGAGAAAGAGCTCTTATTGATGATTTCATAGGTTGACTAGCTATGGGACTTCCACCTACCACCTGACCATAGACTAGGTTGAACCAAATATTTATTTCAGTTATTCACCCCCGTGCCATATTCTAACATGAATGTGGCATCTCATAAAACACATCAATCAAAACCAAACCAGGGCTTCCAGAAGAAAACCATCTCAATCCTCAACCAATGATTCCACCCCATAGTCGAACATCACTACCGATTATCGGATTCGTCTCTACCAAAGTTGTCCAGTGCTCTAGAGAGAATTTGTTCCAACCAAGGCTTCCAGGAATAGTAATTCAACCCATAGTTGTCGTTGGGCTTCCAGAGTGTTTGTCCAACTAGAGCTTCCAGGACTAGTAACTCAACCCACTAAGGGATTCCAGAGATTTTGTCCAACCAAGGCTTCTAGGACTAGTAACTCAACCCAAGCTGTTACAGGGATTCCAGAGCATTTATCGAACCAAGTCTTCTAGGAACTAAAAGCTCAACCCACATCCAAAGGCACATGAAAACCAACCAAAAGACAAAAGTAAAACCCACATCACCATGGCTATCCGGGAAATGGAAAGGCTAGGAAAAACCATTTTCAATCTAGGTAGTCCTCCATGCCAATGAAAGATTACGACCAAGAGACTGCTTACATATGACATGCATGCCAAAACTAGGGAGGAAACATACATTCAACTTGATACCTACAAGAAAAACCCATTGTAGTTGTTGATCATGGCGTCCTCTTGCACTTTATTTCGCTTCCTTTTCCTTCTTGCTCCAAACTTCCAAGTATTCCACACTCCTCTGAGAGTGCTCATCCAAGAGTATGAGAGAGAGAGAGAAAAAAAAAAATGAGAACTCCAAAACTAAACTGATCAAAAGCCATGAACTGACCCTCAGAAGCCTTTTTATTAATGTGGCCTATATTTTCTTCATTTTCCATTATTTTCCTTCATTTTTCTCCTAACATGCAACTTATGACCTTTCACCTTCCTTTTCTTCTAATTTCTATTATTTTCATAAATAAATGTCAATAAATTCCACTTTGCCTTTGTAAAGCCTTTTACATTTCTTTTGCCAATTTCCATAGCCATTATAAACCATATGAACACCCACACTAGGATTTTTTGCTCAACATTCAGCTTGGAATATGTTCCATGACCAAGATCTTATTTTACCTTTATTAAATTTTACATGGATTTTTTTATCATGGTTGTTACAACAAGAACAAGAAGTAAACAAGAACGCACAAAACTAGCAACAAACACCATGACTCAATCCCCATGGATTACCAATGCTTCCAAGGGTTCATAAATAAAATCTCAACGCGATCCTTCTTCAAGATTTTAAGGTAGTCTCTTTTTCCCCGTGATTCCCTGCATCATGCAACTTTAGCTCATGCTTTTACAAGATTAAAACTCAACCAATTATCTCAAATATCATCATGTCAAATACATTCCCTCAAATAAAACACATATCCACATAACGTCAAACAAAATAAAGGTTAAGAAAACCCCTTGGAATTGCAGTTTCCAAATGTAGCCAAAGGAATTCTCACCCAATTCATTTCTTTTACCTTTTTACCTTGTTCCAATTGAGTCTTATTATGTGCTATCACATTCGCCCAATTTTTAGTTATATAAAAAAATCAACTATTACCTTGTCATGTTAATACCGAGCATGTTTCCCTGCAACTATTCACACATGTCAGTTACATGTTCCAAATATCAAGACATCATGTCTATTAATTTGAAATCGGCCTTTACCAAGAGTAACATCCATGTCATATTCTACAATCAACTCATAGTGAATAGTCATAGTGTTACAACTAGCACCCATTCGCACTAAAGGTCATATTAGTTGTATCAACACGTATTGTGTTAGTACAACTATCTTAAAATAAGTTTTATCACCAAAAAATGATCACCTACCCATTTCTAACTACGTAGATCAAAATACACCATGTGAGTTTAATTTTACCATAGTAAAATAACTTTCACTATAAGAAATAATTTAATAAACCACTTTTATTAATTTATTTTCGATTAAAACCCATGAGAATAATTAAATAAACCATTATTTATTTAAATTTCTCTAGGAGTAATTATTAATTCATTGTTTGATAATTATTCCTTGTCACATTTGATTAAATCATCTAGGAATAATTAAATAAATCACAATTTATTTATTTTTCCTAAACTCTATCCTTGGAATAATTATTAAATCATTATTTAATAATTCTTTCATTTCACACTTATTTCCCTTCTCTTTCACCATAAAAGCAAGATTTTGAAGAATCAAATTTAGATTATTTCTCCTTTCTTAAAGCACTTCCTTTTGGTAAGTTGATGGACGGGAGCGGATGAAACCTAGGGTTCTCGCCTCTGTGGTCACTCGAAACCCTAGCACCCACGGAGATCTGCTCGTTCTACACCATTACTGACCGCGCAGACTATCTCTGGCAGCGCCGGCTTGCATTGCAGCATGGAAATAGAGACGGGGGGAGGCACTAAGCCTCCCCCTGCAAATGACGCGGGGCCAGAAATCTGCATGAAGGACAAACCTGACAACAACTCGACAGCTGAGACAGAACCGAAATCTACCCCTGAAGCCAGGACGGAGGCGCCACAGGCTACCTCATCCACCTGCAAACCCATTGCATCAGAACGGCCAAAAATAGATCTGCCTAGTCATCGAATAAATGCAAGGATTCAGTACATGAGGGACCATGCCCTCATAGGGAAATTTGTAGGGTTCTGGCCAACAGAAAAAGCTCTCCAGGGCTGGATAGCGTCCAAATGGAAGCCGAAAGGAGCAGTCTCACTACAACTCGGAGCAAAGGGCTTCTTTACTGCTACTTTCAACTGCTTAGAAGACAGGAATAGGGTCATGGATGGTGGCCCATACTTTTTCAATTCTGCAGGCTTATATTTGAGAAACTGGGTGGAGAGATTCAACCCTGACAAGGAAAACTTCAATTGGGCGCCGGTCTGGATCCGACTCTACTCACTACCGCTTGAATATTGGGACGAGGAGACCCTGCAGGCAATTGGATCGGGACTAGGAGAGTTCATAAAAGTTGCTGAAGAAACCAAGCTCCGAAGATACACCTCCTACGCCCGAATCTGCGTTCAAATGCACCTGGACAGTGCCCTACCTGATGCGGTAAGTATCTTTCATGATGACTTTGAATGGATCCAGCCTCTGGACTATGAATATGTACCCTTTAGATGCAGACGTTGTCACGCTCACGGACACCTTTATAGAGACTGCCCTCTAACAGTCCAAGCCCGAAAAGCGGAAGAGCAAAGCAAAACTCAGGAGGATGGATTCATTAAAGTTGCCCCCAGAAGAAGAGGTAGCAGAAAACCTGCTGCTGGAAAGAAACCTAGCCCCTCAGCTTCAATCCCGTCTACCAGCAACAGCTTTGCTGTGCTCAACCACTCTGACCCCTCATCTGACCCCATTCCCTCCTCCCCTAACCTTGTTGGCCCCTCCATCCCCCCCCCCTAATCATCCCAACCCCGTCTTCCCTTCGCCTACCCCACCTTCTGCTTCCTCTGTTGAAGCATCTGACCCAAACCTTATTCTCAAGCAGAAACAAGTTACTTGGGACCCAAATCTCTCGTTCTTGGAGGGACCCACCCCTCCTGTGGCCTCAGGAGACTCAGATCTGAATCAATCTGAACAAACAATCCAAATGGAAGAAGACACTGATGGCTTAACCATCGACGAGCTGGACTTAACAGGTCTTGAAGAAGCATGTGAAAGAAAAGAATTTGATAGAATTAACCAAAAACAGATTGACTCCCTTGAGGCGGTCTTAGTCAAAGTACAACAACACAAGAAATTGGGCATCCAGCCCGGTAGCCGCTGGGACAGTTTGAAGGTGATGAAAGAACCCAAGAAAAGAGGAAGAACCCCTGACTGGCAGCGTACCATTGCTCTAGGTCAGATTCTGGTGGATTCGGGACAATATCCCAAGCTTACTAGGTTTTTCAAACCTCTCCCCAATAGTTCTCAATGAATTTAATCTCTTGGAATGTACGAGGACTCAATGGTCCTGGAAAGTACAGAATGATAAAAAATTTGATACAGAAGGAGAATCCCCATTTACTCTTCCTTCAGGAAACCAAGTGTAACAGTCAAACGCTGGGCTCTATCTTGACCAGAGCTTGGCCCGGAAGCAAATCAGTGGCAGTGGACGCTGAGGGGTCTTCGGGAGGTCTTGCAATAGCGTGGAATCCTCAATCCCTGCAGATCGACAATTTCCATGCCTCTCACAATCTCATCCAAGCTACTTTTCACCCTATAGGCACCAATATCCACGGACATCTGTCCAATGTCTATTTTCCTCAAGACTTGGCTAGTAAAGTGGCGCTTCTGAACACCCTTGGGCATCTCAACTCCAACAGAACCCATCCCATTTGGATTCTTGGTGGGGACTTCAACATGATCACGAGGCTGGCTGAAAAAACTGGAGGCAGAGCCAGACTGGACCAAGACAGTGCTCACTTCAAGGACTTCATTAGCAGCAACTGGCTCATGGATGTTCCCTTTTGCAACGGCCTATTCACGTGGAGCAATTGCAGAACTGGCCGGCACCAAATAGCCTCCAAACTGGATCGTTTTCTCCTATCGGATAATGCAATCCATGTAGGCGGAGACATCACTGGGACTATTCTCCCTATCCCAGGTTCTGATCATTGGCCCATAATGCTCCAATGGAAAAGTATAGGCTTTCACCTCAAAAAGCCTTTTAGGTTTGAAGCTTTTTGGCTCTCGCACCCTTCCTTTTCAGACCTTGTTCACTCCGTTTGGAAAGGATTTGCTCCGCCTAAAGGATCCAAAATGTACCAATTCTAGCAAAAACTCAAGTGGGTCAAAGCGCACATTAAAGATTGGAACCACAACGTCTTTGGCAATATCTTTGCAGAAAAACGGAATCTGGAACAACAGATGAAGGACGTGCAGCAGGAGATCATCAATGTGGGCAGAACAGATTCTCTAGCTTCCAAAGAAGGTGATCTACAACGAAGGCTGGAGGAAAGATATAAGCAGGAGGAAATCCTCTGGAAGCAAAAATCCAGAGTCCGTTGGTTGAAGGAAGGAGAAAGAAATACTAAGTTCTTCCACAACACGACCATACAAAGGCGAATGCAAAACAGAATCAGCCACATCACCACTCAGCAAGGGGAACGCATGGAAAGGCACGAGGATATGGAACGAGAGTTGGTGGGCTACTTCAAGGATCTTCAAAAGGAGCAACATGCCAACCGACAGCCAACCATTGATCAAATCACACAGCTCATTCCCAAATTAATCACTGATGATCATAATCAAATGCTGCTTCGGCCCATCTCCCCTCAGGAAGTAGATGCTGCCATGGCACAACTCAAGGATGGCAAAGCTCCTGGGCCAGATGGCTTCACGGCCAATTTCTTCCACCACTTCTGGAATCTTATCAGAGAAGAGGTTTGGCAATTGGTAGAGGAATCTAGAACAATGCATTGGATCCTGCCCTCCCTCAATACTACCTTTGTAGCACTGATACCAAAGGAGGAGGAGCCCAGTAGGCCTGAAAAATTTAGGCCCATTGCCCTCTGCAATGTCATCTACAAAGTCATTACCAAAGTCATTGCCAACAGACTCAAACCTCTTCTTCCTCTCCTTATCTCACCAGAACAAACGGGCTATGTTGAAGGACGTCAAATTCTGGATGGCATTATCCTTACTCATGAAATCATTCATTCCCTAAAAGTCTGCAAGAAGCCAGGTATGCTACTCAAAATTGATCTTTCCAAAGCTTTTGATAAGTTAAACTGGACTTATATCCAGCAAATGCTAAGCGCTTTTGGATTTGACTGCATGTGGGTTCGTTGGATCATGAATCTTGTCTCCTCTTCCTCCCTTTCCATCCTTCTTAATGGTTCTCCCTCCCTCCCTTTCCGTCCCTCTAAGGGCATCAGACAAGGGGACCCCCTCTCCCCCTTTCTCTTCGTTCTTATGGCCGAAGGGCTTGGTAGACTCATTCAAAAGGAAGTCTCTCTAGGCCATTTGCGCGGTCTTGCCCTTCATGGAGCTCCCACCTCAACTCATCAACAATTTGTTGATGATAATATGCTCTTTGGTCACCCGTCGGTTCAAGAAGCCCGCTCTTTCAAAGCTGTCCTTTCTCTCTTCTCTCAAGCTTCTGGGCTAACCATAAATGACTCCAAGTCTCAGATTTTCTTCTTTCATGCCCCCCATCCGACTCAAGTCAACATTGCCCGTATTCTTGGTTTCCCTGTAGCCACTCTTCCTGATAAATATCTTGGCGCTCCCCTTACTGATTCTGCTATCAAGCACTCTTCTTGGAACCAGCTCCTTGAGAAACTGGAATCCCGTCTCTCCTCATGGACCTTCCGTGCTCTCAACATGGTCAGTCGTCTCACTCTCATCAAGGCTACTTTACAATCTATGCCCCTATACCTCTTTTATGTTCTTGCAGCCCCGAAATGGGTCCTCAAACAGATCAAAACTCTACAAAGATGCTTTCTATGGGGCTCCTCTGGGCACAACCGCAAATGGGCCCTTGTGAATTGGGGCATAGTTTGTACTCCCAAAGCGGATGGTGGTCTTGGTTTAAGAGATCCCTTGCACAGCAATGAAGTCATGGCAGCTCGAGTCTGGTGGAGATGGATCTCCAAGCCTCAAACACCTTGGGCTCAACTTTGGACTGCAAAGTATGCTAACAACAGAAGTGCTACAGATCTGGTTCGGTTAACCCCTCTCAACTCGGGGTCCTTGATCTGGAATGCTGCTAAGCAGCACTATGCGCTTATTCAACAGCATAGCTTCTGGGAAGTGCACAATGGACAATCAGTAAGATTCTGGACAGACTCCTGGCAACAAGAATCCAGCCTTTTGGAAAAGTTTCCTCTTAACAGCCTTGGAGATCCCAGAGCAGGATTAGAAGGGAAGATCCATGAGCATTGGATGGACATAGACAGCAATGGGTATCGGCAATGGAAGCCAGCTCATCACATAATAGCCCAAGCTCAGGATGATATATACGAGGACCTCGACCAGGAATTACAACGAAGACAAATCAGAAGCTCTCCAGATCCTGACATCCTCAGATGGGGTCACACCACCACAGGTATGTTCACAACCAAGGAGGCCTTCACTCTGCTGCATCCCTCCCCTCTCCCTCGAGATCCCCTTTGGCAAATGATCTGGAATCCCCACACCTGGCCAAAAATATCCACATTCCTCTGGCTCTTAAGTCACAAGCATATTCTCACCTGGGACAATTTGGTCAAACGAGGCTTCATCGGCCCCTCTCGCTGCCCCAATTGTGCTCTTAGCCCTGAATCTATTCAACACCTTATGCTGCATTGCCCTTTAGCCAACTCCGTTTGGAATAAATGCAGCTTTCGCTGCAAGAAACGCAAGCCCTCTGGGGATATTACTTCCATCCTTCGATGTTGGCCTAAACTCCCCTATGACTCAGCCCTCCTCAATACCCTCTGGCAGCTCCTCCCTGGTATGATCTTCTGGACTCTTTGGAAAGAACGCAACAGACGTATCTTCAAAAATCAATCCACCTCTTTGGACACTTTATGGCTTTCCCTCACTGGCAACCTTCAGGAAACTTTGGCCATTCAATCCTGGCAAGAAGAAGATCTCCCCAAGAAGCAAAGCGAAATCCTCGTTTGGCAAAACTGGAATCTTAAACTGGGAATCACTCTGAAGACTCAAAACAAGAAGACCAATAGCACGCCTTCGAACTGGATTCCTCCCTCTCCAGGAGTCTTCAAATTAAACTTTGATGGTGCCTCCAAAGGGAATCCGGGGCAAGCAGGCTATGGCGGCATCATTAGGGATTCTACAGGAGATGTTCAGCACCTCTTCTTTGGAGCTATAGGCTGGGACACAAATAATTCAGCGGAGCTTGAAGGCCTTTGGCAAGGCTTGAACCTGGCGCGTCAGCACAATTTCTTCCCTATCATTATAGAAGGGGATTCTCAAATCCTCATCCATATTGCCAACCAGCTTCTTTGGGGAGCCGAACCAGCCAAAGTGTCTCACAGTTGGCGTTTAGCGGCCCGGATTGCTAAGATAAGTGAATGGCTTCACCACAATCGAGCCATTTCCTTCACCCATGTTATGAGGGAAGGAAACAAAGTCGCCGATCTCTTAGCCAATTTCGGCATTGACAATAATAGCATGATGACTCATGGCTCTCTCTCAATTATTCATGATGAAGATACTCAACAGAAATGCATTTCCCTGGTGCACCAGGACCGCCTCCCGCCGGATGCGGCTGACTGATCGAATTAATGGGCCTCCGGCACCCACGCAGCTCCCAAGGCTGTTTGCGTGCCCTGCCCACATGGCCTCGCGTGTTCACAGTCCTCGCGACATTAATACGCCTTGGAAGAATCACAATGGTATTAATTGCTCCTTCATTCTCAGGCTTATGGCGATGTTTTTGGCATTTGCTTTCATGATGGAAGAGGGGCAGAGAGACGGAAGCCATACGAGAATTCTGCTCCCGCTAAGAAGCGCATGCCCTCCTGGTGCGGCAATCTCCAGCTGCAAGACGAATACGAGGCGTCGTTGCAGTGTATGGGCTTGTCTGGAAACGGTGCCGGGCGTTCACTTCTCCAACGGCCCTTGCTGCGGAGCTTGTGCCTCTTCTGGTTATTCGAGCGCCACCTTCACAGGTACTCCATCTTTCTCCAATCTCAATTTGAATTCTCAGGATCTGAGACCCGTTGGTAATTGCACTTTCAGCTCTTCTGCTTTCCTGCATAGGCAGAGCCACCCTGGTTGTGTCCTCGCTCTTTCCCCTTCTCCTGCACCCCCATCTGGCGAGCCTCGTTTGCGTCATTTGTTGTTAGCCATGCCCCGCCTTCGACAAAGAATGAGGCCTCGTCGTGGGGTGAGTCGGGGGCGCATCTCAGGCACTCCTCCTCTGCCCCTCTCTGAACTCAGCTCCTCCTCGGACGGAAACGACCACACTCCCCCGCTATCTTCGCGTGGTGGAAGACGTAGAGGCAGGGGTAGGGGTAGCCTAGTTGGCAGAGGACGCGGACGGACGCAAATCATCAGAGATGCTTCTGACAATCCTGTTGCTCACTCTGAGCCTCCCGGTCTTTCCTCTCCACCGAATATTCCTAATCCTCCCTGTCAACCTCTTCCCTCAGCAGCTTTCGCCTCTCCCAGTCAGCCCTCTCCTCCAATCAACAGGGTTCGTGGCTCCACCATCCGGCAGACCACTCAGAATGTGGAACTTCGCTTCCACTGTACTTCTTTTGACTCCATCATCACTGCCCTCATCACTGTATCTCTTCGTGAGGAAATTCCCCCTTCTGTTGGCCCCCCCCCTACTCTTGACCCTCGCTCCATTCCTGCTCCTCACGCAGAGGCCAGCACTGAAGCTCAGCACCAGAACTTGAATTCTGACAGTCAGGGAGGAAAGGAAGACAGCAGCACAGGAAATGAATATGCATGCAGGGTGGAAGAGGAACCGTTGTCTTCTGAGGACAAGAGCTGACTCCATGGGTTCAATTACAGCTGGTTTTATCATGATTTACTGTTTTAGTTGCCCACCTGTTGGGCATAATGATGTCTCTTGCTTTGTTTTTAAAGTTATTTACATGTTTTGTATAAGTCTCTGGCTGGTTTCCCTTCTATGGGCGGCCCAACTACTGATGTTTAATGGGTCGGTTTCCCACTCTGGGCGGCCCCGACTTCTTAAGGACAGCATAGTCAATCAACCCAGACTGTCTGGCTCTCACAGCAGCAGTCATGGCAGTTTTGTATCAGTATTTTCATAATTAATAGAATTAGTCCTATTTAGAAAAAAAAAAAATTCTTTCATTTCTTTCATTTCTTATTATTCGTGGAATAATTAATAAATCATTTTATTTGTTAATTATTTTGAAATAAATATATTTTCTAGATTTTGGTCAATAATATTTTATTATTGTCCATTTTCGATATCAACCCAATACTTTGCTATAAATAAGAGGGTTTTTCATTCACTTCTCACCATGATCATTATCATCATCACCAGTTTCATCACATACCTTTCGAGCTCCCATTTTTTAGTTCTACATTATTTGGGTTTTTCACACATTTGAGAGAGGAAGATCTGAATACTTAAGCAACGAGGACATCAAAAGACTCGTCCCGTTGAGGGGGACTTACGACCCTTTATAAATATTCTTCGCAAGGCATCATTAATAATATTTTTTTCTTTCAAATCTTTTCAAAGATTGATTTTTTACATCGAATTTCTTTTTGTTGTTTGTTCTTCTATATTTGCATACATCTATCTTTCTGCATATTTTTCCCACATATTTGTTGCAGATTTGAAGTATAAGTTGCCACAATAGTCGTTAGGGTCAACAGTCACTTATGACTAAAGTGACATATTTTTGGTACACCTTCCAAGAAATTTCATACTAACAAGCAACGACTCCACTGGTAATAACAATTCATTTTCTTGGGTGACTTTTGCTTCAAAAATTTCAGGGTTTTCTGTAGTTATTTTTAGCTTATTTTTTCTATTTATAAATTTCTCTCCATTATTCTATCAAATTTCTGGTTACTAATGGTTTTTTGGTGCTTTCCGTAGGTCACATGTACCAACCGTACATGAGTTGACAAATCTATGCGACACCTGCCCCCTGAGAGTCACATAGACCAAAACACACTTTATCCAGCCCTAAAAGTGCACTCTAAGGAGAAAAACTCCCAATTTGGCCCAAAAACTATGTTTTCATTCAAAAACAGATCAAAACCTACATTTTCAAATTTTTCTGGAAGTTTTTTTTTTGAATTTTTCAGGGTTTGCCAAGAGTATTGTTTTGGGTTTTTTGGCCTATGTTTCAGCCATCCTTAGGCCTAGATCTGCTTATTTTTTCTCTTTAAGGTAGAAACAAGTCCCTTATGGTTTTAATTACACTTCCACCTTTTTAGGAAAGAATCATCTTAGTAGGGAGTCTACAATTTTTAGTACTTTTAGCCATTGTTTCAAGGTCCGATCCATTTTATTACAACCCCTTTGGATAGGTTTTTAGCCATCATAACTCCATTTTGAGATTTTGTTTTCCTTTCCCCTAGGATCCCCTTGAGTATCCTTGGCAACATATCTCACCTCTGTTTTTTGTTGTTAGTCTACACCATTTTCAGCAACAGAGAGCCTTAGATCCTAGTCCCATTGACATTAGATCTTATAGGCCCTTTTCATGTGTTTTGAGTAGCTTGTTGCCTCTTTCTCCTAGCTGTTTGAGGGTCTTCTTTGGGTTGGTTTTGTGCTTGATTTGTTGTTTATTTTTCTGTCATAGTTCAACAATATTTACAGTATTTCAGTAGGATATGGTAGCACAAAACATGTTCAATTTTGACGGCAACAAAGCCGAAAGTCGCCCTGAGGAGAGTTTGCTCTACTGTAATCGCTCTTTCAGCATCTCCCTTCCATTAGCTTCTTTTACGTCCACGTGGCCTCTTACTTTTCTCGTGATTCTATTTATCAAATTCGTGGAATTTGATAAACAAACCTTATTACAACCTTTGAATTTTAATTTATATCTCCGAATTTTATATTAATAGTCCAATACTTTATAACCAAATGACGTCGCAATAGACCTTCGGCCCCGGGCCCACATATATATCAATGGTCCAATCAAATTCACGCACCGTACCTGGTTATCTTCCACGCATCTTCCTTATACGGCCACCGTCCGATGGCTCCCCTCCAGATCGACGGTGCTCGACAATATCGCGCAGCCTCCTTGGTCGATCTTTAACGTGCGATGGCGCGCAGCAACGACGGTTTTCCGTGGGTCCACCTCGCCACGTGTCGAATGCTCTATGGAATCGCTCCCCAACCAGGAAATACTGCTTATCACCGAAAGGCGGTGCGATATGGACAATCCGGCCTCGTAAATCCGCTCATGGTTTTGGAACAATGACCAACCACGGTTAAGTAGGTTACGCTATTCCTTTTGGTTCCTTAACTCAGGTCAGGGTTCCAATGGTAAACGAATTTATCTCTCTCTTAAACGAAAATTCCACTATTTTTAACAGAGTTCACGACCCTGGGTTCTCTGCACAGGCCTCGCCTACGGCTGGGATTAATTCAACAGGGTTTTATTCAAATAAATCTTGAGAAAACGATAGGCAGAGATATGCAGAATCCATACAGTAGTTCAATTTACTAATTTTACATGCACAGAGTTCAATCGCCTCACAACTAAACAATTTATTCACTATAAGGATTCGGGACAATTCATGGCCAATGCATACTGAAATTATTTAACAGGAAGCAATTGTGAACACACAGATTTTATTGCAGAAATCTCTCTTCTCCTTCTCCTCCTCTTCCTCCTCTCAATACATCCGAGGAGTACAATTCATATACATTACAATGTGACTCTTCGATTCCTCTGTGAGGACCGTTTAGAAAATCAAAAGTCTAGTTACAATAATTCAACCAACTGAAACATGACAGATGGGCTAACTGAACTATTCGACTTCTACAACTCTAACTACTCCAAATGATACAGTCAGCTGAGGTATTGACACCTAATTGTTACAATTTAGATGATTTCGAACCCTCCTAGCCACAACATGTGGACAAAACCTCCTACATTGCTGGCTAGTGTCTAATGCCCCTGCATCAGACTCCCGAGGGAAATTTTCTTCATGGGCTCCTGTCCATGAGCTCTTCCACTGATCTGCCTATCTTCTGCAACATTCCTTCAGTCATCCAAGAGGCATCTTCCTCTGGCTTATCCTTCCATTTGATTAAGTACTGAAAGTACTCTTGTCCTCTGGTCCTCTTGAACACTCTTTTGTCCAATATCTTCTCTAGTTGCAATGGTTGTGCTGGAGGTAGTTGTTCCTTCCACTCAATCTGTCCCTTGTCTGCTGATCTTTCTCGTTCACCATCATCTTCATACTTGTACAATTCCGCAACATTAAAAATGGGAGATATTCCAAAATCAGGAGGTAATTCAATCTCATAAGCATTTGTAGAAAACTTTCTAAGTATCTTGCATGGCCCAATATTTTTGAACTTCAACTTGTTATACTGCTTCTTTGGGAATCTCTCCTTCCTCAAGTGTGCCAAAACCAGATCTCCTACTTCAAAATGAACTTCTTTTCTGCTCAAGTCTGCTCTGCTTTTGTATTTGATGATGCTACCTTGTAGTTGTTGTTTCACTTGTGTAGAAATTTGCTGAATAATGAAGATTCAAGCACTGAGATTATCCCGATCATACACAAATTCGATTTGCTGCATAACACATAATCTCTTCTACAAATTAATCATCACATGCGGAAAATAAAACAAGAGACAGAACATCAATTCACACACATAGAACGCAGCATGTATGGGGAAAGCTTATAGCTAAAAACCCCCAGCTATATGTATCATATAATCGATGAGAAACATGTAAATTTACACAATAAAATACTCCTCACAAGTACTCAGTACTGTCTCCAAAAGCTACACACAAAACTAGCTCAGTTTGAACCGATCACGGGTTCAAAACTCCTCCACTAGCTGCCTGCCTCTACTGCGCAATCCAAGATGAGAGAATGGATGGAATGAATTCGATTTCCCTTGGCTTTAATTGCGCAATCCTCATTGGCAATCTCCTCCAATGATTGTGCAAATATCATGCACACTATAGTCACAACTGATAGTAGACTCCACCCTTTCTCCTACCTCTTCCACTAGTCTTCACTGAACTGTCCATGCATTGCTGTTTACTGATGTGTTCTTTAGTTGAATAATGAGTTAATAATTAGTGAATTAATTAATAATTAATTCACACCACTCATCTCTAGTGTATTAGCCAGTTAAACTAAATACAACTAGTTCAACTAAGTTAAACCGAACACAACTCCATCAATTGTCTCATCAACTCCACCAAACTCTACCACATGAGTTCTAACTGAAGTCAACCATGCAATAGCTCAACTAACCCTTAGGAAATTCGAATTTCCTTCTGCCAGCTGCATGTGCCACATCTGTAGCTTGAACTGAAGTGCTCCAAGAGGATAAGATAAAGTTTATAGTCCAAATATTATTAAGGGCTAATAATATTTGACTGTTCTATTTTTAGACAGGCAGTCTAAAAATAGACTTCGACCTGTATTTCTAAAAATAGATGTCCATATATTTTTACCAACTTGACCAATCATCCAAGAATAGCATCCCGCAACTCCTAGACCATGCTCCATATGTCTAAAAATAGACATAGTCTAAAAATAGACTTTTCGACAAAAATCACATGTGTGGTCCCCACCTAGTTTAGGTGATCACTTTTCAACTAGGATCAGGAAAGATGTTTCAGGAGGCCTCCTTCACTGTTTCTTGTTTCCATTTTCAACACTCCCTCTCAACAAGAAAGGACTGTCTTTGCATGCGACATGCAACTCCATGCATTCGCCCTGCAACCTTCACAAGCGCCATGCAACTCCATGCATGCGACATGCAACTCCATGCATTCGCCATGCACCCTTTGCATGTGCCATGAAAACTCATGCATGCACCATGCAACTCCATGCATCTGCTCTGCAACTCCTCTGAAACTGAATAGGCTCCAAACAACTCAATCAGTCTGATGCATCTAGCATCTATCATCAAAGTCTTCGACCTCTGCTTAGCTACTGCACATGTCATCAAGAACCACTGCGTTGTTGAACTCTTGCACCCATGCACTCTTGCACTTGCTGTCAACTCTGATCCGCGCTCCAGTATCCAACACTGTCACTTTGATCTGCCTGCATCACTCCAACTGATCTGCTACTGCTGCGCTGTGGGCACCTCGTAGCCAGGTTCAACTCATGAGATCCACACCATCTCATGAATTCTGCCCAGAAATCTCCTCTTGGGATTATTCCAGGGATAATTTTAAGGATGGAAAATTATTTTGAAGTTTAAAATGTTGGCGAATTTCACTAGTCCCTAATATGTGAACTATAAAATTTTATTGATATGTTTGTAAAATTATACAAATTTATAATGATTTTATATATGGTCTCTATATAATGTTGGCTATTTTTAAGGTAAAATAATTTTATATTATAAAATTTGGGCGAATCATTTTTACAAAAAAATGGAAATTGGCGAATCTTTTTTTTGGAAAAACCATGGAAAATTAGCCCACTTGCAAATATTAGCCCCTAAAATTTTCCATGGATTATTCATGCATGTCGCCCCACCTCTCACCTGGTGGTATGGCTGCATGCACTCCCTCTGCCCATCTGGCACGAAATTTCTCTGCATGAGTGGTTTCTCCCACTCCATGATCCTCTTGTGGCTGCTCCACACCCCGAGGTTCACTTTCACCTGCATGCAAAACTTGCTCCCTCTCAAGCATCAGTTGCATGTCTTCTTTCCGCTTCCCAACAGTAGGAAGCTCTGTAGAAATCCCATCTACATCAAATCTATAAAGATTCTTCTGCATCTCCAGTTGTGGCTGCTCCACAACCTTTCGAGACTGCTTCTCACGCTGCATGTTGAGAGGCTCCCTCTCAACCACCAAGTCACTAACCTCTGTTTTTCTCTTCAAAGCTTTGCATGCATCTTGTACCTCAATGCATGTAGATTCTTGGCTCGCGCACATTGCAATTTTCCCGCCGTCGCAAAATTTTCTAACAAAAGAGCTGATTTTAAATCGATGATATCTCCCTCATCCGAGCTTCGATTCGACCGATTTTTTTTTTTCAATTTGGGTGTTTTTTCGCAAGGAATCAAAATATGCTATTTGGTTCTGAAAATATTTCACCAAAAATTTTCAGATATTCCCTACAAACTCGTGCACCCAAAAATTCTCGCTCTCATTCCATGTAGAAAATTATATACAATATGCATGTATATTTCCGGCTTTCTCCATCTTTATGTTTCTTGAGTTTATCCTAAAACTCAACCATTTATGGATCTGTGAGAACAAATTATTTCTAGCACAGAGATCGACTGTAAGGGCATTTACTGGATATATCACCTTTCAGAGAAAGGATGGATCCAGAGGCTACCTGGCCCGTTACAGACTCTGTCTACCGAAATAATTGTAATCACTGTAATAGATCCCGATGATCAATTTCGCTCTGATACCATGTAGAAATTTGCTGAATAATGAAGATTCAAGCACTGAGATTATCCCGATCATACACAAATTCGATTTTCTGCATAACACATAATCTCTTCTACAAATTAATCATCACATGGGGAAAATAAAACAAGCAACAGAACATCAATTCACACACATAGAACGCAGCATGTATGGGGAAAGCTTATAGCTGAAAACCCCCAGCTATATGTATCATATAATGGATGAGAAACATGTAACTTTACACAATAAAATACTTCTCACAAGTACTCAGTAATGTATCCAAAAGCTACACACAAAACTAGCTCAGTTTGAACCGATCACGGGTTCAAAACTCCTCCACTAGCTGCCTGCCTCTACTGCGCAATCCAAGATGAGAGAATGGATGGAATGAATTCGAATTCCCTTGGCTTTAACTGCGCAATCCTCATTGGCAATCTCCTCCAATGATTGTGCAAATCTCATGCACACTATAGTCGCAACTGATAGTAGACTCCACCCTTTCTCCTACCTCTTCCACTGGTCTTCACTGAACTGTCCATGCACTACTGTTAACTGATGTGTTATTTAGTTGAATAATGAGTTAATAATTAGTGAATTAATTAATAATTAATTCACACCACTCATCACTAGTGTATTTATCAGTTAGACTAAATACAACTAGTTCAACTAAGTTAAACCGAACACAACTCCATCAACTGTCTCATCAACTCCACCAAACTCTGCCACATGAGTTCTAACTGAATTCAGCCATGCAATAGCTCAACTAACCCCTAGGAATAGCGTAATTCCTTCTATCAGCTGCATGTGCCACATCCGTAGCTCGAACTGAAGTGCTCCAAGAGGATAAGATAATGTTTGTAGTCCAAATATTATTAAGGGCTAATAATATTCGACTGATCTATTTTTAGACTGGCAGTCTTAAAATAGACTCTGCCCAATGTCTAAAAATAGAGGTCCATCTATTTTTACCAACATGACCAATGCTCCAAGAATCTCATACTGCAATCCCCGGACCATGCTCCATATGTCTAAAAATAGACATAGTCTAAAAATAGATTTTTCGACAAAAATCACATGTGTGGTCCCCACCTAGTTTAGGTGATCAATTTCCAACTAGGATCAGGAAAGATGTTTCAGGATGCCTCCTTCACTGTTTCTTGTTGCCATTTTCAACAACTTGTTCATGTATGGCCTGGATCTCTAAAGAAAATTCCTCACCGCCTGCGTTCCTTAGCTTTGCCCTTCCCAGATTTCTTAACTCTGATATTCCTCTGGGGTGCATTCCATAAACAATGTGGAATGGGCTCTGCCCTGTGCTTCTATTCGGTGAGTCATTATATGCATATTCTGCCTGGGGAAAAATATGATCCCACTACTTGGGATGCTCTCCTGCAAGACTTCTCAACAAATTTCCCAAACTCCTATTCACTACCTCAGTTTGTCCATCAGTCTGGGGATGATAAGTTGAGCTGAAACTCAGGTTGGTACCAAGTTTCTTCCACAGTGTTCTCCAAAAATGACCCACAAATCTGGTGTCTCTGTCTGAAACAATGCTCTTGGGCAACCCATGTAATCTAACAATTTCTTTGAAAAAAAAGTTAGCAACATGGGTGGCATCACTAGTTTTATAACATGGAATAAAATGTGCCATTTTGGAGAATCTGTCTACCACAACAAAGACTGCATCATTCCCTCTCTGGGTCTTGGGAAATCCTAGAACAAAATCCATACTCACCATGTCCCAAGGCCTGTCTAGAATAGGCAAGGGAGTGTACAATCCTGCGTTCTGGCTCCTTCCTTTAGCATATTGACATATTTTGCAATTTTTCACAAACTTATCCACTTTTTTTCTCATCCTGGGCCAGTAATAGAAGTGACTCAGCTGCTCATAGATCTTATCAGTACCAAAGTGCCCAGCAAGTCCACCACTATGCTTCTCTTTGATCAAATTTTCTCTCATGGAACATTTTGGTACACACAGTTGGTTTCTTCTGAATAGTAAGTCCTCCTGCAAGAAATAATCCAGCCACTGGCTTCTATCTGTTAAAACAGGATTAAAACATGCCTCAAATGCTTCCTTAAAATCTGAATCTGTTTTGTACAATTCTTTGAGAAAATCAAACCCTACAACCTCAAAATTAGTTTCTTGAACAAGCATGTGCCTCCTACTCAAAGCATCAGCTAATTTTTTTTCTTGGCCACTTATATGTTTCAAAACAAAATTAAAACCTTAGAGATACTCAACCCATTTGGCATGCTTATGCTTCAACTTGGGCTGTTGTACAATATACTGCAAAGCATGATTGTCAAAATACAATACAAATTCCCTAGACATCAAATAATGTCTCCACTTTTTCAATGCTTGAACAATTGCATAGAATTCCTTCTCATAAGAGGAATACTTTCTCCTGGTGTCATTCAATTTTTCACTGAAATAGGCTACAGGCCTATCATCCTGACTCAACACAGCTCCAATGGCGTCTCCACTGGCATCACACTTCACTTGAAATGGTTTAGTAAAATCAGGCAGAATCAAAACAAGCTTCTCAGTTATCTTTTGCTTCAAAAGTTTAAAATTTCTTTCTGCTTCAGCAGTCCACTTAAATGGTTGTTTGCTCTTCTTTATTGTCTTAATTATGGGTGCATTGATCTTACTGAAGTTTCTTATAAACTTTATGTAAAAACTAGCAAGTCCATGGAAACTTCTTACCTCGAAAACATTCCTGGGTGAAGGCCACTCCACAATTGCCTTAACCTTTTCTGGGTCCATCTTCAATCCTTCTGCAGAAACAACAAAACCCAAATACACCAACTCTTCCTTCATGAATGAGAATTTTTTTAAATTTATCGACAGTTTCTCTTGGTGCGTATTTTTCAAGATATGATTAAGATGCCTTAAATGTTCTTCTTTAGTTCTGCTGAAAACTAATATATCATCCAAATATACTATCACAAATTTCCCAATGAATTCTTTCAATACTTCATTCATAAGTCTCATGAAAGTGCTAGGTGAATTTGACAACCCAAAAGGCATTACCATCCATTCATACAGTCCTTCATTTGTTTTAAAGGCAGTTTTCCACTCATCACCCTCTCTTATTCTAATCTGATGGTATCCACTTTTTAAATCTATATTTGAAAAATACTTAGCACCACTCAAAAAGTACATTAAATCCTCAAATCTGGGGAAAGGGAATATGTACCTGATTGTGATCTTGTTGATTGCTCTGGAATCAGTACACATTCTCCAGCCTCCATCTTTATTTGGGCTCAATACTGCTGGTACTGCACATGGACTCAAACTTTCTCTGATCAGCCCCTTGTCCACTAATTCCTGTACTTGTTTCCTGATTTCCTCATTTTCCTTGGGAGTCATTCTGTAGGCTGCCTTATTTGGCAGATTTGAACCAGGGATAAAATCTATCTAATGGTTGATCTTTCTCACAGGTGGCAGCTCATCAGGTAAATCATCCACAATAATGTCACAATAATTGTCTAACATCTCTTGGATTTCTACTGGCAAATCAGAAATCTTTCTAGAAGTAAGAAATACCTTAGGTTTGCAAACTAAAGCAAAACTTACCTCTTCTTCTTCTATCTGCTGCAGATATTCCTTCCCACTCAGCAACAAGGTCTTTGGATCAATCACTCTGTTGGATGGCTCTCCTTCTTCCATGGGTATCAATGTATGATGTACCCCATCCTTGAAGAACCTGTAAGTGTTCTTCTTGCCATCATGCACTGCTGCTCTGTCAAACTGCCAAGGTCTACCTAGCAGTATATGATACACATCCATGGGCATTACATCACACATGACCTTATCTTTGTATTTTCCCATTTGCAACTCTATCTCGCATTGTTCTTTCACAACTAGCTGGTGCCCTTTGTGCAGCCAGGACACCCTGTAGGGAGTTGGATGCTCCCTTGTCTTCAACTTCAACTTCTCTATCACCTTAGTGGAAACCAGATTGTCTGTGCTGCCACTATCAATGACTAGCTGGCAGCATTTCCCTTGGACTTTGCATATGCTCCTAAACAAAGTCTTCCTTTGTGCAGGCTCAGTGGCCTCTTTGGTTTGCTTCAATAGGACCTTGTTAACCACCAAGGACTCTCCCCTTTCTGGTATAATTTCTTCTTCAATTTCTGCCTCTTCTCCATCCTGGGCAACAACAACATTCCTTGGACCAGCACCCACATTCTCTGGACATTCATAGTGCTTATGTCCCACTTGCTGACATTTATAACACCTCAACTCTCTACCCCTGCCTCTGTCTCTGCCTCCTCTTCCTTTTCCTCTGTAAGAACCCCTTCTGCCCCTTGCATCATCCTGCGGGTCGTGCCGGGGGTCGAGCTGCGTGGCTCCATCCCTGGGTGTAGTAGGCTTTCCTCTACCACCCTGACTTCCCTTTCCACGGAAAGTACCTCTCTTCTTGGCAGATTGTTTCCTCAAGAGCTTCTCCTCTGCTTTCAAGGCCATTTGGTAGGCCTCTTCCATTGTCTTAGGAGACAGAAGACCAATCTCATCTTGGATCTCCAGCTTGAGACCATTCACATATCTGGCAGTTTTCTCTGGTGTGTCTTGGAATTTCCCAGCCCTTATGCTTACTCTGTAGAATTCCTCTGTGTATTCTTTTACTGTCAGCAACCTCTGCCTCAGGTTCTGCATCTGCTTATACAATGTCAGCTGATAATCACTAGGCAAGAATTTACCTTTTAATTTAGTCATCATCCTTGTCCAGCTCTTGATAGGTTTCCTGCCAACTCTCCTCCTTTCTACCTGCACTCCATCCCACCAAAGTGCAGCATGTCCTTTTAGCTTTATCACCGCAAACTTGACCTTTTTATCTTCACTTATTTCTTCATAATCGAAGCACTTGTTCATTTCATTTATCCAGTCCACCAGCTCCTCTGGATTCAGTCCCCCTGCATAACTCGACACTTCAATTATGGGCTTAACTGCAAACCCCAGAACAGTTCTGAGGAGCCTCATATCAGGAGGGATCTCAACATTTTCTTTCACTTCCTCTGTTTCAGGTTCACTGATGTCTTCAGGATCTCTGGGCTTTCTTCGCTCTATGGCATCCATTCTGGCCTCGACCCTCTGCAACATCCCCAACACTTCTGCGTTGGCAACAAGTCTCCTTCTGCCAGCACCTCTACCAACTCGGATCGCCATGTCAGCTCTCAACAAAACAACTCAAAAACAACCTGGCTCTGATACCACAAATGACGGCAACAAAGCCGAAAGTCGCCCTGAGGAGAGTTTGCTCTATTGTAATCGCTCTGTCAGCATCTCCCTTCCATTAGATTCTTTTACGTCCACGTGGCCTCTTACTTTTCTCGTGATTCTATTTATCAAATTCGTGGAATTTGATAAACAGACCTTATTACAACCTTTGAATTTTAATTTATATCTCCGAATTTTATATTAATAGTCCAATACTTTATAACCAAATGACATCGCAATAGACCTTCGGCCCTGGGCCCACATATATATCAATGGTCCAATCAAATTCACGCACCGTACCTGGTTATCTTCCGCGCATCTTCCTTATACGACCACCGTCTGATGGCTCCCCTCCAGATCGACGGCGCTCGACGATATCGCGCATCCTCCTTGGTCGATCTTTAACGTGCGATGGCGCACAACAACGGCGGTTGTCCGTGGGTCCACCTCGCCACGTGTCAAATGCTCTATGGAATCGCTCCCCAACCAGGAAATACCGCTTATCACCGAAAGGCGGTGCGATATGGGCAATCCGGCCTTGTAAATCCGCTCGCGGTTTTGGAACAGTGACCAACCGTGGTTAGGTCGACTACGCTATTCCTTTTGGTTCCTTAACTCAGGTCAGGGTTCCGATGGTAAACGAATTTATCTCTCTCTTAAACGGGAATTCCACTATTTTTAACAGAGTTCACGACCCTGGGTTCTCTGCACAGGCCTCGCCTGCGGGTGGGATTAATTCAACAGGGTTTTATTCAAATAAATCTTGAGAAAACGATAGGCAAAGATATGTAGAATCCATACAGTAGTTCAATTTACTAATTGTACATGCACAGAGTTCAATCGCCTCACAAATAAACAATTTCTTCACAATAAGGATTCGGGACAATTCATGGCCAATGCGTACTGAAATTATTTAACAGGAAGAAATTGTGAACACACAGATTTTATTGCAGAAATCTCTCTTCTCCTTCTCCTCCTCTTCCTCCTCTCAGTACATCTGAGGAGTACAATTCATATACATTACAATGTGACTCTTCGGTTCCTCTGTGAGGACCGTTTAGAAAATCAAAAGTCTAGTTACAACAATTCAACTAACTGAAACATGACAGATGGGATAACTGAACTATTCGACTTCTACAACTCTAACTACTCAAAATGATACAGTTAGCTGAGGTATTGACACCTAGCTGTTACAATTTAGATGATTTCGAACCCTCCTAGCCACAACATGTGGAAAAAACCTCCTACATTGCTGGCTAGTGTCTAATGCCCCTGCATCAAATTTACTCATCCACCAAAACACATTTTTTCACACACATACACACCCTAAGAAAATGTGAACTTGGTTAACACCACCAACTCAAGACTTTAAACACCACATTAAATAATATAACAAACATAGACTAAGACCACTTGGGCATTAGGGATAAATAATCTGTGTAGTTAGATGTAGGATCAGTGGGATATACTTCCAATAAAACCCATTAATCATTTACATTAAGACATAAAAGTTGAGTTTTTATGGAGCTTAAAATCCTTCACCATCCCCTGGTCAAAGCCGGAGTGCATCAAAAACCCGATTCAGAGGGGGTTAGACTAGGACATCGTGCAAGCAGTTCTCCTCAAGGCTACCCAACCCATGGTAGGGAATTTTGTGCGTTGTCTTATCACCAAGAAGCTCAAGACTTGACCACCCCCATGGAACGAAGGTAATCGTAGCGACCAATCTTAGGAAAACACCTTATATGATAGGTTGTGGGAAGAAGTTGGTTCTCTACCACACCTTTCTTTGGATAAATCTGTTTGCGGGGATGAGTATCCACCAATTACGAATTTCTTTGGAAGGCCATATAAAACAATAGATTTAGGTTTGTTTTAGGAATTAAATCACCTTTATGCTAGAGGTCATTTTATTTGATAATATGGTTTTTCTTGTATTAGAGTAGCATCATTATATATATTTTTTACACTTGACACCACTGCACTAGGTGTTTTCTTGTTGTTTGTTACTCTGATTTTCCTATCACCCTTTAGTCCTTCAATGTTATCTTCATCTTGACATCATTGCGCCACATAGGTGTTGGTCGCAGTGAATTTTAGGTCTTCATCCTTATTTCCTATTAAGATGTATTACTCCTCTGTGTCGTGTGCGAGCTCATCCTCCCATTCCTCCATCGAGTCCTTTTGACTATGAGTCTATTCATTCCTTATATTCCATGTCTTCTAAACCTCATATCACCACCATGTTAGGGACTAATGCAAGTGCGAGAAACCAAGGTGGTACCATGGGTCCTACCCTGGGTAATACCACTAGTGGAACCTCAACCAGTACAGTCATTCCTACTCCATTACTACCCTTTATGGATGGTTTGAATCTCCCAAATTTTAATAATATTATCAACGATCCCCTTCTCCATGACCCAAGTTGGCCAGTTATGCCTACTAAACTTCCTTCAGACATTCCCAAGTTTGAGGGAAATCCTGGAGAAGACCCCGCTAATCATGTTCACTCATTTCACATGTGGTGTTCCTCTAATTCCATTACCGATGACTCCATTTCTCTTAATTTATTCCAACACATGCTTACTAGAGATACAACTAAGTGGTATGTCGACCAACCTCATGCCACCCATTCCACTTTTGCAACTCTTGCCAAATATTTCTTATCATATTTTCAGTTACCTCTCTGTTACAACACTGAGACTGAACTCTTAACTCAATTTCGTCAAACTTCTGCCACCCTCCTTTCTGACCATGTCCAAGAATGGCGCAGAAGGAGGAGAACATGTAGGGCTCCTTCTTTTGAAGACCATGTCTATATGGATTGGTTTCTTAGATCGTTGTTGGCCCCCATATGTAAATATTTTGCATCACACTTCCCTTAGAAGGAGGAAGATGCACTCCAAATAGCTTTAAATTATTACTTTATTTATGCCCAATTTGGTTATCTTTATATTGTTCTCCCCGATATGCATCAACTCGATGTTGCTAATGCACAAGGGGCATCTCATGTTGCGGACGGTATCATTGGATCTCTTTCATACCCTTATCAAAAACCATATGCTCTCCCTCATATGAGTTATGGTCAACCCCAGGGGGGACCAGTACCTCATAACAATAAGATCATTCCTTCATGCAATCTTATAAGCACATACTCATGTCATAACTTAATCAAGCATTCAAACAACCTATAAACATACCTCGTTACTATCCATGGTCCACGCTAAGGTAGAAGGAGGTAGCTACTATAATGGTTCGATCTCCAATGTATAATTATGGAAATGATATCTTCAAAGCTCTACTAAATTTAACCGAACTTGCCACAAATTGATTTTCATTTCTCATACATTTTATGTAAGATTAAATAAAAATAATTTCACTTATTCCACTTGTACCATACTAACTAAAAACATGCCACATAATCATGTGACTTTTCCATTTTCTTACATGCAACTTTTCAAATTCCTTGCATGCAACCTTTCAAATTCCTTGCATGCAACTAGGAATAGATTAGATACAACCATATTATCATACTACAATACTATCACATCCAAAAAATAACATTTTCTTCAAATAATTACCATATTGTTACATTTTCTTCAAACAACTATTATATTATTACATTTGCATGTAAGCAATTCTTCAAAGGCTTTACATGCAAGCTAATATAACAAACTATTTCCATACAAGTAAGCATATATCAGTTACAAATATATTATTACACATCAGTACTATCCCTAACCACAAACAACATACTCATTGGGGCATTTTATCAAACAGTTTGTATGCAATGAATCATTGAACGATTTAAGCATTTTACCAAACACTCTGTGTGCAAACTAATATGGTAAATGATTCAATGCATATATCCTAAATTAAAGGAATGAAAGTTATGGAAGCTTAACCATATGATTAGTGGGAGTTTCCCTCACTATGATTCAAGTTTCAACTTCTGAAATTTCATAGATGAAAAGTTATAAAAAATATACCAACACAATCATATTTGGTGCACAATTCTAAGAGAATTTAGGAAGCTTTACTTCCTCTGGTCATATCTCCTAAAATATAGCAAACCAATGTCTAAAATTTGTATCACAATAACAGTGGGATTTCCCCTTACTGTTGAATTTTTTTTAGCTCCTACAAATTCCCAAAATAAGTTTTATAACAAAAATTCCAACAAGGCCTATTTGAGGCTTGATTTTAGGAGCATTCAAAAGGTTCAAATTCTTCTATTCATATCTCCTAAAATATTTCGACCTAATATTTGAAATTTATATCACATTATCAGTGGGATGTCCTCTCACTGTGGAAAATTTTTCAACTCCTTGAACCTAACAGAAGATAAGTTGTGACAGAAATACCAACATGGCCTATTTAAAAATGCATTAATGAGGGTCATCTTCTTCAAATCATAATTCCTAAAATATTGCAAACCAATATCTCAAATTTTAACCACATTATCAATGGGATTTACACTCAATGTGTAGAAATTTTCAAATTATGAAACTCTACAGAATAAAATCTATAACAACAATGAAATTGATTGTACTCATTAATCTGTTTTCTCTTCATTTCACCTATGATAAAGCCCATTCAGTCCAAGTGTTTGAACCTAGAAGCTTCGATACCACTCTGTAGTATCTCACCCTACATTTTCCCACTTTAACATACTTACCAGGGTAGATATGATTTGATATTTAATATGCATGACCCAACTTCCAAGATGCAGTTACGGAAACGGGGTCTAACTTGCCAACACATGCTATTCATTTTTACAAACACTTTGTGTACATATTACCTGTAAGTCATCGACGCATAGTTTGGTCATTGTGTACATTAGTTTCATCAGATATTCATCAAGAAGGCTTGTTTTCCTCTCATACAAAATAAAAAAGAGCCTGTCAAACCATGAATTACATCTAGATCAAGAGCACATCATATAATAATAAATACGCCATGCATGTAGCATATACCTAACCAACAGTAAATCAAAGAAAAACCAATCATGTAAGCAATAGTAAATCAGAAACTATGTTCATTGATCATCAATAAATAATAACACATATTAACATATGAAAAGTACCAACCAAGTTAGGGACTTCCACATACCACCCAACAATATATTGGGTTGAAGTGAGTCTCTCTTTCAGCTAATTACTCCCGTTCCATATTCCAAGCATGAATGTGGGATCCCATGGAATAACCAAAACAAAACCAAACAAGGGATTCCAGAGGCAAAACTGCCTCAACCCTCAACCATTGATTCCACCTCACTATCGGGCATCACTAACCATCACCAGATCTATCTCTACATAAATTTTCCAAGGATCTAGAGTGTTTGTTCCGACCCAGCTCCAGGACTAGTAACTCAACCCACAATTATCGCAGGGATCCAAAGCATTTTTTTAACTAAGTCTCTAGGAAATAGTAACTCAACCAACAACCATAAGGAACATGAGCACCAATCATAAATGATCAAGTGGGAAACCCACAACACCATGGCTATACAGGAAATGGCAAGGCTAGGCAAAACCATTGTCAATCCAAGAAATCCTCCATGTCAATGACATATCATAATCAAATAACCACATGAATATACTATGCATGCCAAAACTAGCAAGGGAACCATACATGAAATTTGATACTTGCAAACCAATCCAACTATAGATGTTAATATTTTTATTCTCTTTTGCTTTCTCGTTTTCCTTTTCCTTCTTTACCAATCCAAGTGAATACTAGAGTGATCCAAGAAAAATCTGATTGTGCAAGAGTATGAGAGGGAGAGAGAATAGAAGGGAGCTCCAAAACTGAACTGACAAAAGCTAACACTCACAAAATCCTAACCAACAAAATCCATGAACTAATCCTTCGAAGCCTTTTTATCATTGAGACCTCTATTTTCTTCATTTTTCCTTCAATTCCTTTCTCGTGCAAATTTGTGACCTTTCACCTTCTTTTTTTCCTATTTTCCTTTATTTTCATAAATAAAATGGCAATTAAAGCATTTTCTCCTTTGCCAATGCCCTTTACAATTTCCTTAGCCATAATACATTGAATGAACATCCACTAGGATATTTTTCCCAACATTCAGCTTGAAATACATGTCCCATGACCTCGGTTTTATATTTTTTACATGGAAATTCAATTAAGGTTGTTACAGTTGCAACAAATACTAGAGCAGGGTGTGATTCGATCAAGAACCTCACCTTATTTTTATCCGAGGAAAAGATCATAATTTTAATCAACCTGAAAACATGGAACAAAATTACACTTTGTAGATGTCTCTAGGGATTTGATTATGTCAATTTTTCAGTTGAAACATAGTTACCGGTCAAACGGGAAAATTACCCAGTACCCATTTTTTTGTGGTATCAAAAAAAGCACCCAATTTTGAAAAGTGGTGATGCAGAATCACCTTATTTTTAGCATGGTTTTGACACTTTCAATTTTCTTATGGATTTTTTTTTTTAAATGTTATGATTTTTCGTGTCGATTTTGAAAAGTGGTGATGTAGAATAACTTGTTTTTTTTTTTAGCATGTTTTTGGAACTTTAAATTTTCTTGATTTTTTTTTTAAATGTTATGTCGATTTAGAAAAATGGTGATTATTTTGGCAGTTCAATTTTTTTTACTTATCAAGTATGAACATTTGTTTTAAAATGTTAGTGATTTTCATGCTAATTTTGAAAAGTTTTGATGCAACATCAATCCATTTTGTTTAGAGTGGTGATTTTCATCTTGGTAATTTAAAAAAAAAATAACAAAAAAATCCAATATAAAAAAATATGAAAAAAAACTAATAAAAGTGTAAAAAAAATAAAAAAATAACTCGTAAAAATAAAAAATTTAGACAAAAAATTAAAAAATTAAAAACTAAAGAAAAAAATAAAAATAAAAATTCGAAAATTAAATAAAAAAGGGGAAACAAAACTCACAATTTAAAGAAAAAAATATAAAAATTAACCAAAAAAAAGATAATTAAAGAAAATGATAAAATAAAATAATTAAAATACTAAAATACTAAAATACAAAATAATTAAAATTCGGAAAATTTAAATTAAATTTTTTTTTTTTTAAAGAACATTAAAATAAAAAATTTAAAACAATTATAATTTAAATTAAAAAAAAAAAAAAAAACATTAAAAATTTAAAAGGAACATTTAAGTTAAAAAAAAAAAACTACGAAAAAGACAACATTTTCAAAGAATTAAAGAAAAACATAATTGGTTTTTTTTTTTTTAATTAAAAAAATAAAAAATTTGAATATATAATAATAATAATAATAATAACACAATTTTTTTAATTAAAATTAAAATTAAAAATAACAATAATAAAATAAATTTAAAAAAATTTAAAAAATTAGAAATTAGAAATTAAATTTAAAAAAAAAAAGAATTAATAAAAGAAACAAAAAAACAAAAAAGGGTTTTTACGGTTGACCTAGGGTCGCGGCGCTCAGCTGGCGGGAGGGGTAGATTCGTGGAATCAAACCCTACCGCCGTGGGGGTCACGGGGCTCAGCATACGGGCGACGAGAGAGTTGGAAGCTCTCCCACCACCCATCGGTCGAACCCTATAGCCCCCAGGGCCATCGGGGTTGATCCTGGGAATCGACCCTTGCCCCCCTTGGGCCTGCAGCGCTCGGCTGCTCGAGCCCCTCGAACCCTAAGGCAGTCGGAGTCGATTCCCAAAATCGACCCCTACCGCCAAGGGGTCCACTGGCAGAGCCCCGTGGGTACAGGGTGGTGGCCAAATTGATTTGTTTTTTAATTAATTTTTTATTATTTTTTGTTATTTTTTAATTTTTTTTAATTTTTTAAATGTTTTAAATTTTATTTAATTTATATTTTTAAATTTATTTGTTTTTTTTTAATTATATATTTAAAAATGTTTTTATTTTTATTATTTAAATAAAATGATTATTATTATTTTTAATCTAAAATTATATATATATTTTAAATTTAAATTATCTGAATAAAAAATTTTGGTTAAAATCACATCAAAGTAAATTACGTCAAAATTATTTAAATTTTCTTTTAAATTCTTTTTTTTTTTTAATTAAATTTGTATTATCTATTTTTTTCTTTTTGAATTAATATATTTTTTTTATTATTTAAATTTGTAAATTTAAATTATTTTTTATTTTAATATTTTTTATTTTTTTGTTATTTTTTAAACTTTAACTAATTTTAAATTTTTTATTTAATTATTATTATATATATATTTTTTAAATTATGTGGTTTATTATTATTTTATAACATATTTAAAAAAAAAAAAAATTGTTTTTTTGGTTCATTTTTATTTATTTTTCTTTAAACTGTGTGTTTTTTTGAATTTTTTCCTTTTTATTTTATTTTTGAAATATTATTATTATTTTTAGAAGTGATATTTTATCTTTAATGTCATCCTTGCATTTTTAAGGCATTTTAGAGCCACAATAATAGATTATCTCTAATACCATGCCTACAAATCATTGGAATTTTAAGACTTGATATTTGATCTTTAATGTCATGTTTATCATTGAAATTTTAAGGTTTTTGAGTCCTGATATTTTATCTTTAATGCCATTATTAAAAATTGTTGACAATTTACCCCGAAAAGAAAAAGACATTATTTCAACATTAACACTCTTTGTTTCCAAGGTGTTTTTTGCACACAAAAAAATGACGACATTATCCCACCATCAACACTTTTCATTTTCAAGTTGTTTTTTGTACACACAAAATTGGTAATGTTATTCCATCATCAACAATTTTTGTTTCGAGGGTGTTTTTTCAATCATTTTTTCAAGAAAAAAAAAAAAAAAAAGAAGAGGAAGAAGGTTTTTAGCGTAATTTAAAAAAATGTTGAAATTTGACCCTAAAAAAAATGCGTTCTGGAAGACATAGTTTTTGTTTTTGGGTTGTTTTTTCATGTTTTTTGGGTTTTTTGGGCTAGAGTTCTCGTTTTGAGGTAATAGTTCCCGTTTAATCAGTAACTATGTTTTGATGCAAAATAAAAGAAAAAAACTGTAAAAAAATTACATAATTTTGTTGGGTCTAGGTGTGATAATAATCACTTAGTTTACCCTTTTTCCCTTTCTCTTTATGAACTTTTTTTTAAACCCCGTGGTTGGGATCAATTGTTACTATTCCCAATTGATTTCTAGCTTCCTGCAAAGGGATTTCTTTGTTTGAATCTAAACTGTCAGATACATGATTCTAGTTTATAGCCCTTGATCCCTTTTCATTGATTGTTATCTCTTTCCGCTTCTCTGATGCTTTAATATATGCTAATTATGTATCCTTCTAGATATGAGTCATGGCTCCTAATTGATCCCCAACTCTTTCATTTGCCATGTTGTGCCCGAATATATGTATTTGGAGTATTCTCCATAGTCTTTTCTTCTTCTTCTTCAGAACTCTGAGGTACCTTCCATCCCCTTGTTGAACCCTTAGTTAAACTGGGAGGGAGGGGGGGCGGGGGGGGGGGTGAATCAGTTTAACACATACATGGACTTTTAAAACTTTTCTCTTAAAACTTATTTACACCTTCACTTCATAATCAACTTAATATGTGAGCAATCTTTACTAGTGTGCAGCAAGTATCAAACAGATTTTTTAATGTAACAACAATCTTAATATGTGAGCAACAAGTATTAAGCAGATTAGATAAATCACATCAACACATGCACAGAGACACCAGATATAAGTGGAAATCCATAAAGGGAGAAAACCACATCTTATTATTGTTGTGATGAAAAGGCAAGCTCCAACTCCCTCTCACCACTGTTTTTCTACAGGCACCAACCTACAGGAGGCTCCTACCTCAATTTTGCAAGCTAAAAATTGCAGGGAAGCTCCAACTCCCATAAATTTTCTGTAGGCATCAACCTACGAGCTCCAACTTGATCGGCTACAACTGACATTTTATCAAGCTACAACTTGATGTGGAAGCACCAACTCCCATCTATTTTCTGCAGGCACCAACCTACAGGAGGCTCCTACCTTAGTCAGCTCCAACTGACATCTATCAAGCTACAACTTGATAGGGAAGCTCCAACTTCCTTACTCTTTCAAAAGAAAAACACTTGCTGATTTACCTTGGATATCAACTCTGTTCTGTTCCATCTATTCTGCTGTTCATCTATTCACATATCTGTCCTGCATCATCTTTGCATCTTCTCAGATTCTCTATCAGCTTCTCCTTCTTCTCTGCTTAGCTCCTCTTTCTTCTCTGCCTCACTGCTTCATTTCTGCATTCTCTTCACTCACTCTCTCTAACCTCTTGCAGCTTTCTTATTTTCTTCAACTCTCTTCAATTCTACTGCACACTCTCTTCTTCTCTCACTTTCTTTCGTCAACCTTCTCCCTTTGGATATTAACCTGTTTTATACAAAACAGCTTCATGGATGTTTGTATTCTACTAGGAATTCGAAATGGACAGCCATGTCTCTTTGACTTCTGCCTTCTCATTTCTTTTATCCGCTCATTCAGAAAATATAAATGTAGGTATCAATTTAACATTACAATGAGATATTTGTTCTCTTCCGGAGACTTGCCAATGCATCACAAATAATAAAAAATTGATTAAAACATTTACATTCAAATTACAATGAGAATTCCAGCTCAACTCATTTAGTCTTTTGGCTCGCTGCGCATTTGTCTTTTCTTTTACTGTGTCTGTCTTTTTCTGTGACTGTGTTTTATCTTTTTTTTCATCTCTGTTTTCTCTTCTGTCCTCTACTGTGATGTAACTGCTGCATACACGTAACTGAGCTTTTTATGCCAGCTGACTGTAAATCTGGACAAATTCCAACACTCTGTACATAGTACGTGTCTTGTTGATGTGGCGACTTCCGCAAGTGGAACATACGTTCATCACAATTGTTTTATATTAATAATCGCCCTCCCATTAAGCCGAGGCATATATATATATAACCCACGGACCACGCGGCACATTGCAACAACGTTATATATATAATCCAACTTCAGCTCTTGGCATAAGTTTACATACAAACTGACCTTTTAGGTATGACTTAAATCAATTCTTGGCGTATATAATAAAACCTGTTTAAACATATAAAAACTCATTGCGGGCCCACCTGACATGTTTTCCAATGCGATATGCTTCTCCTCCAGCGATTTCCGATTTCGATTGATCGCAATCGCAAACTTCTATTTGCATGTTCCGCTACTTTGTTTAACTCCGATGCGATTGACCTGATGTGATGCATTTAATTGCAATCACAAATTCTATGTTTATATATGTTTCCGACACATATCAATTACAGTTCATAAACCTGTCGGGTCCGGACTTCCAATCGCAATCGCAAACTTTTTGTTGCATGTTCCGATGCCCTGCTTAAATCCGATGCGATTGGCCACTGTTCAATAAGATTTGCCGATGCGATTAGAACTGGAACTCAAGCTATATATGAGTTGTGGTTTATATACCCATCGGTTTCGGACTTCCAATTGCAATCGAAACTCTTATATTCTCCGATGCGATCATCACTGTTCACTGGAACTCACAGTATGTATGAGTTGTAGTTTATATACCCATCAGATCCGGACTTCCAATCGCAATCACAACTCTTATTTTAACCTGTTCCGCTGCCCTTATAATCTCCGATGCGATTGGGAAGGGTCCCACCTTATATTACTACATTTCTTTGGATCTCGCGCTATATATATATATATATATATATATATATATATATATATATATATATATATATATATATATATATATATGTTTTGGTCCTTTGAATACAAAGCGCAATACTTTGCCGCTGGAGTATACGATTCCTGGAATGAAACTTATATTAACTATGCATTACATTACCGCTTGGGTTATGATTCCCGGAATTATATTTATGTTATGTGTAACACCCGACTGGGTAAATATTCTCGGAATTGTATACATATATCCTCCGGTTGAGGTAGCGATTCTCGGAATTTAGTTATATATATATTCACCAGGTGGGAACAACGATTCTCAGAATAATAGTTGTTTCTCTACAATAATAGTTGTGTCTCTGCCTCTGCTGCTTCCGTCGCTCTGCTTCTGCCTTTACTGCTTTGATAACGGCTCTGCCTATACATATATCCTCCGGCTGAGGTAGCGATTCTCAGAATTTAGTTATATATATATATATATATTCACTGGGTGGGAACAACGATTCTCAGAATAATAGTTGTTTCTCTACAATAATAGTTGTGTCTCTGCCTCTGCTGCTTCTATCGCTCTTCCTCTGCCTTTACTGCTGTGATAACGGCTCTGCCTCTATTATATTCACTTCCTCTGCCTCTGCCTTAGCTTCCTTTGTTCGCTTCTTTATTGCCTCCTTTATCTGTCTCTGTCTTTTCTGCCTCCATTGCCTTATTGCTAGTTCAGATACTTCTCCTTTGCCACAGGGTTTATTCAACTCTGTTTATAAACCCTGATAGACTCACAATCATCCATGCATAGTCAATTGCACATAGGAGCCATTTATACTCCCAATTATCTTATTCTCTCAACTCTGCCCCTTTCAAAATCCAATGGCCCTCATTTTGTCCTTATGTCATCAGACCGCATCGCATATTCATTACTCTGCCTCTCTGTTTCTTTCGCCAATTGTGATATGCGATCGTATGCATCGCACCGCAAGCCTATCGCATCGCATCGCATCTTCATTACATTGCCTCTGGTTCTATTCACTGTCTTTGCTTTGTCTGCTGCCTCAGTTCCTTATTTGCCTTGCTTCCTTTGCTGCCTTGCTACCTCTCTCCTTCTTTGCTCTTTCTGTTGGTCTCTTTGTTGCCTCAGTTCCTTATCTTCCTTGCTTCCTTTGTTTCATCTACTGCCTCTACTACCTCTCTGTCTCTTTTGCCTTATGGATAGTTTAGGTGTTGCTCCTATCTTTACCTTTGCCATCAATGACAACATTTCCAACAGTCTCCCCCTTTGGCATTGATGGCAACACATCCACCGATAATCCAATGCTTCCTCCAAGTCTTTCTATGGCTGGCTTCTTTTAGAAGACCCTTTGTTCTATTACCTGCTTTTCCTCCTCCTTTGACATCAATGGCAAAGGGTTTCACATTTCTCAGAGTTGATTTTGTCTTTGCATTTCCTCTCTCTGATTTGTGTTTAGACCACCTTCTTCTGACTTTGTACCCTGCTGCTCTAGACTGGTGTACATGACTTGTTGAGAGAACACTTTGAGGATTATTGGACTTGACTGTACATTGTAAATTAATACAATCCCAAAGCACAGATTCCTTGCACTTGTGTAAAGTGTAGGTGATGATAGAACAGCCATATATCATCAGACTCATATAATCAGAGATGCTTCATTTGACCAAATTTAACATGCTGAGAATGCTTCAAATACACTTCTGTCTCTAGTATGATCTTCATCAGAAATACAAATTTGTTGAGGAAGATCGTAGATGGAATATGTCTTCTCCTGCAATACTCATCTGCAGTACCACACCTGTTCAATTATGATAATGATGCCAATATATCTTTGGTTGCTGTGGTACACCTTTTCTGCCTGTTGGTGATGATATGAGCTAGGATGCTGATATTATTCTTAATAGCTGAAGGTTCTTGTTACAAATGTGATCAATGAATTAACCAGAATTAGATCTAAGAGATCAAATGCCTTTACTTCTTGCATAATGTACTTTCACAACAAAACCTTGAGGCTAGATACATTCAATTTATTGTTTAGTCTTACTTATCAACCAAGCACTTTTCTTTATGACATAAGGGGGTATGTATGTCAGTGATCAATCTCTTTTCAATGGTGAGATGTCAGCAAATCCTTTTTGCTGAAGTATGTTCTTGATGATTCAAAGACAGAGTTTTGAGCTTCAACTGACCCAATTATTCCTTCATACTTTTGATACTTTAACTGTTCTATCAGAATGAACTTCCACGAAAGCATATTCAAGATGTTTAATTGAAAACTCAGCAAATAGACTTCACACAGTTTTGTAACTGATCTTAAGAAAGAGGCCTTGAAGATATACATGTACCAAATTCAGGAAGGCATGCAATTATATATATAAAAGAAGATATTGCTTCAGTGCTCAATATACTACTTCAAGTGTAAGCAAGATAATGTTATTTTTGCTCTGCTACTGACCTTTACATGCTGAATGCAGATAATACTGGGAATATTACCTTGAGGTTCTTTTGCCATAGTTCTTTGATCCTATGGACCTGTATCATACTTCTGCTCCACTGATAATGCTTGGTAATCTGTTGATAAGCATGCTGCTTGTTCCTAAACACCAATTGATATTACTTTGAAAAACCATGCAGAGGTTTCACTTTAGCTAGCACATGAACCCATAGCTTCTACTATTGGTCTTTTCATTGTTCACACCAACAATCATCAATATACTGAATTTAATCTTGGCATCATTAACCTTTTTCTTATTCTGTCATTCTGGTTTAAAAGAATGTCACTGCATTTCCTTTTCTTGGACTGCTCCAAAATCATTGCTGCTTTATATACACTTTCAACAGTTCTAGCATTCAAATCTTCAGGAAGACATCTTCAATTTATTTTCTATGTATCTTCATGGGATGATTACTCACAGATTTATTACTCACTTAGCTGCATTTCTCCAAGTGGACCTTTTGAAAGATGTAATGAACTGATGATAGGCACTTTTCTTACTCATCCTTCTTAATGTGATACATTGTTAATTCTAGCAATAGGAAGTATAGTGTGATCATCACTTTAATGTGCTAAAGTATTCTTAGCTTATATGTTCATTTCTAAGGTTTCCTCTATCATCATGGCTTCTTGCTCTCTTCTCTTCTTCCATCAATCTGTCAGCTACTTAATACTTCAGATGATCTTCTTTCTCTATAGTTCTCTTTTAGAGGAAAATCCTTTCACTTCCTGATCTCATAGCTGTTCTTATTTCAAGGAGCTCTTCTTATACTACTTTCATGGGGATTATTTATGAACTGCTCTCCCCCTGGGATGTTGCTTCAAATTTATCATTGGTTGGATATTTGCTATGTTTTCTAGAGTAGCTCCCCCTGAGACTATGCTAGATTCATTATGTTATTGAGATGATAGGCTCCCCCTTTCTCTTATCCTTCCATACTTTATTGGGGTTCTTCATAATGTCTGCACTTCTTTTAGATTCATATTTTTGTTTGATTTTCTTTATTTCTATCATCTGTCTAGAGTTCTTTAATAAATAAGGCAGTTTACAGTCCTTTTCTTTGTGGCCAAGTTTGAGGCACACATAACATTTTATTTTATCAAAGCACATTTGAGCTGATGTATAATACTTTGTTCCTCTTCTTGAATACATTTTACAATCAACAATTTTGTGTCCAAAATTATTGCATGCATAACAATAGCCATGGAAATGATTTGTGTACCTGGTGAAAAATTGTCTTTTCCATTTGCTTGCTTGAGGTGTTCTTCTTGTTTGCTGCATCTTTCGCTGGTTGGACTGGGTTTTCTTTTTCTTACAACATGTTGCAGTATGTCCTTGCTTGTGGCAGGTAAAACATGTGATATTTTTCATAGGAGGAAAGAACCTCCTTTGACATCTTCCAAATTTATTCAATTAATCTTCAGGAGCATATGAGCCTTTAGAAGCTAATTGCTTCAACTTCTCATTCTTTGTCCTAACATGTTGCTGCTTGATTCTATTTGTTTCTTCACAAATCCTGTTCTTGCTAGCTTCTATTTTTGTAGTAGTCTGCTGAGCTACTTCACTGTCTTTTACGGCTTTTACAAAGATGATTTTCTTGTTATCTTCAACCTTGGACTTACTGGTTTCACCTTCATATCCTATCCCAGTCTTTATGAGAGGTGACCTTTAAGCATTTAGCATTTTGTCCAATTGTTCAATACTTTTCCTTAGAGGTGTATTCATTAATAGTTCTCTTTGGGCTTTTTCTAAATTCTTTCTCAGGCTCACTACTTCTTCTTCCAATCTTTCACATTCCAGATTTTTCTCTCTCATTTGTTGCAGCAGAGTGTCTTCTACTTTCTTTGCCTCCTCAAGCTGTGTCTTTAGATCAATAATTTCTTTCCTATCTTCATATTCTCTCTGATCACATATTTGCACTACTGTCTTAAGGTCTTTGTTTTCTTTCTTCAATCTTTCTATTTCAGTCAAAGCAATGTCAAGTTTGGCTTTTTCTTCAGCTGTAATTTCTTCATGGTTCTTATCTCCATTCACACTAGCAGGTACTTGATTTGATTGAATATTTTCTTTTTGACATGAATTTTTCTTCTTCTTGATTCTCTTATCCTTCTTGCCAGTGCAGTCCTTAATGTTTACTCCATGCATGAAGTGCAATCTATCCATATTTCTTTTGCAGAGGTTAAATCCATTATCAACTCAAGGTCCTTGTTATGAATACTGTTATATATCACACATTTTGCCTTGGCATTCCTCTGTTGTTCTTTCACCGTGGGGGAGTCTGTGCAGTAACCATCATATACAAGCTTCCATACTTCAGGTTCATAAGCCAATAATCCTGTTTTAACCTTATCTCTCCATTCAGGAAAGTTTGTTGTATTTAACACAGATACATTTTGATAGTCCATGACTCAACCAGATCTCCTTCAAGTTATTAAGCTTACACCAAAGGAACCTGCTCCGATACCAATTGTTGAACCCTTAGTTAAACTGAGAGGGGGGGGTGAATCAGTTTAACACATACATGGACTTTTAAAAATTTTCTCTTAAAACTTATTTACACCTTCACTTCATGATCAACTTAATATGTGAGCAATATTTATTATTGAGCAGCAAGTATCAAACAGATTTGTTAATGTAACAACAGTCTTAATATGTGAGCAACAAGTATTAAGCAGATTAGATAAATCACATCAACACATGCACAAAGACACCAGATATAAGTGGAAACCCATAAAGGGAGAAAACCACATCTTATTATTGTTGTGATGCAAAGGCAAGCTCCAACTCCCTCTCACCACTAATTTTCTATAGGCACCAACCTACGGGAGGCTCCTACCTCAATTCTGCAAGCTACAACTTGCAAGGAAGCTCCAACTCCCATCAATTTTCTGCAGGCACCAACCTACAGGAGGCTCCAACCTCAGTCAGCTACAACTGGCATTTTATCAAGCTACAACTTGATGTGGAAGCACCAACTCCCATCTATTTTCTGTAGGCACCAACCTACAGGAGGCTCCTACCTCAGTCAGCTACAACTAACATCTATCAAGCTACAACTTGATAGGGAAGCTCCAACTTCCTTACTCTTTCAAAAGAGAAACACTTGCTGATTTACCTTGGATATCAACTCTATTCTGTTCCATCTGCTTTACTGTTTATCTATTCTCATATCTGCCCTGTATCATCTTTGCATCTTCTCAGATTCTCTATCATCTTCTCCTTCTTCTCTGCTCAGCTCCTCCTTCTTCTCTGCTCAGCTCCTCTTTCTTCTCTGCCTCACTGCTTCATTTCTTCATTCTCTTCACTCACTCTCTCTAACCTCTTGCAGCTTTCTTATTTTCTTCAACTCTCTTCAATTCTGCTGCACACTCTCTTCTTCTCTCACTCTATTTTCGTAACCTTCTCCCCTTGGATATTACCCTGTTTTATACAAAATAGCTTCATGGTTGTTTGTATTCTACTGGGAATTCGAAATGGACAACCATGTCTCTTTGCCTTCTGCCTTCTCATCTCTTTTATCCGCTCATTCAGAAAATATAACTATAGGTACCAATTTAACATTACAGTGGGCTATTTTTTCTCTTCTGGAGACTTGTCAATGCATCACAACAATATAAATTGATTAAAACATTTACATTCAAATTACAATGAGAATTCCAACTCAACTCATTTAGTCTTTTGGCTCGCTGCACGTTTGTTTTTTCTTTGATTGTGTTTGTCTTTTCTGTGACTGTGTTTTATATCTTTTCATCTCTATTTGCTCTTCTGTCCTTTGCTATGATGTAACTCCTGCATACACGTAACTGAGCTTTTTATACTAGCTGACTCTAAATCTGGACAAATTCCAATGCTCTGTACATAGTACGTGTCTTGTTGATGCGGCGAGTTCCGCAAGCGGAACATACGTTCATCACAATTTTTTTATATTAATAATCGCCCTCCAATTAAGCCGAGGCATATATATAACCCACGGACCACGCGACACATTTCAACAGCGTTATATATATATATATATATATATATATATATATATATATAATCCAACTTCAACTCTTGGCATAAGTTTAACATACAAACTGCCCTTTTAGGTATGACTTAAATCAATTCTTGGCGTATATAATAAAACCTGTTTAAACATATAAAAACTCATTTCGGGCCCACCTGACATGTTTTCCAATGCGATATGCTTCTCCTCCAGTGATTTTGGATTCCGATTGATCGTAATCGCAAACTTCTATTTGCATGTTCCGCTGCTTTGTTTAACTTCGATGCAATTGACCTGATGCGATGCGATTAATCGCAATCGCAAATTCTATGTTTATATATGTTTCTGACACATATCAATTACGGTTCATAAACCTGTCGAGTCCAGACTTCCAATCGCAATCGCAAACTTTTTGTTGCATGTTCCGATGCCCTGCTTAAATCCAATGCGATTGGTCACTGTTAATAAGATTTACCGATGCGATTAGAATTGGAACTCAAGCTATATATGATTTGTGGTTTATATACCTATCGGGTCCGGACTTCCAATCGCAATCGCAACTCTTACATTCTCCAATAAGATCATCACTGTTCACCAGAACTCACGGTATGTATGAGTTGTAGTTTATATACCCATAAGATCCGGACTTCCAATCGCAATCGCAACCCTTATATTCTCCGATGTGATCATCACTATTCACCAGAACTCACGGTATGTATGAATTGTAGTTTATATACCCATCAGATCCGGACTTCCAATCGCAATCGCAACTCTTATTTTAACCTGTTCCACTACCCTTATAATCTCCGATGCGATTGGGAAGGGTCCCACCTTATATTACTACATTTCTTTGGATCTCGCGCTGCATATGGCTATACATACATATATACATACATACATACATATATATATATATATATATATATATATGTTTTGGTCCTTTGAATATAAAGAGCAATACTTTTCCGTTGGAGTATACGATTCCCGGAATGAAATTTATATTAACTATGCATTATATTGCCGCTTGGGTTATGATTCCCAGAATTATATTTATGTTATGTGTAATGCCCAAATGGGTAAATATTCTCGGAATTGTATACATATATCCTCTTCAATATCTCAGCGATTCTCGAGGTAGTTAAATATATATTCACCCAGGTAGGAACAACGATTCTGGAATAATAGTTGTTTCTCTGCAATATGCATTGTTTCTTCCTCTGTACATACATGATAATGCCTTGCCTTCTTCTTGTGATAGCAGCTCTGCCTCTATTACTATACGTTCCTCTGCCCCACTCTGCCTACTTAGCTTCCTTTGTTCGCTTCTTTCTTTTTGCCTCCTTTGTGTCTACGTCTTTTAGGTTTTGCCTCCATTGCCTTCTTGCTGGTTCAGGTACTTCTCCTTTGCCACAGGGTTTACTCAACTCTTTTTATAAACCTTGATAGACTCACAATCATCCGTGCACAGTCAATTGCACATAGGAGCCATTTATACTCCCAATTATCTTCTTCTCTTAACTCTGCCCCTTTCAAAATCCAATGGCCCTCATTTTGTCCTTATGTCATCAGACCGCATCGCATATTCATTACTCTGCCTCTCTGTTTCTTTCGCCGATTGTGATATGCGATCGCATGCATCGCACCGCAAGCCTATCGCATCTTCATTACATTGCCTCTGCTTATATTCACTGTCTTTGCTTTGTCTGCTGCCTCAGTTCCTTATCTGCCTTGCTACCTCTCTCCTTCTTTGCTCTTTCTGTTGGTCTCTTTGCTGCCTCAGTTCCTTATCTGCCTTGCTTCCTTTGTTTCATCTACTGCCTCTACTACCTCTCTGTCTCTTTTTCCTTATGGATAGTTTAGGTGCTGCTCCTATCTTTACCTTTGCCATCAATGACAACATTTCCAACACCCCTTGGCTTACAAGTCATCCTCTTTTTCTTTTTAGGATTGTTTTTGCTAATGTGCATGCGTTTTGCAAGTGTCTTATTTGAAAATAGATTTAGCATCTAAATCATGTATTCTCATGATCTAAAACCTGGTTCCATTGTAAGTTTTCATGTTTTAAATGGATACGATCAGGTGAACTTTTGCTAAGGTCTATCTCCACACCATTTTCTCGCAAATGTAAATATACCCTTTTTTTGTTTTCTCCAAGTCAATTCTCTTGAATCTTCCAAGAGTGTTTCCAATATATTCTAGGACCTGATGGTGCCAAAAATGGAAAGGGATATTTAGTAATATCACCCATACCGACATTGTAATAACCACAATGCTTGTAGCATTGAATTATATGAACAATGGGGTAATAAAAAGCCTAACTCTACTCCAGAACCATGGCCCATGAGTTAGGACTTTCTCCATATATGTATGTGTGTGTTAAATTGAACTATGAAGAAACCCTTAGAAGATAAGTAGAGACCACAGTTGGGTGTCCAAGAATAAAAATTTTCAGACCTTGGCCAGAAGCCTTTAAACCTGCATATGAACACCTTAGATTGAAGATCAATAAAAATGATTTTACCTGTGAGGGTTTAGCATCTATCATTGGTGCTTTTTCCGCTTGTTCCACTATGTATGGTCCAAGAATATTTTGGATCTGATTAGCATAAGCGACACCCTCCTTTGAATGCATCCTTGGACGAGGCTGGTCCATTGGGGGTTTTATACCTGAAGCCCCACTTTTCAACTTCATATTTTATATTATGGTGGAGTTCCTTTCAATGTTATAATCTTTCAAATGAATGGATTCTTGCATCAATTTCCACATAGAATTAAAACTTTGGTAAAAAACTTACACACACAGTTATTTTGAATGGTTTTCTTCAAATTTCCCACTAGATCCAAACCCCGAACTCGTAGGAGGACCGATATCTCGCTTAGGGTTTTAACAAAAATCTTAAGAAACTCCTTCGGTTCCAATTTTTCATTCCGAGGCCTTTTAATCTCGGGATGATCAAGTTAAAGGCCCTTGCATTGTTTGTCCAGATTCAGAAATAAAATACGGTGAGGAAACCCAAAGGAGGGCAGATCCTCATTATAAATCAGTCTTTGCACACAAAAATGAAATCTCTTTATAACCATTTCTAAAGGGAATACCTGGCATTTCTAGACCGTAAGTACCACACTACCACGGTAGGGAAATTTCAAGGATTCCATGCACAGTCTTAACATCCATCCATGAAGGTCAACCACCTCTAGATCTATGAGATAAAATATATTAGTCCGTAGCCCTGAACTGTCATCCCTTCGCAGATTGTCATAAAAAAATATTCCTTTGTTGGATCTGCAAACCTTGAGTCCATTTCTTATTTGACCTGAGACGTTGTTAACTACACAATTCCATGAAAAAGTCTACCATATTAGGAGTTATGCGCTTGAATGAAAGACAACCACCATATCTTTGTAAGGACAATTAGCAAAAAAAACCTCCCATCACCATGAGAAACATTATCTCAACTTCCCCTTGTGGAAGAGCTCTCTCGTCACCTGTAACAGAGTTCTAATTGACGATGACATAATTTGAGGCTTTGCAGAAGAAAACATTAACTCTTGCCATTTCTCGTCCAAGAACCTCTTCGATGATATTTTGACCAATGCTTGGTTTCACTATACCAAGCACCTCACCATATGGGGTGACCCATCATAATTGTACGAAACAAGGATGGGACTTGGAGAGTGTGCATCAATTAGAGAGCATTAAACAAGATTATGCTCAAGATTTGGTTTTCCCGAGATTCATGATCTATTAGACTAGATGAAACATGCAAAATACTTCACCAAGCTAGGTCTAAACTCAGGATACCACTAGGTTCGATTCAAAGAAGAAGACAAACTTCAAAACTATGTAAGGTTTGTATGAATGGTTTGTCATGCCATTTGGTTTATGAAATGCACCAACTACATTTATGAGGTTGATGAATGATGTATTACATCCATGTTTAAATTCATTTGTTATAGTCTATTTGGATGATATAATGGTTTATAGTGCTACTTGGGAGGAACATATCTCATGTCTTATAGGTGCTAAAGGTAAAAAAAACAAAACAAAAGTGACAGACTAATCTCAAAAAATGAGAGTTTTCCTAGCAATTTTTGTTGTATGGGAGTCAATGATTGGTGGAGAGAGACTTAAGATAGATCCCACAAAGATGGAGGCCATCATGAAGTGGCCAATTCCTACAAATGTCTCTGAATTTAAGAGGTTTGTTAGGGTAGGATAGTGCCTACAAAAGTTCATCGCTTCATTTTCAATAGTCACTGAACCACTATGTGCCATAACAATGAGCATAAAGAGTTTCTAGGGGGAGAAGAATCATGGGAAGTATTTTAATAAGAAGAAAAGAAAAATCAACCAAACACTAATTCTTATGTTACCAAAATCGCAGTGCTTGCCATAATCCACCTCCTAATAGCATTGGTAATCCAATCATTGGCAAAGGGCGCCCTCAAAAGGTCTTGTATGGTGGTTCAAGACATATTTCTTGACCCTGGAAACCAAGAGGCTTATTTTAGGGCCCAAGGTTCATATTTCCTCAACCATGTCTAGGTCCTTGAGACCCAAAACTAGTATTGAGAACCTCCAAATTCCCCACATATCTATATTCTAATATCAAGAATCCCCTCGAGATACCAACGCATTCTTCTTAGCCTCTGATACCTAAAAGTTTCCTTTACCATTTATGGCCCAAATTCCTCCTTTTACTATCACACCACAGGATGCATAATATAAGTTATATTAACACCACCACTAATATAAAGACATATATGTTTATAGTCTTTATAGTCACTAGATGATTTTTAATAATTTGTAGGAAATTTACTCTAGGCATATCCCCACACTCACTAGAATGGTTTTTTATTAATGTGTAGTTAACATCAAATTAAAAAAAAAAATTAGAGATATAATTTTAAACAAAAATTTAATTTATTTTTTGGCATTTTTTTGATAAATTTTACTTAAAATTTATTGAAATTATAAATTTAAAATGTATAATTTATATAATCTACATATATATTTTTAGAATAATAAATTTATTTATACATTCAAAACACAATTTAAATAATAAAAAATTCAAACTACAATTTAAATAATAACAAGAATACAATATCAATAAAATTCACATTATCAAAATCAAACCTATAAATCCTACACCTATCACAATTTAAAATCTACAACAAATAAATAGATTGCTTAGTAATCGGTACAGAGCATTAAATAAAACGCATCACTTCGATGTTAGTCATTCTTCTCATTTACCATGTTTAAAAATGTTTTACAAAATAAATTAATTTTACATCAATCACAATAATAATAAACATAATATATATATATTTTGAAAATTATAATAAGTGAAATAATATATATATATTTATTGAAAATAATAATAATTGAAATAAATATGGATCTGAAAATAGGCAGATAGCGTTAATATTTTAATTTGATCATCAGCACATAGCATTATTATTTTCTCTTCAAAAGTCTGGGAAACGATCACCATATCGCACGGAAGAAATGAGTCCTGCAATGACCGTGCGTACTGCACTGCTCCCCTCTCTATTCATGTCTGAAATCTGCTTCTTTTCATGTGACCGCGCTCTGTTTATGTCTGAAATCTGCTGGTTGAAGAAACTATGGTCCAGTAAAAGTTTGATCATCTGGTACCACAAATCTCCAAACAAATCTGGGGCCATTATTGTACTATCCACTAAGACTGGAAGAAGTGGCCCGTTTTCAAGATTCGCCTGCGCCTGCTATACATAGTATTTTGACTCCGACTGATGTGATACATCATACATCTTACTGTCTCACACATCACATCTATAAATATAGAATGAGACAAGGCTCTCGCAGGGCCCACAGAACCCGATGGCTTTTTCAGGTATAAAGCTGAGTCAGGTTGTCATTGTTACGTTGTCTTTTAATAGTAGCTGTCGAATTTAATTACTCATGGAGATTGGCGTCGAGATTTTTCACATGTGCACTAGTACAAGCACGAGATCCTTGATCATTTTTCTCTGTACATAATTTGGGAGTTATTAATAGATCAAGCACGCGATTGGTGATAATTTTTCTCTGTACACAATTTGGGAGTTATTAATAGATCTCTATGTGTTCTGTTCTACCTATTTATAATCAAGAAGCATTCCATGTTTCAACGATGGAAGCTGCACTTCCCCTTTCTCAGGTATTGAATGTGATAACAATAACAATAACTTCATGTTTTCATATTCAGTGTCCATTACATTAAATATTTGTCGTTGCCCATCCGATAACATGTTCGCTGTTATGTTTCGCAGGAAACGATTTGCAGTTTTTGCCAAAATCCCGGACTTGCAAGAAATGGCGATTTTAAGGTGCAATGTTTCGTATGCCTTTTATCTTTTTCTGAAATATTAATTTGAATGATATTGTTGGAGACGGACAACTTTTACAAATTTGCAGATGCGTTGCAACATATCTGATGTGCGTCCAATTTAATCTGTAAGGAATTTGCTACGCTTTATGTGATAGGATGAGTTTATATGCAGTGTAGGCTTTTATTAAATGAAAAAAATTCAAGAGTTACAGTGCGTTAATATTGTCTGCATCACCTGTATTATTCTTACGTAGAGATTCTGATTTTAGAGACTAGTGCACCACAAAACAACTGCACCCTTTCAAGATTCCATAATTGATGAACAATAATGTATCTGGTATTTTAGGCGCTACTGCGTACGAGGAACGCATTCAGTAGTGATCTATGGTGAGTTTGGGCGTTCCAGTTTTCCTTCGGATTGAATTGAATTCAATGGGATTGTTTTTAATGCTCATTCTGTTGTTATGGATTTTGGGTTAGAAATTCATCGTTTTCTGAAGTTGTGTCTCCTCGAAAAAAAATTCAATGAGACTGTTAACTTTTAGGCTATTAATATTAAATTGAAGATGAATAATTTTATAATGTGCATATTATATTATATTATATTATATTTTATCGACGAAGCCGTAACCTTTCAAATGAAACCTGGCCAAAAAAATTCAAACATTCAAATGGATTCGATTTTTCCTTTACATTAATATTAAATCTTTAATTTTACATTCATATGAGATCATTAATTTTAGACATTTATTTCAAAAGTTTCTGAATATGAAAATTGATTTTATTTATTTATTATTATTTAACTAAAATAATATATTAAAAATAAATAAATTATTATTACTTTTAATATTTATAATATAATTTTACATATTAAAATTCATTATTTAAATAAAAATATAATATAACTTAAAATTATTAATTAATTTTTTTACACATCCGAAAATCAAGCGAAATTAAAAAATCTCTTAAAATTCAAATTATCATTTAATTTATAAAATTTCTATAGCCTAACTTAACCTATCTAAACCCTAATTCCTGCAGCTAATAATTATTCAATCCAGAGAAACATCGCAGGAATCCCACCAAGGCCGTCACCACCATTCCTTGTGCAAGATCAAGAGTATGTGCTTAAGTGAGGTAAACCCCCTATCCTCAACATGATAGCGTTGGTCTGGTTGAGGGTTGGTGGTGGTGTTGGACCATACAGGTTTGGATTCCCTAACTGGTTGAGAGTGATGGTGGTTACCATATTTATTTATTTATTTTTATTTAATATATATTTTATTTTATTTTAAAATTAATATATAAAAATTTAACCGAAATATTTTTATTTGTATGTAATAAATATAAATTATTATTTTAATATTTAAAATTTGTTTTGAAATTTTTTAATTTGTATGTGATGAATATAAATTATTATTTTAATATTTAAAATTTGTTTTTAAATTTTTTTATTTGTTTATGATAAATACAAATTATTATTTTAATATTTAAAATTGTCAAAAATTAATAATTTCAGTTGTATTTTTTCTAGTTCATTTTATAATATATATATATATATATATATATATATATATATATATAGGGATTATAGATAATTATTTTTAAAATTTATTTATTTATTAATAAAAATAATTTAATGTTGAATAAATTAATAAATTAAAATTTCAGTGAGTTTTGGATATATGATGATTGGGTTTTTTGTTAACACATTCCTAAATGTTAAGTTATTGGTTCAATTTTGCATTCTTAAATGTTAAGTTATTGCCTACTTTCTCTGCCCTATTAAAATGTTATTCTTAGACAACCATAATACAACCTCACCAATACCAAACTTAAACCAATACCAATTTAACAAATCCAAATACTAATTTAATGTTAAAAAGAATACTAATTTAACAAATCCAAATACTAATTTAATGTTAAATCTAAAAATCTAAATATTATCAAATTCAATTATTATTTAAACTATAATATTTTTATAACATTTTTCATAAAATTTCTTTTACATTAATTCTTAATTTTTATTTAATATTATTTTATTTTAATTTTTTTTTTTGTTTATTTAACCAATTTAATATCAAATCCAAAAATCCAGATACTACCTTTCAAATTCAATTATTATTTAAACTACAAAACTTTTATAATCTTTTTCATTATAAAATTTATTTTACATTAATTCTTATTATTTTATTTTAAAATAAATATATAATTTTTTACTAAAATTTCTTTTACATTGATTTTTATTATTTTATTCTAAAATAAATATATAATTTTTTGAAAAATATTAATTTCTTTTACTTTAATTCTTATTATTATATATATATATATTAAAATATTTATATTTATATTTATATCTGATAAATATTGTCTCCCTAATTTATAATTATCTTACCAAAATAAAATAATAATCATGTAGTAATCTAAATAAAATGATCAATTTCACTCATCCTCTTACTAATTTATAAAAATAAATATATAATTTTTTACTAAAATTTCTTTTACATTGATTTTTATTATTTTATTCTAAAATAAATATATAATTTTTTGAAAAATATTAATTTCTTTTACTTTAATTCTTATTATTTTATTTTAATATATATATATATATATATATATATATATATATATATATATATATATATATATATATATATATATATATATTTTAAAATATTTATATTTATATCTGATAAATATTGCCTCCCTAATTTATAATTATCTTACCAAAATAAAATAATAATCATGTAGTAATCTAAATAAAACGATCAATTTCACTCGTCCTCTTACTAATTTATAACCATCTTATACAAAAATATAAAAACAATCATGGAGTATCTCACCAAAATAAAATAATAATTTAAACCAACCGTAACATTCTGTTAACCATATTGCAACCAATACATAATTTTCAACGGAGAAACCAAAAACTAGACATTGGTCATAATCGAAAATCTATAGATTTATGCCCGTCTCCATCAAGTAATCAGTAATCTCGTAAGAGCCCATAGAAACTTCGGTGCCTCCGTTGAAAGAGAAGCTGCTTTTGAGTTGAGTTCTCTGAATGTATGCTGTAAAATATTCAACAAAATAGATTGTAAAAATACATTTTTCTATTTCATTTTTCTTATTAATTGAATCGATAACCAAATTAAAATATCCTAAAAATTTTCACTTAATAATATTTTACTGTAATAAAGAATGTAAAGAACAATATACTCAGCACAATTATTTGTACGGAGCCTTGTATCCTACGCCCGTAATAAGATCTATTTATATATAATATATGGACAACAAACATATATATAATTATATAATTAATTAATGTGTAATTAATATTAATCAGATTTATTGTTTGAGTATTTAAGTTGTCAAAATCACTTATTTATGGCATTCTGTCTACATCACACCTTCTTTAAGTTAACTGGATCTTATCCTAGGCAGTCTTGCTAAAAAGATCCATCCTCAATAGATTGTGCTAGTAAAACTTGACAAATTTAGATATATATATATATATATATATATATATATATATATATATATATATATATAATTGTAACATTCTATTAATAAAAATAAAAAGTTACACAAGTGCATTCATATATTGTACTTGGTCCTCAAGTGTATAGGTGAGAATTTACATTTACCTAGATATATTAGCTTTCTTTTTTTCACCTTTTTTCTTTTTAAACTTTTTGCAAAATCCCCACTCATGGATTAGCCATAACAATTTCCAACTCATCATTTTTTGATATCACTGATACTTTTATATTTGAGTATAGCTTTGTTCTACCTGGATTGTGCTCTTTTCCCCATGTTGATTTTCATGATTTTGGATCATTGCTAAATCATTGGGATTCTGTGTTTGTTTTGCTCGATCCTTCAACTTCTCTTCTCTCTCTTTTTGGGAAACTTGTCGATCTTGTGCCTCTAGAAAATATTGTCTCTAGTCCATTTCTTCATCTTCATCATTAGAAGAATGCCCGTTTGGGACTTGGTGGTGTCATAAGGGGAGCAAAAGATTATGTAATCTTACCAATACAGACATTTTAGTAACCACCATTGTGTTGACATCAAATCCAAGAAAACATGGGGTTATAAAAAGGCTTGCCTTTCCCTAAAACCATGGTCCTTCATCTATGGCATATTCTAATTCTTTTTGATTATTTAACTGAATGACAGAAAAACTCTTCTCACACAGGTAAATATCACAAATATTTAGTCCAATTGAGGAAGATCCACTGATGTAGATATTCCCATTTGGACCAAAAATCATTAAATCCACATATGATAATTTTAACTTGCAAAATAGTGAAAATACCACTCACTTCTGGTAATTCTATTGACCCATCTAGAGCTTTCTCCATCTTCTCTAAGAGGTATGGACTTAGAATTGTCAAATTTGAGTTTTGTTTGTCTAGTGTGATAACATTCCCTCTCAAGGAGTTCTTAAACAAAATCAGATCTCTGCAAGCAAAAAAATAACCCAAGTGGAGGGAGCACCTTGCAATCTTAAATTTAAAATAATGATAAAGTTCTTCTTAATACCATAAACATTCAACTGAAACACATCCTGCAACACCTTTCCTACAAAAATTAGACTTTGTAAAGATGCTGGTATGCTTGAGTATTTTTAGCACTCTACTTCAGATCTTTCACTACACCCGTTCACCGGCGAACCCTTCACAAGATGGATTTTCTATTAAAGATTTTGACAAAAACTTAGTACAACTCCATTGTATCGGGATCTAGGCACTGTGGTCTCCTCTCTACTTGTCTCTCCTTTAGATATGAATCAAAACGATAAATCTGGTTTTTTAATGAGAGGGGAGGGAACTTCACTAAGCAAAGAGGCTTGGTTTCCTATTGCAGGTAGAAATCATGGGAACACCTGAAATAAGAGAATAAGCTGCAGAATGTTGTCCCGGCAACCTTCGCTGTCTAAACCCGCGGTCTAAAACCATATTCCATCGGTCTATCAGCAAAGGTGAAAGCCTCTGCGATATTGTGATCAAACACGTGTTGTTGTTGCTGTGATCTCAGGCAATGGTTGTGGCTCAGCCGTTCGAAAGTGCCTGGATCTGCGTCACATGCGAGAGCCTGCTGCGAGTTTAAAGCTCGACAAACCTTACCGGTCAGGGCCGCTGTCCAATGTCGTGGGCCAGTTGCAGTTTTCACAAAGGAAAAAACCTCACGTGAAGCATTGCTCTAAAAGTCCGACCATTGCCTGAGATCACCCGGCTCCCCGCCTGTAGAGGATGATGGTCCCGCTTAATATTCATATTAGTATTGATAACTGTTTTTGTTTTTTACTTTTATTTTTAATTTTTAAAAATTAATTTAAAATTGATATATTTTTTATTTTACATTTAATAAAATATAATTTATACATCAATATAATAAAAGATTAAATGTATATATCAAATTAATTTTAAAATATAAAGTATTTACATCTAATTAATTTAGGCTATGATATAGTTTTTTTCCTCAATATTTTATCTTTTAGCATGAACTTTATTAACTTTGACTTTGAATCCAGGATTAAAAAAGGAGATTTATTTGGTTATAGATTTAAATATAGTTGGTATAATTCTTATTGTATTATATTCTATTATATTATATTTTTTAAATATATAAAAAGAAATTTATAATTGAATATTTATATTATTTAAAAGTTACACTTAACGTTACCTCCAATATTTTTTAAAGTTTACATTCAATATTGTTTTTAAAATAATTTTTTAAAATAAAATAAAATAAAATAATTGTTGTTAAAGAAAAAATAGAATTTAAATTATTTTATAATATATGTTTTTTTTTTAAAGTAAAAATAATGTTAGAGTAGTGGAGTAAAAATAATGTTGAGTAGTGATTTTAAGTAATGTTTTTTAGTATATAAAATACATAGTTTGATTGTTTGTACATCTTTTTTTTAAGTTGGGAGGATTACTTTTCTTTCTTTTTTTGGATTTTTTAAAATTAGAATTAATAAATTGTATTAATTAATTTTTTAAGTATTTATTTTTAGACAAAGTCTTGTTTTATCTATATTTATTGAGATGATTTGGTACTTCTGTTGTATTAATATATATCCATTATAGTCATAATATAAGTAGATATAAAATTATCTTATTTCTTGATTTTCTGTAAAGTTCAAAGATAGAGTTATATTTTCCCTTAATTGTATCAAGGTGTCACCTCTAGTCAGTTTAGAACCCTTTTAATTTTCTTAAGTTCACTATATTTATTTGAAAGAGATAGAGACATAAGTTATAATGTAGAGAAACACCTCTTGTCACCTTAGAACCCTTCTAATTTTCTTAAGTTCACTATATCTATTTGAAAGAGATAGAGACATAAGTTATAATGTAGAGAAAAAAATGTCTAAAAAATTGTACTACACATATAATAAAGGGAGAGTAAACCAATATGTACCACATTGAGAGTTGAAGATGGTCAAAGAAAAATCTATAAGCATGGTGGATTCCAATAAAGACAAAATAAGACACAGTTAAGACCTTGAAGAGAGAAAAATTTCCCAAAGACTTCCAACAACCAAAAGCCTTCATAAATTACAAATTCGAAATCAAAGATTAATACAATATCACGGCCAAAAAATGTTTAGAATTAGATATGAGTTAATAAGAGGGTATCTCCTTGAAATAGGTCTCAAATCAATTTAGCATTAGAAATAAATGATGGATCTAATTTCCTGAAATATAAAAAGGGTAAGGTGTCCCACTCACTTGTAAAGTTGAAAAGGTGGATTGAGAGCATAAAGTAAACACCCACACAAGCACCTATCAATAGAGCCATGAGGTAACACAAATCCATTATCCAAAGAATCAAAGATCTCACACAGTAATCACATGGTTCTTATGCCAATTTCCTTTTAGTACTCAAGCATATGAGGGAATGCAATGTAGCATGTGTGAAGAGGAGAGTGTTTGCTTCACGTCACCCTCCCATTCATGTGGATTCAGATCCTTACAACGAAATGTATGTTCTCTATTTTGTTAGTTATATGCATGCAAATCTTCACTTAATCATGGCATGGGTTGTCAATGTTCCTTGTTATTAATGATGATAATCCCATGTTGTTTAATATGGCTTGATTGCAAAAACATCTGCAATAGGATTGTTTTCTTTAAGAATGTAATAAAATTTCACCTTCATAGTTGAACTTTTAACTTGTTGTTCAATCATTTTTACCATTGATGCCAATCACAAATCAAGAGTAGTCCCTAAAACCATGCACCTATGATATTTTTGGAGTCTCCTACCATTGTTAGGCTTGATATGCATAGGTTATTGGTGAGATCCATACCTTGCAAAAATGTGTGGGCTTCGCCCTAATTGTTAGTTGATATGTTGTGGCTTTAAACAAATGGATATTTAATTGTTTTTTTGAGGTTGATGATAACCCCTCTCACACTTTTTATGCCAAATTTTGATTAATAATTTTTTTTGGTAAGCTAATCTACTTATACATTAATATCTTGCAAAATTGTTACTATTATGGCTTTTGGAGGCATTCTATAGTGGAAAGCAGACCTCAAATAGCATTACAAAACCATAACTATATTGCTTGGGTCCATATATATTTGTTGTCTCTATAGTTTCAAAACCTCAATTGTGGAAAAATATAACTAAAAAAACATGAAGGCAAGTGGGTGAAACTTGAAATAAGTTAACAAACAACATTACAAAAAAGTAGTTGCTTGGAATGGGCCTAGTTGATTGGGAATTTATTGATCCTTGTATTTTCCCTTTATCTCATGTCTCAGTTCTTCTTCCATAATGATTGGGTTGGAGCTAGTTCTTGGATATATCAAGGTGCTTAGGACCTCCATGGTGTCATTTCCATTGCCTGAATACTAGTTCGTCTCCTTGAAGTTAAGCCCAAATACCACCTTCCATAGTACAATGAATTTAACTTCCAATCACTTGAGTTGATCTAGGTATTTGGCTTGCTTGTCCTCCTTATATTCAATGGATAAGATAATAAGAGTTTTGGCTACCCAATAAGATTCCATTTCTCTCCAAAACCTTGTGTTATTTGAGTTAGAGAAGCCAAAATTGGAAACTCGTCCTTGAAATAATTTCTTGTTTCAATGCTTACAAGTTTGGAAAGCTTCCAATCACTTGAGTTCATCTACGTATTTGGCTTGTTTTTCCTCCTTATAATCAATGGATAATAGAATAACATTTTTGGGTAGCCAATAAGATTCCATCTCTCTACAGAACTTGGTGTTATTTGAGTTAGAGAAGCTAGAATTGGAGACTCATCATTGAAAACATTTATTGTTTTGATGCTTACAAGTTTGCATAATTTTTGTCAAGCCACATTCATAATCTCTTCAACCTTTTGGTGAGCATTGGGAGGTGTTCCTATGCTAAAAAAATATTTGGCATTATCAACAACTTTTTTTAGTCTAGTTTCATGGGACCAAAGACTAACCCCCTGACTTAGAATTGCTACTATTGTATTCAAGAATGTTTATGGAAAAGATAGTAGAAATGACAACCTACAAAAAGAGAGCCCCTATACACACAATGTAAATGACCAGAATGAGCAACATCTACCCCCTTGATTTTGGGACACCCTAAATGGAAGATGCTTTCTAACAATGATTGGTACTAAGATATGACATAATAGATAAAATTCAATGATAAATTAGATATTTCTGGTAATAAGTCACTAGCCACAGGATGTAAAATATCGTGAGTAGTTGATGAAATCCTTCACTGTCGATAGAAGAACTAGCAAAAATGGAAGACAATATCGAGAGATTCACAAGGGTGCCAAGTCAACACACTAGAGAATAGTGATTAATTCTAGAAAGAGAGAACCCAAAGCAATGTAGATTTATGATACTATAATATAATGGTTGAGCTATCTAAGAGATGATCCTGGCACTATGCTATATGAACATACATTAAGCTTGTTGATGCTCTAGCTCTTTAGAAGGATGCCACCACTAGTGGCCATGATTACCCACACCCCACACATATCTACGGTCTTACAATTAATTAAATCTCCTCATTCTTTGGTCATCGTTTGAAATGAGGTAAATAGTTTTATTTCCACTTTTCTTAGCAATTATCATAGAAACTTAATATGAAATCCTACATGAATCTATATTAATACTTGAACTAAAGCTATACCAAATTGAAATTAGAATGAAAGTAAGAGCAACCACTGTAATTCCTCTGACTTCCATGTGGAGGAGGCATAAATGCCTCAATCAACCATCTAATTTAGGTGACTAATAATATTAATAAATAAGATAATGATAAAATTATATATAAATATTGGAAAATTTGAAATAATAAATTTAAAATATTTAATTAATTTAATATATTAAATATATCAACTCCAACCCTAATAAATTTAATAAATTTATACTTATTATATTAAAATAAAATTACAAGTTGCTCTAAATTAAGTATTTTTTTTAAGAAGTATATACGCATATAAAGGATATATTTAAATATAAAGGAAACTATTTACAACGCTCCTATTATTAATTATGTAAAAGTTTCCAATATAAACATGACAATGATGGTTAAGTTTTGTCGAAAATGAGATATAATAATGAAAATAATATTTTTGAATTATAGAATTTACTAAAATTCAATTCTTAATGTTATTATTGGTTGATTTTACAAATAAAATTTGAATTTTAGTGTTTACATAATATTGTATATTATATTAAGTGATTAAATTATTAATGTTATTATTAGTTGATTTCACACATAAAATTTGAATTTTGAATTTTATTGTTTACATAATACTGCATATTATATTAAGTTTTAATATTTGTTTAAAGTCTAAGATATATTTTAGGTTTTATTTTGAGTTTTAAGTTATCAAGAGTTTTACTATAAAACCAATAGATTGTACTTTTTGATTTCTTATGAGATATCAAAAACATGTTTGTTTCCTTATGATTTTTTTTTACTACATATCATAGTTTTCTAGGGATTAAATCTATTTTAATATTATTATAAAATAAATATAAATTGGATTTTATAGATTAAAATAATTATTTTAATTTTTGAAGTATAAAATAATAGTATCTTTAAAATATTTCTTTGGGAAACTTAATTGGTGAGTTGAGGAAAATGTAAAATAAATGTGAATTTTAGGTTCAATGTTCAAATCCCTCATTGTTTACCCATGTTGGATAGGACATGCACATTCTTAAAAAAATAAAATACACACTATTTTAAAAATAAAAGTGAAAACAAGTTAGGTTAAGGCTAACAATAATTTACATTTCTCAAATTTATCATGAAATTATTACACTATAGATTGGTTAGAGCATAGAACCACAATTATAAGAGTTATGATGAAACACAAATTCTAAGTTTATTAAAATAGTTCGAGATAACTACCCAAAAGACAATAGACCCTATAAAATATTAAATATGATTTTAAAAACACTTCCTTTTAGCTTCCATTATTAAACTATACATTGTTTAGAGCATAGATCCATATAAATTGTTTAGAGCATAGAACCATAATCGTAAGAGTTATGATGAAACACAAATTCTAAGTTTATTGAAATAGTTTGAGATAAATACCCAAAAGACAATAGACCCTATTAAATATTAAATACGATTTTTAAAAATACTTTTTTTTAGCTTCTTGTTCTAACTAAAAGTAGAAGAATTAGATCACGTTCCATTTTTATAGGTTTTTAAGCATTGAGGGATGGTATGAGAAGTAATGCTTAGTGTTCTTATAATGTGTTTTTACTATATTGGAACTAATGCTTCCATGTCATATGTGTTATGTGATTTGCAAGTTAAAAGTGTCAATCTAAAAATTATTGTTACTTGTGTATGAGAATCCAAGTCATAGATCCACTTAAATTAGTAATCTAATTTTTATATATGTAATTGTTTTATATAATCAATAATATACTAATTTATGTGTTGTTTGTGAATAATACAGACTCTATAATTTCTAACGCTACCTAAATAATATTCAAATATAATTTTTTAACATTAAATCAAAAATAAAATTAAGACTTGCAAATAAAGAGATCATTTAAATATAAGTGTTTTTTAAAGTTTTTATGCAATATAGACTTGAATTTGTTTCTAACAAAACCGATAATATTATGCCCCATCCAAGGCAATAACCTAGATTATACGGGCTTCCATTGCATTTGACTAATACTATTGAAATACGAGGCAGCCCAAGCAAAGGTTCGAAGGCTGAGCGCGCTGGGTTATGTATGTGACATAAATTTATTATTTAATTCTAATTACTTTTAAGCTCAATTTCTTCTATTTAGAAAACTATTAATAATATATTGTAGTAGCTTATTCGGAACTTCTTTCAAATTGTGTTTTTAATATTAACATTATATGACAAAGCTTTACATTACTAAAATCACGAGTGAAGTTTACTTAAATTTAAATCACTACTGTATCATTTTGGAGTTGGGTGTTATAGCTGCTACCTAATGGAGACCATTTATTTTTATACAGTGTAACCATTTCTTCTTCTCATACCTTTCTCATTCTTGTCTCTTTGCTCGTTTTTAGCTGCCAGTAACATAGTTTATTTTTTTTCAGAAGAAAAAAACGTTGTTTATATTATATATAAGCAGTACATGGACTAATAATTCTCAAGCTGTGAAATCAGAGCGAGAAAAGCAACATATATTGGCCATTTGATGGTTGCTCCCAACAGATAGAGCATAGAAATATAACGATGGCCACCACATAGAAGGATAAGATCCATCCTTTACATATATGCTCAGCTTGTTAGGCGAGCGAAAGACTTTACAGAAAAGATTCAGCAAAGAAAACTTTTGAACTAGAACATATGATATGACAAATTATGAACTGTAAATGAGATAGTAGAAATAACAAAAGATGTATTGTCAGAAGAGTATCCAATCCATTCGATTTATGATCTGTCAAAGATGAGATGTAAATCTAAAAGAAATGACACACCGAAAACTGAGAGATCGTTACAAAAGCATGTTCGAATGATCTTGATTGTCCACATCTATCAGATAATGTCCATGGATCTGGCGTGTAAAAGATAAGCAGCCTCGCTTGAATTCAAATGACCGGTCCACTTGGAGAAGAACATTCTTAGACCTGTATTAATGGAAGGAGTGTTGTTAGACGTGTGTGAATGTATTTGAACAGGCTCGCTTGATATTAAAAATCCCGGCTCGCTTGTAGATCTGTCATCTGGCATACAATTGAACTGACACTGGCTCGCTTGATATAATATAATTATCCAACAGGCTCGCTTGATTTAACGTCTCTGACTCACTTGATTATCTGATCATCCAGTCGGTATAGGAATATATATCATTGCAAAAACGTCTCGGAAACAAAATTGTCATAGCAAAAACTTGAGCAGGGCCATATTATGGAATTGGAATAGAAGTTTGCCAAAAAGAGAGGCCATCTCTAAACAGCTGAACCTGCATGATCCCAAAATCAGAGATTAAACCTTTTTTAGAGAGTCCATCAGCCCTAGTATTGTTTTCTCTATAGATATGGCTGATGGGAGGACTATTAAGAAGGGACCATAGTTTCGAACCCGATGCACCCAACCTTGTAGATCAGGGCGCATCATAACCATGGAATTAGAAACCCACCCAATAGAAACCTGTGAATCCCCATATACATGAATATTCTGAATCTGTAAGTAGACAACAAGACGAAGACCACCCCATAGGGCAATAATCTCCGCTTTGTTATTGGAGCCCTTGCCAGCATTCCAATGTATATGAACCCGCTCTCTCTGTGATATTTTGATCCATGCCCCACACCCCATTACCCCGTCCACACAAGCACCGTCGAAATAGACAGCCGATATTGCCATCTCGTGTGGTCTTATGCGGATGGAGCAATCCGATATAGTTAGAATAGGAGTGGGACGATCCTCCATCCAGCTTAAAATTGCAGATAAAATACGAGGAATCTGGAAAGACACATTGTCAAATATCAGTTTATTCCTTCCCAACCACACCTCCCATATGAGGAAAAAAGGCAAAGATTTAAATTTTCCCCGGAGCTTGTCTCATTCCAAGGCTGCGGATATGAAGTCATCTGGAGACCATGCTGGTTCCATGAAGTGGTCTGAGAAAAGCCGCCACAAATTCGTTATAATTGGGCATCGGAAAAACAAATGATCAATGGACACCAAATCTGCACAACATATTTGACATTTGAAAGGACCAAAAAAACCTCTCTTAATCAAATTTTCACCAGTAAGGATCTTTCCTTTCCATACCAGCCATCCAAAGAGTACAATCTTTGTAGGCATTTTCCTCCTCCAGAATGGAAAGAAATATGTAGACATCTGTCCCCGATAAGAAGCAATATTTAGATCTCTGTATATGTCTTTGACAATGGGAGAGCCAGCATTCATGGGGCCATTCCATACTATTGTGTCCCCCCCTGTATCCCAACAAAAGCCCGCAGCCCGAAAAGCATCACGTAGCATTTCCCATTTAGCAGCCTCCGGCTCCGTCAATCCCAGTTGGATCACATTTTTAAATTCTGTAGCACCATAGGACCAAACCCGTATTTTCTGTGCAATATAATTTATACCCTTGTGCGCTAGTCTGTGTACGAGCTGCGGAGACGAACCATCAAGTGGAGGAAACCCGATTAGCTTCTTGAACGTGAAAGGGATATTGCCGCCATCTCGAAAAAGCCATGCTAGCCTGCTAGACACATGGATCACGATCTTCTTGAAGCTGCACCAGATGGCTGAGATAAAACGAGGGTGAGAAAATTGCATACAGAGTATTTGTTGTAGAATATCACCCATAATGTATTTACACTTTATGATAGCATTCAAAATGCCATTTCCGTGTATAGCCCTCCAGAAAGACTTAATGAGCAGCGCCATATTGAATATCCTTGTGTTGAGAATACCCCAGCCATCATGTTCCTTTGATCTGCAGAGGCGCTCAAGTTTGCATAGGTGTATTTTGTGAGACATTTGGGCACATCCCCACTGAAACTTAGCAATAATACGATTTATCATACCAATAATACCATCTGGAATATAATACAAGTGTCCCCAATATACCAACATCTGGGAGAGCACTGCTTGGATCATAATAAGCCTGCTCCCCCATGGACAACCATCTATGTGTCCATCCGAAGATCCTTCTTCGAATTTTGTCAATCATCCACATCCAATGCTGGATCTTGTATCCACATGGCTTGATCTTGAAACCCAAATATGTAAACCCAGTAGAAGCCTCTCTAAAATCGATCCCCATAAAATTAGCTATGAACGCGATCTCCTGTAGATCTCCAAATTCATATATGATGAATGATTTGCTCTTGTTAATAGTCAGACCCGTAGCAGATTCAAAACAAATAAACATGAGATGAATATAGAACCAATGGTTCCTATTCAGGTAACCAAATAACAATAGATCATCAACAAATAAAGAGTGTGAGCATGAGACTTCGTTGGAGAAAGATAAACCCTTTGTACATCCCCGCTGCTCCGCCTTGTGCATAATACAGCTGAAACCATCCATAATTAGAATGAAGATTAAAGGTGAAAGCGCGCATCCTTGTCTCAGACCACGTTCGGCAGCGAAAAAAGGTGTTGGGATACCGTTAATAATAACTGCATATCGAACTGTGGAGATACACGACATGACCCATCTAATAATCCTGATTGGGAGACCTATCTTCATAAGCACCAGCCTTATATATGACCAGTCAATAGAGTCATAGGCTTTATGAAGATCCACCTTCAACATAATAGCCTCCCTTTTCTCTGTGTGAATGGAGTGTAGGACTTCTTGTGCAATCGCTGTGGCGTCATGTATGGAACGACCTTTAAGGAAGCCATATTGCTCTTTTGAGATGTGGGCTGACAATGTTCCTTTTAAACGCTCAGCAATAATCTTAGACGTAATCTTGTAGAGGACATTACATAGAGCAATCGACCTGAAATCAGCAAAAGTTTGGGGAGCATCCGACTTAGGAATTAGAGCAATGAAAGTGGAGTTAATATTGGCCGGCATCAAGCCTCTGATTCTGATTTGTTCAATAACCATTGTCAATTCCTCTCCCATCAATTCGAAAAAGTGGATAAAGAATTCCGCAGGCCACCCATCAGGCCCCAGACATTTATCCGAGGAAAAAGATTTCAGGACCTTTAAAACTTCATTCCCTGTGATAGCACAATCCAATGACGAGATGGCATCAGCATCAAAGAATCGATTGACATGTTCTAGCATCCATACCTGATTGTCATTGTTGATCCCATCCTGCTTTGAGTAGAAGGAAGAAAAGTATGCAAGCGCTTCATTTTGGATGTCATGATTTGTATGAGCCATAGAATCATCCGCACTCTTAATACTCCAAATGGTGTTCCTATTTTTTCGGCCATTTGCGCACTTATGAAAATATTTTGTGTTCTGATCCCCCTCGGCTAGCCATGTAATTATGCTCTTCAATCGCCAAGTGATCTCCTCAATCCTCAAGATATCTCTTTTCCTTTCACCCAGCCTTTTGAGGTTTTCTAATATGTTCTCATCAGGGTAGCATATAAGGAAAGAAGATATAATCGACTCCATCTGCCTCTGTATTTCCATAAATTCCTTCCTAAGTTTCAATTTCTTCTCGCGCTCCCATGACTTAGAGGCAATCTTTATTTTCTGCAATCTGTGGTGAAAGAATTCCCATTCCCCTGAAAACTGCATATCATAGTCAGCCCGCCAAATCCCGTCAACAATGCTTGTGTATTCAGAATCCTCAAGCCATATTCTGTTGAACTTGAAAGGTCGCCCATAAACTGCCACATTGTTGGACCATGTAAAGGAAATTGGCATATGATCCGAGATGTCGGATGCCAATATCATAGATCTGGGGTTCCCCATGATATCCATTATAGACTCTTTGACCAGCACCCTGTTAAGTCGTTTCCCAATGTAATTATCACCCGCTCGCTTATTGGACCATGTGGGCGCAATTGGATGTGGTCTTATATCCTTCAACCCTTGTGCTAAAAAGATATCATTTAGATACCCAGCCATGGGATCCAACCGAGCATCATTGCCCCAAATTTCATCCGCATTAAGAGTGGAGTTAAAGTCGCCCATCATAATGAGATTTGGAAGAGATAAAATACCCGCCTCCTGCATTCTGTTCCAGAAAACCGCCCTATTTGAATATGGAGCGTATATATTGATGAGATTAAAAATACCTTGCAAACCTCTAAGCTGTCCAGATAATAAAATACCCCCGAAGAAACTGAAAGCTTTGAAAGAAACATAATCAGGATTCCACATAGCAACCATACCCCCAGATCGACCATTTGAATTAGTCGCAACCGTTTGCCAACCTTTTTTGATGTTTAAAACCAGATTAATAGCCTTCAAACGATTCGACATAGTCTCCTGTCCCAAAAATATTATAGGATTTTTAGAAGTGATAAAATCTTTCAGGCAATGGAATTTGGGAGCATCGCCCAACCCCCTTAGATTCAATGATATGATGTGAGTCATGGGGAAGATGTCCGAGGGTGGCTTGCTGTAAGCGCCCTGGAGGAGCTGTCCGGACCATCATATCTGGCAATGGGAACCTCTGAAAGACCCACATCATCATCGGAGAACAGGGAGATATACTTTAGCTTGCCTTTATTCAGTCGGCAAGCTGCCTTTGCCTTCTTCTTGATAGAAATAATAGTAGTCGACAAGCCAGAGGAATGTTTTGCTGGTGAGGTTATAGGTTTGTCGAATACTGTTAGAGCAGCCAGGTCGAGGTTGGGGTTCCCCAAAAGGGAGTCTATATCACTCTCGATAGAGTTCCTAGGAGATTCAGATAGATTAATAGGACCAGATTTGTCAGGAGGAGTATGTGGAGACACATGATTTTTCCCGTAGTCAGAGCTATCATCTAACAATATACCAGCAGATGTACGAGATGACTCCCCCCCAAATAGCATGGCCGGTTTGTATATAGGCGGGTCATTTGTAGGAGAATAAAATTCTCCAGAGTGGACAGGAACCATAGATTGTTTGTCGACATTGTTTGAATTGGACGCTGTCCCTTTAGAGGATTTCATATGAACAGAGCATGAGATGGGATTATTATCAAAAAAAGTGGATTCAGTTGGGGAAAAGGAGGGACATGGGACCGGAGCATCTATACCCTCCTGTATGTTTATGGAATGTGAGAGGGCAGAGTATGGCATATTGTCTGTCTGGGGTTGAAGAACTCTATACAAATTACGACTGACAGATGGGTGGCTAGCAATATTAGAAGGAACCATAGAATCAGGAATAGAAAAGTGATGTTGACCTTCTGCAGATTTGTATGCTTCATCATCAGAGGACGTTTTAGTTGTCTTACCTGTCTGGAAGCCGCCCGACGTACCCGAACCATCGTTGCGTTGACAGGCATCACCCACCACCTTATGACCCTGATCCATCCTATCAATGCGCAGCCTGAAAGGGCAGTGATCCCTGAGATGGCCAGTCTTGTGACATATTAGACATCGAAAAGGTATTCCCCAAAAATCAATACGTTGACGGTGCCTTCTGTTGCACCAGAGCAAGTCTATGTCACCCGGAAGACCACCCACATAATCAATCTCAATAAGAAGCCAAACAATCCTTTTATCAGCTGCCCCCACAATACTAGGGTCAATGTATTTGGTGGATCCAATTGAGGCTCCTATTGTGCGCAGCGCCTTGAGAGTCTAGAATTCTAATGGCAGGCCTGGAAGCTTGACCCAAACCACCTTACTTCGTGGAGCCTCCAGAACCGGATTAAAACCAAGATACCACGGAATGATCTACAAGAAACTTCTACCACGTACCCAAGTCCTGCCGGTGACTTTGTGGACGTCATTTTCATTCATAAAGTGGACGCTGAACCATCCATTGAGAAGCTTGCTGACTTTGGGAGAATATCCAATAATAGAGTTCCATTTCTAATTGACCCATGAAGTTGAATCGAAATCCTCGCTATCAGGAAACACCCATATACACATAACAACCCTACGTTGTAAGCTTGCCACTCTAATACAAAGATCTTCGTAGTCCAAACTAACTTCTTTGATATCCATCTTCTGTTTGAAGATTGTCCTCTTACCACGACCAGCACCTCGTAGATAATGTCCTCTGGGCCGACGCTGTGTATTTACCTTAGGAGCAGAACAATCCTGTAATGCTTGTTTGATGATAGCATCGTCCGCTTCGAAATCAAATGAGTGGACAAAACCGCCACCTTTGGCCTTATCCTCCATCAGTGACTCGTGTATGTTGCCGCTCATATTGCAATTACATCAAAATGCAAATAGGAGTCAATTCATCTGCGTGTACAGAATGTCGCCACCTTATAGAATTGTGAGCCCGATCAGAGTGACAATCACTATGTCAGACAACAATAAGTTACTTATAAAAGCAACTTAAGAATAAAACTCCTGAAAACTTCGACTACACTAAAAGATGTATTTAATAGAATATCTTTGGGAATGTCGTGCAGATTTAGTGACCAGTAGAGACATGTGCCATTCAAGAGTAATGAATGATGATTCCAATGGCCACCAACCTATAATGACAAGCGTGCCCACCACCCAACCCTGAACGATATAGAAAATTCAGAGAACCAAAAATTCTACTTAAAAGTCCATAAATGACTGTAAGACCAAGATAGCAAGGTCGCATCACCCTATGTCATATCCAGTATAATCCAGCATATAAACCTACATGCATGTGTACGTCGCAATAAATTGCACCATGAAATGCCTGCAGCCACTTCTGAGCATCTCTGATCCTGTACCGCTGTCAGTGATCTTACCTGATCACCCCTCGCCGCCACTATAGGACTTGATATCGAACGAAGATATCGAGGCTTGCCTGGAAAATTCAAATTTCAAATTGTTGATCATAAATGACAACACATTTCTCAGAAATAACAGTCCAGAACCGACCATTCCAACCCATCTAAGATTGACAGCAGCAGCAACAAACACACCCTGGTAAAGACCACCACCTTCTGAATAACCTGAATCCTATGCTCTTACATGGGCGAGATATGAATATAAAATCCATGCGCTTTCGCCACGAAAAAACCCATTTAGAATGATGATGTGTGTTGTCCGAACAAGAAACGAACGATGAGGATGAATTCTCATTGTTATTCTCTTGAACTACCATAAGTCCAATAGCAATGTTTGTCTGGTTTAATAAAAACCAAGACAAATTGGCTCTGAGAATGTTAAAACTAATCCAGACTACAATAGTGGGATTGCACCATACCAAAGACACACTTCTCTTTTGATCAAAATCCCCTCAAGTGAATACCCAGCACTACACCAGATATGGAAGAAAAGGGAAACACTTACTTGTCTGTGAGAAGCTAGATGATAACACAACGGTCAATATCGCAAGAACAAGATATTCTAAACTTTGTTAACAGTATGTCAACACCTCATCAAAGAGCAGAAGTCCGCATAGTGCAACCACCTCCTTATGCCTCCCGGCCTAGCTCTCTCCGCAGTAATAGCCACCAAAAGCAACAAAATTGTCCTCCATGGGTTCCAACAAACATCAAAATACAACATCTCATCAGCAATAGCCACCAGAAGCGACAAAATTGTCCACTTTGGGTTCCAACTAATAAATTAAAACTACATCACTCATGATGCAGCAATAGCCACCAAAATCAACAAAAATTATCCACAATGGGTTCCAACAAACATCAGAGACTGCAACTCGTCAGCAATAGCTACCAGAAGCAACAAAATTGTCCTCATTGGGTACCAGCTATTTCCATTCCTTCAGTTCCTCCTATGTGGTGGGCTACCCTCTTCGCAGATCCTACTATCATATCATTCCAAGAGCCACATTTATTTCAGAAATTTTCTGAAACAACTTCAATGCCTCCTCAACCTGCCCATTCTGTGCATACCCTGCAACCATAGTCGTACAAGAGACCACAAATCGCCCAAAAATTGAAGGTTTCACATAGGAAATACTTGCTCCGCAAGGCTGGAAGACGGACCGCCCTCCTGCTGCTCCGACCGGCTCTGTGGAATGATGCTGCGTTGAGGGATTCTTCTCCAGCCGGCTCTGGAATGACGCGCAATGAGAGATTCTGGTTTATACATACCACTGCCAAAAGAAACCTGCAAGCATTGGATGTTGTCTGAAGCCACTTCAAAAATCAATTTAAGTAATCTGCATTTAAGAAATTACCCTAAGAAAATAAGTATTTATAGGACAAGTTAGGGTTTCATTTAGGGTTAAATTAAACTAACCCAACCCTTACTAAGCATGTGGATTAGGAAAAGATCAATATTAATGCATATCAACCCTTCATCCTGATGGCATGTTTCCATGATGGCTACATCAATATTGTCAACCCGATTATATAATTTTATAGAATAAATGCGAGAGACTTCATTGTAACTTGATTGGTAGATATTTTGGCACATTGTTATTGAAAGTTTAGATTACAAATTTAATAATCAGCTGTTTAAGTTCACTCTTATCAGATTTCCAATCGTTTCACAATTTGCAATCTAAATATGACTATCAATGAGATTGGCCTTTTGTTTTATGCTTATTATTTGAAAGATGATGAAATATAATCTTCCTACCCATATCTACTATAAACTCTTCCTTTTCCTTACAAATGAAAACATTAAAATAGATAAAGATTATTGGGATACGACACTATATTCATATCGAAGTAGATCGGAAGCAGTACCAACATCTCGTACTTCATCAAATAATTTATGGATTCAGCTAAATAAAAGGCTTAAAGGCTTTGCGTTTCATGTGATAAATTCAAATGCATGTTCTTTCTTCCACTCAAAACCTTCCGAAGAAGAACACCAAAGCTATAGACGTCGGCCTTAACAGATAGTTGGCCTTGCATAGCATATTTCGGTGTCCACTGCATAGTCATATTACATGAAGCCAAAGGTTAAGAGCCGAGTATGCTGTGCTGTGAAAAAGTTAAAAGATATTACGGTAGCAATTATAGCGAACAGTATCTATTATCCATTGAAAGAACCAATATTATCCATTGAATGAGGATTATAATATTAGAAACCTCTTGTTCTGTGATGCATCGTGTGAAAACAAAAAGTATCGTGTGACGCATTCTGTGAAAACGAAAACAAATTTTGTGTTACTAAATTCGGAAGATGGGAAACCCCGGTAAATATCTTGTGATCTAGTTGATCCTTCCAAGTTATGTATAATCGAATTGTGAAGAGCTTCTCTGGCCCATATCGAAAAAGGGAACGCGTTAATGAGGAAACATAAATCAGAGCCTCTAAGTAGATTAATTGCCTTCGAAGAGGAGGAGGAGAAAATTTCATCTGCATCCAATTTCCAGAACAATGAAGGATGGAAAAGCTAAGAGGATTGTGTCAGTAATGATGGAGATGTAGTGATTGGTGGAAATGTTTCAAGGGTGAAAGGCAGGGAAAGTTAGGCGGTGATTACAGGCAGAGTCGGAGAGCTGTTGGGCGATGGACCGAAGAGATCATGAGCGTGAAGAGGAGTCTCAGTTTTTAGCTGAAACCCAATGAAGACAATATGTTGTTGCTGTTGGTGGCTATTGAAAAATGTATTTAGCTGGTACCCAATGTGGACTACACATTGTTGCTTTTGGTGGCTTAATCTGATTTATGTATAATGTGTTGTTATTACTTTGGCTGAGTTTTGTCTGGTTTCATTCATATTTATAGCTGGTACCCAATGAGGACAAAGTGTTGTTGCTCTTGGTGGCTATTGTTGAACCTTTCGAGCTGCAGTCTTCTTGTTTAGAATTCCTCTGTCTGGTTGGTGCATGGTTGGGTGCATCAACCTATTCAGATTTTATACATGACTTTCTCTGATGAGACTGAGATATGCATGATTATCTTTCTTTCTATCGCGGCCATACGCATTCTATTGGATATCTACAAACAGCTCAGGGCGGATGACTAACCAGGCGGAATTATCAACTTTTGAATCATCTTCGGACTCAACTGATTTTGTATTTGGCACGTCAAAGAGCTGGTTTTTTAGATGGTATAAGTGGATCGACTGCTTTTTTATTTCTAGACCTTGCAAGAGTATTGGTGTTCGTCTTCACGAAAGGTGGTGGGCAATACCCGGATGCTATTGCTGTTGCTGCTGTAATTTCTAGATTCTATTTGGATTATGGGTTGTTTTTCCGGGTTTTCAAATGGGGGTGGGCAATACCAGGATATGCTGCTACTGCTGTAACGTCTACTTGTATCGTGGACTGGTTTTCCGGGGAGTCATCGATGGTTATCTTTACTTCCTACACTATTAATGCATATTCAAATTTTCGGATGTATGGTATGTCAGATGATCCATCCTTGTTGGATATTATTTCTCTGATATCAGATGTATTGATGACTTTATTGCTTTGGATTTTGTTTTGAACTGACATTGATCATCCCAAGATTCTCGAGGCTTATATGTTGTGACTATAATACTATTTTTGCTGTCCGGCATGGATGACATTTATGGATCGGCTACCTACCGGATCCAATTTCCGACATTTTGTTCTGGATACCCTCTCTAGGAATATTTTTCTTCTTTAATATATTTCTGTTGACGACTGATATCCCTGGAAGTGGCGGCTTCTCGCATTCATTGCCCTTTAATCATCTGTTATGGTCCGGGACACTTGGGTCTCTTATTAACCTACTCTCTGATTCATCATAATCATTCGAGCGCTGATCTTCACATGGACTTTACGTGGCATATCCACGGATTGATCCATTTTCTCTGACAGTAACAGGGGATGATCGAACAGGATATGTGGCAGATGCAGCAGTTTTGTGTAGATCAATGAAGTATGCAGACATTTCTTGGTGTTCAGCTTAAGGAAAATACATGTGTACGAATATTCTGCTGATTGATCATTATGAATTAGGCCTCTGGGATTTATTTTCCCCCGTTTATAGCTTACAACACCATTTATGGTATGATATGGAGGCCTCATGATTATCTGTTTTAGCCATTTTGGCCTGGATGGGGTGACGACACTACAAAATGGCGGCCTTTTGACAGTACAGTTGAGGTGACTTCTGGACTTGTACTACAATAAACTCAAAATGGGCGGCAGCGGATGTGGGATAACGCGGTTTGACAAGGCTGGAAGTGGTGGTTGACCCCCTCCCGATGATTTTGAAGTGGACGATGCCATTATCAGACAAGCAATTCAGGACTACTTTGCTCCTAAGGTTTATTCACAGCGATAGAACATAAGACATAGGCAATGACGTGCTGGTTGTGGCAAGAGGAACATCTTTAAACATAAGATGGATATCAAAGAAGTTAGTATGGATTATGAAGATCTCTGTATTAGAGTGGATAGCTTACAGAGAAGGGTTGTTATGTGCCGATGGGTGTTTCCTGATAGAGAGGACTTTGACACTGCCTCTTGGGTTGATCAGAAATGGTCATCCTTAATTGGTTACTCGCCCAAAGTAAGCAAACTCCTCAATGGGTGGTTCGGTGTCCATTTTATGGATGAGCGGGACGTATACAAAATCACTGACAAGACATGGGTACGAGGGCGCAGCGTCATGAAAATCATCCCATGGTATATCGGTTTTAACTCGGTATTGGAGGCTCCGCGAAGTCGGGTGGTTTGGGTCAAGCTTCCTGGTTTGCCATTAGAATTCTGGACCCTCAAGGCATTGCGGACTATTGGAGACTCAATTGGATCCACTAAATACATCGACCCTAGTATTGTGGGTGCTTCTGACAAGAGGATCGCTTGGCTTCTCGTCGAGATGGATTATGTGGGCGGGCTTCCAGGCGACATCGACCTACTCTGGGGCAATAGACGACACCGTCAGCGTATCGATTTCTAGGGGATACCATTTAGGTGTCTAATTTGTCACAAGACGGACCATCTCAGGGAACACTATCCTTTTCGGCTTCGCATTGCAAGGGCGGATATGGGACATATGGTGGCTCGTGACGGGCGACAACATAACAACGTTTCGGTCCCGACGGGAGGTGGCCATACAGGTAACACTGCTCATACTCTCTTTGATGAAGAGGAATATAAATCTGCTGAGGGTCAAGATGATCTCCCCATTCCTGATTCTCTGTGACCATCTAGTATTATTGCTCACCCATCTGTTGGCCGTAATACCTATAGAGTTATTGAATCTCAGACTGATAAAGAGACAAACTCCGCCTTCTCACACTCCATTAACATTCTGGACGACCTAGGTGCCCCGGTATCATGCCCCTCCTTCGCCCCCACAGATCCTACTTTTCATGAGAATAACCCCATTAAACAATCTGCTCATATCAATCGGAAATCGACTACTAAAAGGAATCCGATCTTTTGGGGTGCTGACAAACAACCGATGGTTCCTATCCAATCTGTGGATAATCGATCACCTACTAAGGACCCACCCATATATAAACCATCCATGTTTTCCGGGGATGTGTCGGAGAGTACTTCTTCTGGCACTCTATTAGGAGATACTTCTGCCAAAGGGAAAAATATTTTGTCACCACATACCTCTCCTGACAAATATGGTCCTATTAATCTATCTGAATCTCCCAGGAACTCCATAGGGAGTGATATTGACTCCCTTTTTGGAAATCCTAACCTTGACTTAGCAGCTCTAACAGTTTTTGACAAGCCCATCCCCTCGACCACTAAACATTCATCTGGATTGTCAACGACTATTATATCTATAAAGAAGAAGGCAAAGGTTGCATGTCGCCTTAACAAAGGCAAGATAAAATCAATATCTCTGTTCTCTGATGATGACGTGGGCCTCTCAGAAGTTCCCATTGTCAAATATGATGGTCCTCATAGTTCCTCCAGGGCGCTTAGAGCAAGCAACCCTCGGCCATCTTCCCCATGACTCACATCATATCATTAAATCTAAGGGGGTTGGGTGATGCCTCCAAATGCCATTGCCTAAAGGAATTGCTCATGTCTAAGAATCCTTTTATTTTTTTGGGCCAGGAGATTATGGGGGAACGATCTAAGGCTATTAATCTGTTTCTTAATATTAAAAAAGGATGGCAAGTGGTTGCCATTAACTCAAATGGCCGATCAGGGGGTATGGTTGCTATGTGGAATCCAGATTATGTTTCTTTCAGAGCTTTCAGTTTCTTCGGGGGTATTATATTATCAGGTCAGCTTAGAGGCCTACAGGGTAACTTTAATATCATTAATATTTACGCTCCATATTCAAATAGGGCGGTTTTCTGGAACAAAATGCAGGCGACGGGTATCTTATCTCTCCCAAATCTCATCATGATGGGCGACTATAACTCCACACTTAACGTTGATGAAAGTTGGGGCAAATAAGCTCGCATGGATTCATTGGCTGGGTACTTAAATGATCTCTTCTTCTCTCATGGTTTGAAGGACATAAGGCCACATCCAAACGCGCCCACATGGACCAACAAGCGTGCAGGCGACAACTTCATAGGTAAACGAATTGACAGGGTGGTGGTTAAAGATACAATCTTGGATCTCTTGGGGGACCCCAGTTCAATGATATTGGCTGCTGACATATCGGATCATATGCCAATTAATTTTACTTGGCATGGCACTCAGTCTGTTTATGGACGACCTTACAAATTTAATAGAATATGGCTGGAGGACCCCGAATACACCAGCATTGTTGAAGAGATTTGGAGGGCTGATTGTGATTCGCAGATTTCTGGGGTATGGGAATCTTTTCATCATCGACTTCAGAATATTAAGGCGACATCCAAGTCTTGGGATCGCAAGAAGAAATTACAGCTGAGGGCTGAGTATTTGGATATACAGGTGCAGATGGAATCGATTATTTCATCTTTTCTCACGAACTATCCAGATGAGAAAACACTAGAAAATCTTATGAGGCTTGGCCTAAGGAAAAGAGAAATATTGAGAATTGAGGAGATTACCTGGCGTCTGAAGAGTAGAATTACATGGCTCCCTGAAGGGGATCAGAATACAAAATACTTTCATAAATGCGCAAATGGGCGGAAGAATAGGAATGCTATATGGAGTATTACCAGGGCGGATGGCTCTGTCGTTCATACAAGCCAGGAAATTCAACAAGAAGCGCTTGCTCACTTCTCAACTTTCTACTCTAAACAGAACGAGATTTGCAATGATAATTAGGTATGGTTGCTGGAACATGTCAATCGCTTCTTTGATGCTGATGCTATTTCTACTTTGGATGCTGCTGTCACAGGGAATGAAGTATTGAAGGTCCCGAAGTCTTTTTCAAAAGACAAATGCCCGGGGCCAGATGGGTGGCCCGCAGAATCCTTTATCCATTTTTTTGACTTGATGGGTGAGGATATCACAAAGGTCGTGGAACATATCCGTATCCAGGGCTTCATGCCTGCCAATCTAAATTCTACATTCATCGCTCTTATTCCCAAGATGGATGCCCCCCACTCATTTGCTGACTTCAGGCCGATCGCATTGTGTAATGTCCTTTACAAGATAACATCTAAGATTATTGCTGATCGGCTAAAAGGTACTCTGTCGACCTTTATTTCAAATGAACAATATGGCTTCCTTAAAGGGCGATCTATACATGATGCTACGGCTATTGCGCAAGAAGTATTACATTCTATTCACACAGAGAAGAGGGAGGCTATTATGATGAAGGTTGATCTACATAAAGCCTATGACTCTGTTGATTGGTCTTACATTAGGTTGGTGCTGATGAAGGTAGGTCTTCCTATCAGGGTCATTAGGTGGATTATGTCATGCATATCCACGGTTCGTTATGCTGTTATTATCAATGGTATTCCTACACCTTTCTTTGGGGCTGAACGTGGATTGCGGCAAGGTTGTGCATTGTCCCCACTCATTTTCATCTTAATCATGGATGGATTCAACTGTATTATGCACAAGGCGGTACAACAAGGCTACACAAAGGGCTTCTCCTTCTCTAATACGGTTTCATGCTCCCATTCCTTATTTGTTGATGATCTTTTGTTATTTGGTTATCTGAAAAGGAATCACTGGTTTTATATTCACCTCATATTCATACGTTTCGAATCAGCAACTGGATTGGCTATCAACAAAAACAAATCATTCCTCATATATGAATATGGTGACATAAGGGAGATCGCCTTTATTGCAGATTTTATGGGGGTTGGTTATAGAGAGGCTTCTGCTGGTATCACATATCTGGGCTTTAAGATCAAACCATGTGGATAAAAATCCCAGGATTGGATGTGGCTGATCGACAAACTTCGTAGACGGATTTTCAAATGGTCACACAGATGGTTGTCCTTGGGGGGCAGGCTCATTATGATTCAGGCGGTACTCTCTCAGATGATGGTTTATTGGGGACATTTATATTATCTGCCTGATAGTATTATTATAATGATAAACAGCATTATTGCTAAATTTCTGTGGGGTGGCGCTCAGATGGTTCAAAAAATACACCTCTGCAAACTTGAGCGCCTCTGCAGGTCAAAAGAACATGATGGTTGGGGTATCCTAAACACAAGGATATTCAATAAAGCACTGCTTATAAAGTCTTTTTGGAGGGCCATTCATGGAAATGGCATTTGGACAGCCGTCATTAGGAGTAAATATATCATGGGTGATATTATACAACAAATATTTTGCATGCAATTCTCTCAACCCCGCTCTATCTCGATTATCTGGAGAAGTTTCAAGAAGGTTGCCCACCATGTGTCGGGCAGGTTGGCGTGGCTGTTTCGGGATGGCGGTAATATCCCAATGACTTTCAAATCGGTGATTGGATTTCCACCACATACTGCTCTGTCCCCACGACTCATACATCGGCTTGCTCACAGGGGCGTCATATATCTTGCACAGACAATTCGGGTTTGGTCCCATGGCGCTCCTGAATTCAAATATGCTCTCCAATTGGGTTTGTTGGGTCCGGTGGCTGATGAATGGGAGTTGTTTAGAGACACATTACGGGCTGCGGGCTTCTGTTGGGATGCGGGGGGTGATGTCATAATCTGGAATGGGCCAACGAATGCTGGCACCCCAATTGTCAAAGATATATATTGAAGCCTCAACATTGCTTCATACCAGGATCAAATGTCCACTACTTACTGTTCTTTCTAGGGGAGGAAAATGCCAACAAAGATTGTTCTCTTTGGGTGGCTTCTCTGGAAAGGCAAGGTACTCACTGGGGAAAACTTGATTAAGAGAGGTTTTCATGGACCATTTAGATGCCATATATGCTGTGCAGATTTGGAGACAAGTGATCACTTGTTTTTCTGATGCCCAACTGTTGTCAATTTGTGGCGTCTATTTGCTGCCCACTTCATGGATCCAACATGGTCTCCAGACGATTTTATGTCCGCTGCCAAGGGATGGGACAAGAAACAGGGTAATTTTCGATCTCTGCCTTTCTACCTTATATGGGAGGTATGGCTAGGGAGGAATAAGCTGATATTTGACAACGTGCCTTTCCATGTTCCCCGTATATTCTCTGTTATCTTAAAATGGATGGAGGAGCGCTCCTCTCCCAATGTGCTAATTACAGACTGCTCCGTCCGTATCCGGCCTCATGAGATGGCTATACCGGCTGTTTACTTCGATGACGCATGTGTGGATGGGGTAATGGGGTGCGACGCATGGATAAAAATATCACAGAGGGAGCAGGTTCATATTCACTGGAATGGAGGTTATGGCTCCAATAACAAAGCAGAGATTATTGCACTGTGGGGTGGTCTTCGTTTTGCTGTCTTCTTAGAGCTTCAGAATATACATGTGTATGGGGATTCACAGGTTGTTATTGGATGGATTACTAACACCACAGCTTTGATGCGGCCAAAACTTCTGGGATGGGTGTGCAGGGCTCGAAGATTATGGTCCTTTCTCAATGAGCCACCTATCACCCACATATACAGGGAAAACAACACCCGGGCTGACGGGCTCTCGAAAAAAGGCTTAGTCTCTGTTTTTGGGATCATGCAGGTTCAACTGTTCAGAGATGGTAATCTTTTTTGGCAAGATGATATTCCGATTCCTTAATATGTTGTTACTATGTCTAATAGGTTGACGAGGCGATTTTGCTAATCGATTTTGGTGGTTGTGGCGACTCTGTCATACGATATAATTTTCTCTGCCATACCATGTGTGACGCGTTTTACAAGCGAGCCTGAGGATCTTGTTCAGGCGAGCCAGCGGTATTATCGGATTATCAAGCGAGACAGTGGTTATATTCAGGGGAGACTCATCAAGCGAGCCAGGTTAACAAGCGAACAAGCGAGCCAGGATTATATCCTCAAGCGTGCTGGTTCAGAACATCATACAAGAGAGCCCGACTCTATAAGCTTCTCCACAGGATACACAATGTGGTGACCTTTATTACATCTAAACAAGCGAGCCAGTCTTATTATGCAAGCGAGCCGGCCATATCAACACAAGCGAGCCTGCTTTCATCATTTTGTCTCGATCTCACGGGCACCTATTGTTTTATAATTTTATCCATATATGCCTTTCCAACATTCACAATTTCTGCCTGACATAATTTGAATAGATTAACATAATATTTTTTACAGGTCAGAGCTGTCTAGAATCTGAACTTCTCCTTACAGCTGTGGTTCATCTTACCTTCATATTTAACTGTCGTCCACAGTATACTTTTTGCCATATCATATATACTGTTTATTTCAAACGTTATCACTGTTGAATCTTATCTACTCTGTCTTTTATGCTCGCATCTAATGCTGAGCGTATTTGTATGGGATATATCTTGTCCTCATATGTGGCGGCCAGCCTTTTAAATATTGCTCTTTCTTTCTACAGGGAGCATTTTCTATGGCCAAAATATGTTTTACTTTCTCGCTGTTGCTTATACAACTTGAGATCATTACGACTATGTACTGCTTATATTTTAATATAAACAACGTTTTTTTCCTCTGAAAAAAAAGAAACAAAAATCAGAACCTCCTATATAATTAAATTTAAATTATTTTTTAGTATGAAATAGATAGGCTCATTAGGTAAATATGAAAATAGAAATATTTTGTTTGAGAAAAAGTTTGTATATATCATATGTATGACTAAAGCCATTACACATCACCTTTATCTTTAATTGTATTATATAATAATATATATTTTCCATGATTCTTATATATATATATACAAGAATATTTTGAATATTTTTTAGCACTGGGATTGCGACGATATTTTACTTAAATTTACAGATTCAAAAAAAATTTAAAGAATTTTTTATGAGATTTTAGACCAAAGTGATTAAAAAAAACAAAATGTAAAATAATAAGGATGTATGAAAAAGCTTAAAAATAAAATAAAATCAGCATATATATATATAGTTTTGTTTTTAAAACTATGTATAATATATCTATAAATGACATTGAAATGGTCATTAAAATATTTTATTTATGAATTATATTATTCACATTAAAATGTTTTGTATAAATTTTTTTTGTGAAAATCACTTTCAAGCAGATTTTGTTGACGTTTTTCAAACCAGAAAGTGTGTATAATATTTGGATTTGTCAGACGGATTTTGCCCTGATGATGAAACACATAAGGCGAGAAAATCTGATTGAATGTTCACAGAAGCCAAATTCCTAATATTAAAATGTTCTTTTAATTAGTAATATATTTTTGAATACAATTTTGTAATAATTTTAATTTTAATGAACAGAACATAAATATTCAGTTTTGTTTTCTATTTAAATAATATTTTATTTTTATTTCAAAAAGACTAACTTTAAAAAATTACATATCTCATTTGTAAAATGCAATAAACATATATAATAATAATTATAATTACTGTTTTTTATTTAATAAATTCAATTAAATAAGAGAATTACAAATTTTTTTAAGTAAATGGTAAAATGCCTTTATCGCAATTAAATATAAAACATAATAAAAAAAACTTTTATTTTAACAAAATTATTATTTTCCATAAATAATTAATTATTATTAAAAAAACTAAATACATATTCTCTAAAATAAAGTTATAGAAAAATTTATGAAAAAATCAATTTATTTTTTAATTAAATGGAAAGAAAATAAAAATAAAAATAACATTATTTATCATAATTAAACAAACTTGTTATAAATCAATTCATACTACCGCTATTAACTAGCAAAGTATATTATTTACTATATTAAATAATAAATGTGATAAACAATTAAATATAAAAACATAATAAAAAGCTTTTATTTTAACAAAATTATTAATTTTCTTAAATAATTGAAAACAAAATTTAATTATTATTAAAAAAACTAATTATTTTTATATAAAATAAAGTTACGATAAAATTGATTAAAAATCAATTTATTTTTTAAATAAAATAAAAATAAGAATAAAACTAACTTTATTTATCATAATTAAACATGTGTAATAAATCAATCATACTACTATTATTAATTACTACAACCATATTAATTACTACAACCATATTAATAAATAGTAAATGTAGTTGATATATCTCTAAAATATCATTGATCATTATTTATATGCCATTTAATTTTTATAAATAAAACCAATTTACATAGTTTAATATATTTATTAATATTAACATTATTATTATTTATATTTAAAACTTTAATTCTATTAAAATAATTAATAATTTCATATTAATATTCACATTAATATTAATATTAGTATTAAAATCAATATTTAATAATACAAATGTAAAAGTTAATGTTTATTATTAATTAATAATAATAACATGTTATAAACATAAAATAATATAAAATTAATATTATTAAAAGAAATGGTCCAACCAGTTTACACTAAATGAATCGGACGGGCACCAAATGCCCAACCCCACCTTTAATAAATAACTATAAACATAAAATAATATAAAATTAATATTATTAAAAGAAATGGTCCAACCAGTTTACACTAAATGAATCGGACGGGCACCAAATGCCCAACCCCACCTTTAATAAATAACTTTATAATAAATTATAAAGATGGCCACATTTCACAAATAATTTTTTAATAAATTAGAGAGAAAAAGAGACTTAAGCAACGGGAAAACATTTCATATTGTCTATTGGATAGTGAATTAGATGAAAAATATTAGTTTAACTAGGCCTAAATATTATTGTAATTTTTTCAATAATGAAAGAGTCTAAAACATGGTATAATATATGCAAAATTTGTTTAAAATTACTTTTGAAGCAAAATTATATACGATGCAAAGGTAATTGAAAAAATTAATAAGAAGATTCAAGGTTTCATAATTTAATATATTTATTAATATTAACATTATTATATTTATATTAAAAATTTTAATATTATTATTAATAGTATTAATAATTTCATATTAATATCAATATTTAATAATATTTATGTGAAAATTTTCTACATTAATACTTGGGTTTGTGGTGAATTTTGTGGTGAAAATTTTGCATGAAAATTTTGCTGTGAATTTTCTTGATTAAAAGTCAGCTGTCCGGTTTGCTCATATTTAGGGGTACACATTCCTTATCTTTTTCTAATACATATTTGCTCATATATTCTCAAGTATGAATAATTCACCACAACTACCAAAGATTACCAAAGGTAGACCTAGCACAGTTACTCTACAGAGCCTCTATTAGTATATAGAGTCTTTAGAGAGACATAGAGAAGAAAGAGAAGTCCAACTACAAACTCAGTTAGAAGCCATGCTAGAAAACAAATTCACATCTCTTGAAGACAAGATCCAAAAACAAATAGAAAATAAAATAGAACTATTGGAGAATAAAATGGAGGCAATGGAGACTAGGTTGCAGGTCAGAAAAACGAAACCAAGATACGAACCAAACATCCCAGCAAGGAGTTGCTCATAATATAGAAAGTCTTAAAATGAAGGACATGATTAAAGAACTAGAAGAAAAAGTTAAAAACAGTGTCACCCTAAATAGTGGGGCAGGTAAATTAGATATCAAACCAATTAAAGATGAAATGAAAAAATTGATCGAATTAGACCATGAGCGTAACAAAAGGGCCTTGAACCTTATAATCTTCGGTTTGAAAGAGGAGGTAGATGAGGATACTTTAGCCATATCCCAGACAAAATTACATAATAGATTACAAATTGAAACCACGTGTCTCACATAAGCAACAAGGTTAGGGAAATTAACTAAGAATAAAGGAAGGCTGATCCGAATAAAGGTGAACTCTACTGACCATAAATATGACATACTTAGTAAAACCTCAAGTCTAAAAGGAACGGGAATATTTATAAACGAAGATCTCATTCCAGAAGATCAAGTAGAATTAAGAAAGGAGGTTCAAAAGGTAAAAGAAGCTAGGAAGGAAGGAAAATGGGAAATAATCAGAAATAGAAAAGCCGTTATTCGAGATAGAAACCAAAAAGATAATAATAAATAGCAATTCAACATGCTCCGAATTCTTTCTTGGAACTGTCGGGGCTTTCCATGGAATAAAGACCCCGAACTAAGTTGGATCTCAAATGATGTTGATATTATATTGCTTGTTGAAACTTGGGAGCACGAAGAATCTAAGGTCCCTAACATAGATGACTTTGCACTATGGTCTACCTGGAACAAATGATCCTCCCGTAGAGGCATTGGGGGCATAGCTTGCTACATTAAGAAGAACATCCCCCCCCATGCTAAGATTTATAAAAATGACCCTTACAACCAATATAGTTGGATTGAGATTACTGACATTAATGATAAAAATACCTACATAGAAATTTTCTATCCCCCACCCCCCCCCAATTAATTCTAACTTCTATAAGAAAAATAATCTAGATAAAAATAGTCCTTACAATGGTTTAGAAAATGATATTTATAGCCTAAGGAATGAAGGTAATATCCTTTTAGTGGGTGAATTTAATGCTCGAACTTCAAGCAACCAAGCTATTCTTCTAAGCAATCATTCCAACCCCAATCCTCTTTGGTTAGACGAAGACCTTACTCTGGCTAGCTGGTACAAAAGGAGCTCTGAAGACCTCAGGGATAATTTGTTTGGGTCGGAGCTATTCAAGCTCTGTAGTGCTCAGGATCTCCAATAATCAACACGTGAGCACGAAGGTGATCTGAGCTAGAGCTTGCGTGGAGAGTAATTGAGGTTGGGTCTGTTGTAGCCTGTGTGAGTCGCTGCCTGCATGCGTTGAAAATATTATGTGTGAAATTGTTGGCCGTTGTGTGAAGCTGCTGCCTGTTCATAAAATGCAGAAGAAAAGCTGGTTAAGCTGCATTAAGGCAGCGTTGAACGGTGGGGTATCCTTAAATTTTATTTTGAAAAACGTTGCGTTAACTTCAACAAGTGGTAGTTTGTTGAACGGTGGCTTCTTTCTAAATCGATTGTATTGAAATGTTATACGACATGCATATTATAAATCAATATGTATTGAAATATGCAATGGTTTAAAAAAATAAAATAAAAAAAAATCGATATATGAAACAAAGATTTGAGTTTATAATTTAAATCGATTTGTATTATATGCCTTTTTTAAAAATTGATTTGTAATTTAAAATGCCATTTACATATGGTAATAAGCGAAAGGCATTTTTTACATATGTAATAAGGGAAAGGCATTTAAAATGCCATTTGCATATGTAACAAGAGAAAGGCATTTTTGAATCAAAATTAACATTTTTGATTAGAATAAAATCTTCATTTATTAAGAGTTGCGATTGGAGATTTTGTGACATGAACTACTAAACATGGCAAAAACACAAAGTGCTCGGTTTGAGATCGAGAAGTTCAATGGGAAAAACAACTTCGAGATCTGGAAAGTGAAGATGTATGATCTACTCGTGCAACAAGGTGTAGCGAAGGCACTGTTGGGAAAAGCCAAACAACCTTACACCATGACGGATAACGAATGGAGTGACATGGATGAAAGAGCACTGAGCGGAATTACATTATGTTTGGCGGATGATGTTTTGTTTAACATCGTGTCAGAGAAAACTGCTACTAGTTTGTGGACAAAGCTTGAAAAGCTGTACATGAAAAAATCCTTAACCAATAGGATTCTTCTGAAGAGACAGTTGTACAGCTTGCGCATGAAGGAAGGTACGACGATAATTGATCATCTGAATACCTTTAATACTCTCTTGGTGCAGTTAGAAAGTATATAAGTAAAATTTAAATAAGAAGATAAAGTTGTAACTTTATTATGCTCGTTGCCCGAGTCATGGAATCATTTTGTTACTTCTATAAGTCTTAGTTCATCAGAAACCCTTGAATTTGATGATGTTGTTGGAGCTTTGTTGTCTGAAGAAACAAGGAAAAGGTCAAATTCAGAAACCTCTACATCAGAAGCAATGATGGTCAGAGGTCATTCTAAAGAAATACGCTTCAGTAAGCACAACAACTCGCGTTCAAAATCGAAAGGGAAGAAGAGTAAGGTAAAGTGCTGGTTTTGTGGCAAATCGGGACATTTGAAGAAGGACTGTTGGAAGAGACAACAAACATCCAAAGGAGACTCTTCGACAGAGAAGAAAGAAGCAAACACGACAGATACAGGTTCGGAATTCGTTTTAGGTATGAGTGATGAAGTGTTATCAGTTAGTTTGTCTAATCATGATCAACATTGGCTGTTAGATTCTGGTGCGTCAAATCACATGTGCATTCATAGAGAGTGGTTTAAAACTTATAAATCAATCAACGATGAAGTTGTTTACATGGGAAATGACGTCTCATGTAATATTGTGGGAATTGGAAGCATCCAGATTAAAATGTTTGATGGGAAAAATAAAATTTTAACTGATGTAAGACACGTGCCTGAACTAAGAAAAAACCTCATTTCACTAGGAGTACTAGACACAAATGGATATAAAACCTTTATTCAAGGTGGAGTAATGAAATTTTATAAAGGAATTTTACTAGTAATGAAAGCAAAGAAAATTGGAAATCTTTTTCAGTTAGAAGAAAGAACAGAGTCAGATCATGCTTCTACAATATCTAAAAACGACAATAATTCTATTCGTCTATGGCATCAGCGGTTGGGCCATATGAGTGAAAGAGGATTAAAATTTTTATCTGATCGTAAGTTACTTCCTAGTTTAAAATCTTCTAAGTTAGATTTCTGCCAACATTGTATATTTGGGAAACAAAGCAGGCAGAAGTTTAAAACTGGAAAACATACTAGTAAGGGAATCCTTGATTATATCCATTCTGATGTTTGGGGTCCATCTCCTACAACCTCATATGGAGGATCGTCATATTTTGTATCTGTTATTGATGATTTCTCTAGAAAAGTGTGGGTCTACATGTTCAAGAAAAAGTCTGGTGTATTCACAGTTTTCAAACAGAGTAGAGCATTAGTTGAAAACATCACTGGAAGAACCATTAAATGTTTAAGAACTAACAATGGTGGTGAGTTTACTTCAAAGGAATTTGATAATTATTGCAAGGATGCTAGGATCGAAAGACATAAAACTACTGTATATACTCCTTAGCAAAATGGAGTTGCTGAACGCATGAACATGACTCTTTTAGAGAGAGCAAGAAGTATGCTTAGTAACGCCAATTTGCAGAAGGAACTATGGACAAAAGCAATTTCTACGGCTTGTTAATTGGTAAATCGATCACCATCAACTGCAATAGGATGCAAAATTCCTCAAGAGGTATGGAAAGGTTATCCATGTGATTATTCTAAACTGAAAGTTTTTAGTTGTGATGCATATGCTCTAGTTTCGAAACATCATCGTTCTAAATTAGATCCTAAATCAAAAGGATATATCTTTGTTGGATATGGTGATGGGACTAAGGGATACAGGTTGTGGGATCCTACTACTCACAAGATCATCATTAACAGAGATGTTAAATTTAATGAATCTTCACTTGAAAATCCAGATGTAGATGATAAATTGAAACATGATAATGTACCTAAGTTTCAACACATTTAGATTGAAACCAGTTCAAATACTGATGATAGTCTAGATGAACAAGTTTTAAATGCAGATCATGAAAAAGTTTCAGATGTAGATCATGAACATGTTTCAAATGTAGATCATGAAGAAGTTCCTACAGATAATAATCATCAAATTGTGGAAGTACCAGAAACATATTTAAGGAGGCCCACGAGAATGAGACGTCCTCCTGAAAGGTATGATGATTATGTTACTTCAGTTGCTTTAACCGCTAATGATGATGAACCTTTGTGTTATCAGGAAGCTGTAGAAGGTTCTAACAGTGATAAGTGGAAAGAACCTATGAAGGACGAGATGATGGCATTAGACAAGAATTCCACATGGGATTTGGTGGAACTTCCTAAAGATAGAAACGCTGTGGGATGTAAATGGGTTTACAAATTGAAAAGGGGTGTTGATGATAAAGACAGGTACAAAGCGAGGTTGGTCGCGAAAGGTTTTTCTCAGAAAGTAGACATTGACTTTCATGAGATATTTTCACTAGTTGTAAAAATTGTTTCAATTCAAATTGTGTTAGCATTAGTTGCTTTACTTGATTTATAATTACAACAACTAGATGTTAAAACTACATTTTTACATGGAGATTTAGATGAGGAGATTTACATGGAACAATCGAAAGGGTTTGTTCAAAATCGCAACAAGAAATTTGTCTGCAGGCTCAAGAAATCATTGTATGGTCTGAAGCAGTCGCCTCGATAATGGTACAATAAATTTGATTCTTTCATGATGAGTCAAAATTATATAAGAAGTGAATATGATCATTGTGTTTACTTTAATAAATTAAGTAATGGCATGTTCATTATCTTAGTGTTATATATTGACGATATGGTTTTAGCAAGCAAAATCATAACAAAGATCAACAGGTTAAAGGCTCAGATGGCTAGGACGTTTGATATGAAAGATCTAGGAGCAGCAAGACAGATTTTGGGCATGGAGATTTTCAGAGACAGGAGCAATGGTAAGCTGTGGCTATCACAAAAGAAGTATATTGAGAAAATACTCTTAAGGTTTGGTATGAACAATGTGAAGCCTATTTCAGTCCCTTTAGCTTCCCATTTTAAGCTTTCTTCAAGTTTATGTCCTAACACAAATGAAGAAAAGGAATATATGTCTCGAATTCCATATGCCAATGTAGTAGGTTGTTTGATGTATGCGATGGTTTGTACTCGACCAAATATTTCACATGCAGTTGGGGTTGTCAGCAGGTATATGGAAAATCCAAGAAAAGAACACTGGTCAACAGTGAAATGGGTGCTTCAGTATCTGAGAGGCACAAGTGATTATTATATCACTTATAACAGAAGTAGTGAATTTGTTTGAGGATATGTTGATTATGATTCTGCAGGTGATTTGGATAAGAGAAGGTCAACTTTAGGATATGTCTTTACTCTTGCAGGTGGAGCCATAAGTTGGATGTCAAAGCTACAAAACATTGTTGCTTTATCCACTACATAAGCATAATACATAGCTGCTTCACATGTTTGCAAAGAAGCAGTTTGGTTGAAAGGTTTTTTTGGTGAGTTTGGTAGGTTGCAGGACAACATCAAGTTATTTTGTGATAGTCAAAGTGAAATTCACTTGGCTAAAAATCCGGCCTATCATAGTAAATCAAAGCATATACCTATCAAGTACCATTTTGTAACACAGGTTATCACTAAACGGGGAGTTTCTCTTGAAAAAGTGCATACAAAGGAAAACTGTGCAGACATGTTCACGAAACCAGTTTTGTTAGAGAAGCTATGATGGTGTCTGGCTTCTCTTGGTTTGCAGAAAAGATAAAAATAATAATGGAATAGGGTATCAGGCTAATCGTTGTCAAGGTGGAGATTGTTGAGATTTTCTTTTAATTAAATTTGGAGAAAATCTCATGAATGTGACAACAATAGGATTTGTTGCTAAATTGACTCCATCTAATTCTGATGTGGAGTTAATGCATCCTATATTTTTTGTGAGTGAATTTATGATTCAGTTTCTACTCCCAGCTATAAAATGTAAGCCCGTAGAGGCAAATGTGAATGAGGAATGTGAGGTGAGTGGAAGAGATGTGCAGATGCAAAACTCTGCTATTGTAATTCTCCTTTTGCTAAATGAGATTGCCGATGCCCTGTTTGGTGGACGTAGCCCAGATTGGTTGGGTGAACCACGTTAAAATCTTCTGTGTCTTCATGTTTGTTAAATGCTGTGTGTATTTGGTTGTTTTTAATTTCTGCTGTATTTTACTCCAACAATAATTTGCAACAGTCTAAATAAGTGGCCCAATTCTAGCCAGATGACTTGCATCCATAGGCTTGGCAGCAGGGTGGTAGACTATGTTATTTCCGATCTCCCTTTATACAACGAAATAATAAGTTTTGACATCTTAGACGACCACGAGCCTGACTATGATCATAGGCCTTTACTCATAACTCTCAATTTTGTGATGCATAGAGATCCCATAGAAGATAATCCTTATAGTCAAAATAACTTAATCTTTGATAGAAATAAAAATGATCTCTTTCTAAATGAATTAAAAACTAATTTGCTTCCTTTATCTAGTATACAAAACATAGATGACCTTTATCATAATTTTACTACAACCCTCTCATATTCTATTAACAAGTTCTCAATTGAAGTCTCAAGTAATAAAAGAAATAGCAAAAACAACCCATGGTATGACAAATATTGTAAAAATGCAAGGAGAGCAATTAAGGAAGTTGTTGATGAATCTCTCAAAATTGACAAGATAAAAATCTACAAAGCCCTAACTAAAAGGAAAAAAAGACAATATATTCGTAAAAGACAAGAGAATCTCTTACACCTCTCTAAGGTGGCTCCTAAGAAATTCTCAAGGCAGATTCTAACTAGGGAAACTAAAGATAATCATAAAATTTCTTTACACGACTGGAATTCCTATCTTAAAAAGCTTTATGAATCTCCAAATGCCAGGGATTTTGAAACCCTGCTCACAACGAAAGAAGTTTTCTCATTAGAAGACAATGATTTTGGGGTTAAACGCCTGGAAAATGGGAAAGCTAAAGACATTGAAGGTTACCAGGCGGAAATCTTAAAAATTGGAGGTCCTGTTCTCATCCTGCACATCCACAAGATTTTCAACCAAGCGGTCAAGCAAGGGTTCCCTAAAACTTGGAATCAGAGCCTCATTATCCCTATTTTTAAAAGTGGGGATACAAATAACCCCTCTAATTATCGCACAATTATGATCAGCCCTCTCTTAGCCAAGTTATATGGTATTATTTTGGAAAATAAGTTGAGCATTTGGCTTGAAAGTGAAGGTAAGCAGGCTAAAGGCCAAGCGGGTTTTAGAAGGTAGCACTCAACAACAGACCACCTCGTTACACTTAGGATCATTGTGGAGGAATGCCACAGTGATAAATCTAATCTCTTCTATTTCTTTGTGGACTTTAGAAAGGCTTTCGATACGGTTCCTATAAACAACCTATGGAATAGATTAGAAGAGCTAAATGTTCCTTTCAAAGTAAGAGTGGCCACTATAAGGTTATACGAGAATGTATTTGCCAAGTTAAAGAGAAATGAGGGGTGGTCGAAAGATATTAAGTGTAATATTGGAGTTAAACAAGGTTGCCCCCTCTCCCCTACTGTATTTGGAATTTACATCGACAAGCTAGAAGGTTGTTTAGAGGAAGCAAGATGTGCTGGCACAATCTTAGCTGGGACAGTCATCATCCTTCTTCTCTATGCTGACGATATTGTTCTTCTCGCAAGGTGCCCATCTGATCTTGATAAGCAACTTAGACTTCTTAAGGATTTCTGCTCTACCATGGGTATGTCTGTTAACACTGACAAAACAAAAGTTATGATTATCAAATCCAAGAAGGATACTTACGCTAATTTTATGTATGACAATAGTAACTTGGAGGAATTGTATTCTTACAAGTACCTAGGAATTGATATTCATCACAAGCTCAATTGGAACTATAGCATTCAGAAAAGGATTAATGGGGGGTGGAAAGCTTATTTTGGTCTTGAAAATAATTCTAAAACGATAAACCTCGTAATGTGGGATAGAAAAAAGTTCCTCTTTGAAACTTTAGTCACTCCTGTTATCTTATATGGATGTGAGGTTTGGGGTTGCAGTATCTCTAGAGAATCCTGGAGAAAGATTGAGCAAATCGAGAAGCGTTTTATAACTTATAACCTTAAAATTAAAAACAATACACCCTATCCTATTCTCCTTATAGAAGCGGGTCTTTCCCCTATTGAGGGCCTAGCTATGACTAGGCTTCTGTTGTACAAGCACAAGCTCAATAACATAGGAGACCATAGACTTCCTAAGCTAGCTTTAAATTCTAGCCAAAACCACCTAAGGCTTAAACGAGGTTGGTATAAAGAGACCAGAGCTTGATTAAACCATTGGGAGATCAATGAGAATGTTGCATTGCAAAACATTAATAACATTAAAAAAATTGTTACTTCTAAGTTCAAAGAAAAAACGTGGTGTGAGAAAGATCTAGCAGCTAAAAGAAAATTAAGATATTATAAGGAGGTCATCAACCCCACCCTAGAATATCAAAAAGTACCTATCTGTTTTAACTAGCTCAAAGAAGAAAATTAATGTAGCTAAGATTAGAATGAAATCTCATGAGCTCCATAGTGAAACAGGTCATTGGACAGTTCCTAAAACACCATGGATGGAAAGGATCTGCCATCTCTGTGAGAATATGAACATCGAGGAAGAAAATCACTTCCTCTTAGAGTGCCCTGCATACAACCACATTAGAGCTCAATTTCATAATCTTTGTTGCAATACTGACCTTCCTAGCCTTTTAAGATGTCAAAATTATAGTGAGCTTGGGAGGCTTCTCTCCAAGCTTTTTGAGCATAGGAATAAAATCTTAAATCAAACTAAATAACTCTTTTCGTTAGGTCCGATAGACCAAATATTGGTCTCAGTGGATGTTAACCACCATCATCATGATTATCATCATCATCAATCAATAATAATATGCTATAAACATAAAATAATATAAAATTAATATTATTAAAAAAATGGTTCAACCCATTTACACTAAATGAATCAAACGGGCACCAAATGCCAACCCTACCTTTAATAAATAACTTTATAATAAATTACAAGGATATCTACATTTCAAAAACAATTTTTTAATACATTAAAGAGAGGAAGAGACTTAAGGAACATGAAAACATTTCATATTGTCCATTAAATAGTGAATTAGATTAAAAAATATTAGCTTAACTAGGATTAAATATTATTTTATTTTTTTCTATAATGAATGAGTATATGCAAAATTTGTCTAAAATGACATTTGAAGTAAAATTATAAAAGATGCAAAGGTAATGGAAAAAATGAACAAAGAGATTTGAGGTTTCAATATTATTAAGAAATAAAAGGATTGAGTTATTAATTAAATTATACTAAATATAATTAAAATTAAAATTATTTATTATATTTTGAAAAATATTATAGATATTTTTAAAAATCTAGAAATGGTTGTTTATCACAAAGGATTATAAATCTTGATTTATTAACTAAATTTATAAGGATATTTTCATAATCGCAATAACATGTTTATCTTTTGAAGATTTATGATGAAAATTTTAAGGTTATTTTGGGTTGAGAAGGATGAAGTTTCTTCGATATTGTCATGAATTTTCCCGGGTTGACTAACTTTCTCTATCTTCTTGGACCAATTCCTTAATTCTCTTGAGCCATTTTTTCCTATCCATCTTGAAAAACTTGGGTGATCTTTGAAAGATTTTGTATGAACTCCCAAATGGGGATTTGAAGAACTCATACCATATTGAGTATTATCTATTTGACGGTTCGACATGGATTGTAAATCTTTATTGATGAAGGCATTTGGCAAAGCATTCATGCATGTATAATGTATGGAACACCAAGATCCATGTCTTCTAGGAGGTCTTTAATCTCATCCTCTTCCATCACTAAGCTACTTGTCTCATTTAGTAGAGTACCTTTTGGATACTTTTTCATAGGTTTTTTTGGGGAAGGAAAATACTTAAGAATACCTTCATCGATCATCTTTGTGCATCAGGGGCTTGTTCGAAAAGGGGAGAGATGCAAACTTGTTTCCAATTTTGGGGTTTGATCAAAATTGTGGCTCCTTGTGGTCTCAAATTCCTTATCCATTGGGGAAATTTTCCAGGCCTTTTTTCTCTTTATTAGTTTAATTATTTACTAGTATATCCTTTGCAATCAGAGGACAATCTCTAAAAATATGCTTATATTCATGAAAATGAGACATTTTCATAATATAATGTATGTTTCCAAAGATTTTCCTAATAATAAATGTTTATTGAAGCTAGAAGAGGTTTCATAATATTCACATAGGCACACATCCTTGCATATTATATGTATCTCCCTCTCTTAGTTTCCCAAAGAACCATGACAAAGCTACCAATGACATTGCCAATGCCTTAAAGGATATCTTCCTCTTCACATCCCTTTGGAAGAGAAAAGAGCGAGGATGTTTTCTTCTTGCAATTGTACCACTTTTTCCAAAATCGCATCAAGATCCCAACATTATTAAAAAAGTAAGGCCCTCATTAAAAACTCTCATTCTATCTTCCATGCTAGAAAAAATTACTGTGAAAAACACTTTAGCTCCTAGATCTATTTTTCCCTTGATGTTCAAATTATTTTGGATCCAACCGATCCAAGGCTTTTTACAGAGTCATAATTAGAGGAACTTGTAGATCAAATCATCATTTTGCATATATTGGACGTATTTTGTAATCTTGTTAGATTTAAACTTATACTTTGGATATTGCACTTGTTTTCACAGGCAACATCCTTGAATTTTATTTTGTAAGAAAGCTCATGCAATGGTTTCTCGAGTGCCCATAATTTCCATTACCTCTAGTTGAGTTTTGAAAAGGACGCAAACGGTGAGGAGTTTGAGAGGGATTGTTGACTCATCTAACATGTCTATGAATTCCTAGGACAATCCAACTAAAAGAGGGGCTAATACCCCATACATGGAACTAGACATGGGCATATATACAAAATAAACTCTACTAAAAAATTCTAAAAAATCATAGTGAGTAGAAAACTCAAATTAATTTTTACTATTTAATATTCATATTTTATTATTATTGTTATGGGTATTAACTAAGGTATTCATATAAATTAAATGGCTCATAAATGTAGATAAACATCAAAACACTTACCTCATGATACATCTCACATTTCCAAGATAAATAAAATCATAAAAGTAATTAAATTCTATCTTTATTTTACATTATTATTATTATTAATTATTAAAAGAATTACTATGTGAGTTATACATATATAAATTTAGAAGATCATTTCTTTTTTTTATTATTATTAAATTGGAAAGAGTATTTGTACTATATAATTCTAAGTTCCATTAGTAATAAATACACCAAACATTACAAAGCTACTTCATCAAAATTGTCCAATTGTTTTCTCCTTTCCAATAGGAATACATGATTTCCCAAAGGAGAGTATATCTGAGCAACAAACATAGACTCTTAATAGGTGAATGGCTTACAAAGCTACCACAAAAAAACATAAAATTTACAACACATAACACTGTTAGTTTTTTTTTTTAATATAATTTGTTCGTTATTGGGGAATTATAACAGACATGTTTTGGTTATTAATATTTAAACCACTTGTCTTCAATTTACACCCTTGTTAGCATACTTGTCTTCTTATTTATTGATGTCTCTTAGGACATGGAAATATGCTTTGGATAGGATATCTTTCGTAATTTTCTTGATTCTTTTTATGACGTTTTTCATAGATTTATCCTTTAGGAGGAAGCCTTTGAAGAGATGATGATGGATTAAGAGAGAGTCTATAATAATTGTAAGTGTGTCCCCTAGATATTCTTTGGTGAAAAAAATTCCCTCATAGAGACCATACACTATTAGAGAAATTATGATGTAAAAATGTGTCTAAAAAAAATGTCAACCAAAATAACTTTATAAGAACTGAAATAATTGAAGATGATGATATCAACAAAGGGGGATGATTCATCATTTTTGAAGGAAAAAGGTAAAACGAAAAAAAATAAAAAAGTGAAAAACTTACTTTTTTTTCACATTGTTTTTTCAACTTATATCCCTATGGTTTTACTCAAATTTTGAGCAATAGCACTCATTGGATGTGAAATTTAATTTTGCATCCAAGGAGTACCCATGTTGAATACTTTCGATGGATCCCACTACATGAAAAATGAATTATACACGAAAAATATGATTGAACTCACGTTTTTTCATATATTTCTCATTTTTGTGTACCATGATCCATCAAAATCACTCAACATTTGTAGTCCTTGGATGTGAAAATAAATTCCACATCCAATGAATGCTCCCACTCGAAATTTGAGTAAAATCATAGGAAGATAAGTTGAAAATACTAGTAAAAACGAAGTTCTTTCTTTTCTCACTTCAAAATTTGATGAGGTATGATCTAATATTATTTTATTATTTCCAATATTATTCCATAATTTTCCTTGGGTGCCCCACTTTAGACATCAAAATTTCTCTAATGCTCTGTTTGATTATTTGTCATTTGACCAAGAACCCATGAGTACTGTTGAGCCAATTACTTGTTCCTAAAACAACCAAATAATTACTACACATTAATTTATCAACTCGAGGTTACGTTTTTCTATTTCAAGGGTATCAGGATAGTTTATGCAAGAGAAATGCTGATATGACTAGTTACTATGATTATATTGAAAATCAAATTTGCAATTTTGAAGGACTCAACTCAAGAAGCAATCTCTAATTATCACAAATTATTCAAAACATTGACTTCTACATGATTCTTAAGGAAACAACAAAAGAAAAAATACATAACATCAATTTATTTCTTAGGGAACAACAACTACAGAATAGAAAGACAACACTACAAAATCATACTATTAAAGGAAATTAAGCAAACAAAATAGCAATCTATGATAATCTACAGGAAACAAAAAGAACACTACCCTTAACAGATTAAATACAACAAGTATACTCTATAAAGATTTCAATAAAAAAGATTCAAAACAAAGCATTCAATTTAACAAACAGGAAACGATAAATTAAGAACAATTACACAAATAGAAATAACTAGAACAGTAGAATCAAACACCAATTTAATGATACAAGAGAAGAGAATGTTCTTTCGAGGAGCGGTCCCAAATCTGAATTGAACTGCCTTATGAAAGAATCAACACAACAAATTTGAGTAATAAACACTCCCATTCGATTGCAGAAAACAAGTTACAATTAATGTAATCACACATCTAAGCTTGTAACAAAAATAATATTACAACTTTGAACAACCCATTTTGAGGCTTAATGCCAATTTTTATATTGTACTAGTAAAAGATAAAGATAAGAGAATCTATTTTTAATAACGAGACATCCTGAGAATCTAAAGATTCTCAGGATACTCATTTAAGCTACAAATATCTTAATGCATTCAGAAAACTAGGTCGAGAGGTCGTATTTAACTAATTCGCTCCAGAAAAAGTGTAATATCCCGAGGCTTATGCGATTTCCCATGACCATTCCATGAAGCATCATCAAATATCAATGTATCAATGAATTCCTGTCCAATAATAATGATCTGTTCATTAGGAAATAACACTTTAATGATCGAATCCATTCATGAAATAATAAAATAATATTTGCATATAAAATACCTCTAATATCCATACTACACAAGTTAACATAGCCTAATTACAGGAAAGACTTAGAAAATAGTATGAAAACTAAGAAGTAAGGCAAGGAAAATATGACATTTATGAGGCCCAACAAGTACCTAGACACTTTGTCCACCTTGGGTCCATAGAGTACTCCTCTCCCTCTTTCCACCCTTGGGTTTCATTTGAATGCACCATCAACATAGAGAATCCAACCTTGTCACAAGCTCTGCCATGTTATTAATTCCAACTCTGTTAGCCTTAGCTTCCAACTTTAATTTTTTTGAGGCTTGTTCCATCTAATTTTTTGGAAAAAGTTGTCCAAAAATATAAACTTTCATAGCCAATCCCATTCCTTTTGGTATAAAGTTTCTTGAGAATAATTTTGGTATATATTTTGAGCTCCAAACTTAACAGACAATGAGATTTGTTTCATCGTGTTCTATGGGGAGGAGTATTCATGTTATTAAATATTGCAGTATATCTCACTAACCATACTTTCCAACATATAAATCTTGTGAGAGATTCCCAATAATTTTTGAAGGGAGGTTTCTTCTAAAAGTTTCCAACATAATTTTTTGTCCAGGAATAGAAGAATTTTTGAAAACCAGAGGGCCATTTCACTCTGTTGAAAAGTGGGGAAATTTCTTCTATCCAAACTGCTCTGGTATAAACATAGTCGACAAATATATGGGAGATTTTTTTTGCTTGATGCAAGCAAAAAGGGAATTGAGGGGACATGAATTCATATCTTTTTTAAATTCATACTTGTCAGAAATTTTCTATGAGAAAGAAGCCAACAAAAAGAGTTTACCTTTGGATTGGTGTTAGCTTTCCATATTTGTTTGCAAGAGTTGATATTTGGAGGAGATCAAGACTGGAAGAGTAGAGCGAAATATCCATCCTTCATCGAATAAACTAAGGAATTCCATCCTACTTGATTTGTGTTGAGAAATCTAGGGCAGAGATATTAGATGCTTTCTCTTTTAATGATAACTTCTTGTGAGGACTTTTTAATTTTATTAATTAGGTTCTTCTTGTACTTGATTATTATTATGTGTTCTTCTTCATCAAACAACTACCAAACCATAAATAAAATTGAGACAAAGGACACAAGATGTATGCGATCAACCACGTCCAAAACCTCTCCAAAATTGGAGGAAAATGCACAAGAATCCTTCTTCTTATAGAATCTTCAATTGACGAATTCCAAGACCTAGACCGTTGACCAAGAACCCCTCCAAGACCAAGTCAATGGTTCCATTTTTAATAAATTATCCTTCCAACAACTTCGACCTACTCAGAAACTACAACTACAAGTTCGACTTTCCTAGAAACTAAAACTTTGACTTGCCCAAAAACTGCAACCAGAAACTGTAATTTTGACTGTAACCAGAACCGAAAAATGCAACCAAAAATTGGAACTGCAACTTTTTTATTCCCAGAAATTGTAACTTCTCTCTTTCACTTGGTAATATTCTCTCTCCTAAAGAATTCATCTTCCATAACAACCCTTCTTTGTGACCTAAATTCAATTCTGCAACTCGGCTTCACTGCAACAATATGTGCCATGATTCCTTCGCATGTGTGGAGATAAGTAGCCCAAAACCAAATCCAAAACTTCGACTTTCTCCTTCATAAGTCTTCCTCTTCTTCGCACTTCCTTTTTTCCTTAAGATCAAACTTTTGTGAGTGTGAGTGTGTTCTCCAAATGAGGTCTAGGTCTTCTTTATATAGGCTTCACATAGGGTCGAATTGCTTCCTTTAGGCCAATTAGAATTTTTCTTAGGCCGACTTGAACTTTTAGCCATAACGAGGTTTTGGAGGGTATTTTGACTTGATTATGACTCAATTAAATTTTCTTTACAATATTTAGCATGCCCAAATGGGTCATTCATACATGACAATGACTTAATGAATTTATAACAAAACTAGAAGAACTCAATGGGTGATATGACCTATAAATAAATTCTCTTGAGCATGAAACCCATGCCTCAAGAATTACAATAATAAATTCATTAAATAAATAAAATCATGATCACATATGTCATTATGAAGATCAAACTTATTTACATATTTCAACAGCCCCTCTTAACTAGGGAGGTATTCATAATCCATACAAGGTACTTGGAAATTATCAATATGAAGAATTCTCATAAGAAGAGTTGAATTGGTAACCCATCTATTTATCATGATATCAACCAACATTGTGACATATAAAGGACTTGACTAATAAGTTCTATCTGTCCAGAAGACCAGAGCACAATGCTGGCGAGACCAATGATTTATAGACACCCTCATCATTGTCTCTCTCGGAACATACCCCACTCGGGTTCACTCAGAGTATGTTCCATCAAGACAATTATTTTTTTGGATTCCCAATCCTCAAAGAATATCGGTCCTCTACAACTACTCTTATCTTGGATTCCCTACCACATCCTAAAATAGCATTGGATGTCAGATGATTACCCAATCCTCCATTTTGTCTTCTCAAGTGAAGACCAGAATGATGTGTCTATCTATCCCTCTCAACTTACGGAGGACATTCCCATTCCACTGAAGGAATTTTCCCAAGCACCCTCTTAACTAGGGACTTGACCGATCTCCTTCTTGACCAGGGTCTTGCTTTCAGTAACTCTACAGGTGGAGACAACCAACTACTTTTAATACTCTTTCTTTCGATGTCATGATTTTCTTCTTCTTCTTTATTTGAGAGTATTCATCCTTTCGGACTTCTTTATAGGCCAAAAACCATTCATCACTTTCTTGTTAGTCACGTCGTCCTTCTTTTTAATTTGAAAGTGATCCATTAGTCCATATCTAGCCTTCATTCATGACTTGTTTCCTTTCTCCTGTCATGTTTCCTTAAGGACCTTTCTTCCTACCACGTGATATTTAGTTGTAGAAGACATCCACAATTCTTCTCTTGGCAGCTCTGCAATAACCCATCCAGATATTGTTCAAAAAATTAGATAAATCATTAAATCAAGATTACCTTTTTGATGGTATTTCATCATGACATATTCCTGTTTGCATCAACATCTCGCATACACATTAACAGATCTCCAACAAGATATATAATGTCAAGTGTATCTTTCCTTTTTAGAATTCATCAAGGTATTTATATCTTTCCCATGGAGACATCATAGTCAAATCTTCCATTCCTTGGATGTTGATTGCCTTCTCCATAGTTGCATTAGATGATTTCTCCCTTTATTCACACATTTCTTCCCAGGAACTCCCACTTTTAGTTCTATAAACTTTGTCAACCACCTCATATGGGGACCTATTATGCTGATTTCATCTAGTCAATGTGTAACCTATGCCTTCTTGCATCTTTTCAAAGGGGTAGATCCTTTCAATTTGATCATGCTCAAAAGATAGAGAACTTATCCCTACAACCATATGACATGACTCGACTTTTACCCAAACATATGCATCCATACTATATCTCTTCTTTTGGATCATCTCGGATTACTTCAACAACTTCCTTCATTTAACTTCAATCCCCTTGATCTGCTTTGCATCTTACGATATCATACCTTTACTTCATGAATCCCAAAAGAGGTGAAATTCTTGGTGAAACACTTGCTGCTATAAAAAGGTGAACCTTCTAGTGAAGATTTCAACAGAGGATCTTGATAATCCTCATCTGACAAATGGTCCCTTTGAGTGATGTATGATGGGTTTTTATACTAGATGACTTTATTCCTCCTATGAGTGCTACTTATTCTTCCAATGAGGTTACCAAGAGATATATCCTTCTATAGGTAACAGTGATGGACTTTTATTTAAGCTATATTTCACGCTTATTTATGACAAGATCTTTCTTTAAATCATATGATTCTATGATTCCATTTCCTAACTTTATGCATCCTATCATGCTTATAATATTTCCTACCATGATAGATGTATTTCACAAAAAATGAAAAGAACTAGGAGGAGAAGACTTATCTCAATAGTATCAGAGATATTTTACTTCCTCCCCCTTGGATTTATTCTTTTCAGTTTCTTCCACTTATTAAATGATATGGGATTCTTCCCTTCTTATTTTGTTGTTGTCCTTATTGAGCTTAGGACAATCTATCTAGTAGTGTCCATATTCTCGACATCCATAGCATTGAAATATTGATCTTATTATTTTTATGAAGACCAATTTTGCCAAATATCCCTTTTCTTATTGACATGACATCAAATGTTTGAGCCTCTATATCTGATCCTCTATCACTTTTTTCCTTCAACCTATGTTCTTCAAAAATTATTGAAAGGGATATATTTCTCCTCTTCATAGGCTTTGATACAAGGTTTCCTTGTTCATCAATTAGAGCATTTAGAAAAATGGTAATCATTTCTTTATCAAATATTGTCTCTCTTAGATATTGAAGTCGATTCCTTATTTCTGATGCTTTAGTAAGACATGTAGATATCCCTTCATCCTTTGATGATTTCAAATTGTATAGTTTATAACTTAGTGATATGGCTTGTCCTTTTGATCTTTCAGAGAATAAATCCTCTAGCTTATCATATATCTCTTTTGATGTCTCCAACCCTTATACATATGCGATGAGAGAATCCTTGATGGATTCAATGATAATCCTTTAATCCATTAAATCCTTTTTCATATATTTAGATAGTGCTTGCTCTTTAGATGGTTCGATACTTTGCATTTAACATAATTGATAACTTCATTTTCCTTAAGGACTATGTCTATCCTTCTTTTCCATGCAAGGAAGTTTGATGACCCAGCCTACTTGCTGATATCCTTGCAAAATGAAGTCATTTTACTAAATTTAGATACAGAATTATAAATAATTACTTGTCAAGTGAAGATGAACTTCTTCAACTTGATGCCTTTGTTGATGATTATTGATGATGACAACACCTTTGGTCTAGCTTTCCTTGGATGAGTATTCTTTAAGATGCTTCAAACAAAATTAATTCCTTTCTTGAGTATAGGTAGGATCTTTTGAGTTATCCTTTCTTGAGATGATGATTTGAGCGAGGATCCCAGGAATGCTTTAACTGTGAACTTCTTCTTTAATCAATCTAGGGTTTTGACACTTCCTTCAAGATAAATAAGTAGTATTTTCCTTGCCCTTGATATCCTTCTAGAACCTTGATCTTTGAGACCTTGAGTGTCCCTTATTGAGCTACCGTTCCTTGACTTGTTACCTTAGCTATGATTCCATGTTGATAAATCTAGGGCGGAGATATTAGATGATTTATCTTGTACTTGATTATTATTATGTGTCCCTCTTCATCAAAAAACTACCAAACCATAAAGAACAATGAGACAAAGGACACAAGATGTAGGTGGCCAACCAGCGAAAAAAAATCTCCAACCTTAGAGGAAAACCACAAGAATTCTTCTTCTTATAGAATCTTCAATTGACGAATTCCAAGACCTAGACCCTTGACCAAGAACTCCTCCAAAACTAAGCCAGTGCTTCCATTTTTAATAACTTCTCCTTCCAGCAACCTCAACCTACTCTGCAATTGCAGTTGTAATTATAGCTTCGACTTACATAGAAACCAGAACTTCAAATTTACCAAAAACTATAACTTCATTTGCAACCAGAAAGTGAAATTTCGACTGCAACAAAAAAATACAACTGCAACTACAATATTTTTATGCCCAAAAATTGTAGCTTCTCTCCTTCGCTTGGGTAGATTATCTCTCCTAGAGAATTCAACTTCCAGAACAACCCTTCTTGGTTACCTAAATTCAATTCTACAACTCGGCTTCACTACAACAATATGTGCCTTAATTCCTTTGCATGTGTGGAGAGAAGTAGCCCAAAATCAATTCTAAAACTTCAACGTTATCCTTATTTAGTCTTCCTTTTCTTCGCACTTCCTTTCGCCCCTAATATCGAACTTGTGTGAGTGTGTTTTCCAAATGAGGTCGAGGTCTTCTTTATGTAGGCTTCACATAGGGTCAAATTGCTTCCTTTAGGTCGACTATAAATTTCCTTAGGCCGACTTGAACTTTGAGCCATGATGAGGTCTTGGAGGGTCTTTTGACTTGATTATGCCTTATTAAAATTTTCTTTACAATCTGTAACATGCCCAAATGGGTCATTCATACATGACAATGACTTAATGAATTTATAAAAGATCTAGAAGCACTCAATGAGTGCTTTGACCTAGAAATAAATTCTCTTGAGCATGAAACCCATGCCTCAAGACTTACAATAATAAATTTATTTTTATCTTTTCATTAAATACATAAAATCATGATTACCTCTGTCATTATCAATATCAAACCTAGTTACATATTCAAACAATTCACTTCCTCTTATCTCCATGAGACACATTCCAATAGCCAATCACGAAGCTTGAAGGACACGTATTGAATGTTTTATGGGATATTTCTAAGATCCCATCCAAGTCCAATTACCTTCTCCATTGTAATTGGAAATATTAGCCATGGTTAATTTTCTTTGACCACATAAGAATTCTCTTAGTGGAAGAAACTCCTAGAAATGTTCTAATGTTTGTTGATCCATTATTTTATTGGTCCACAAATTTACATTTTCCCATTTCCTGGCTTTCAATAAAAATTTGAACGAATGAGAGGGGCCATTGATACAGGTAATTTTTAAATTAAGGAGCACCCTATCAAGTCTTGAATTGAATCTAGACTTCTCATTCTTTCTCCTTGAAGGTATTTTTCCTTGAGAACTTTCACCAATCTTCCTCTTGGGTGATGAATCTCCAACTGATGAATCTCCAAACTAACTTTTCCCCTATTGTTTTATTCATTATCATAGGGTCCCTAATTCCAAGGCCTCCATCATTTTTTAGAATGCTTCATAGTAACAAATTTAATCAAATGGAATTTCTTTGTACTTATTTTTCCTCTAACCATATACACTTGAGAAACACTTTTTCCAGAATAGAGAGACTACTTTGTGGAGCAAGAAGCATTGAGAATTGATAAAGTGTAAATGAAATAGGATTGATTTCATAAGAAAAACACACCATATAAGTTAGAGCTATCTAGCCCCCCTAGGGGATGAAGTTTCCTTTTAATTACCTTCCTAATATTAGGTTGAGTGGTATTTTAGGAAAATAGGAATGCCTAAATACTTAAATTTTTTCCATGTATCCATCAGTTGAAAGGCCAATTTTCTTCCAATTTGTCTTTGCTTTCTAAATGAAATATTCCATGTATAAATTTGAGATTTCTTGGAGTTTTTTTGACGCCCTTACACTTCAAGAAAGTTATCTAGTATTGTTTTAAATCTTGTTGCTATTCCATGTTTCCACTGATTAAAATCCCATTATGCTTCCAATTTTTCTTCGCTTTCTAAATGAAATATTCCATGTATTAATCTGATATTTCTTAAAGTTTGTTTAACCTCATGAAGCTTCAATAAAATTATCAAGAACGATTTTTAATATTATTGCCATTATTTAGGAAGCTCCACCCATCAAGAGCATATCATCCAATAATTGAGAGTGATTGATGCTATTGATATCTCTAATTATCCTAATTCCTATGAGGTGCTCACATATTCATCCAAATTACAATATCAAGCCGAGGGAATCATCCATATTGATTTATAAGAAGGGAGATAAGGGGAAACCTTGGCAAAGACCTCATGAGGCATAAAAAATCCAACTGCTCTCCTGTCAACCAAAGGGGAAATCCTAGGTATTTTTATGCAAAGATAAACCCAATGAATGGATTTAGCATCAAAGCCAAATTTTGTCATCACCTTAAATAGGAATTCATAACTCACTATGTTAAAAGAAATTGTCATGTCAAGTTTGACATTCATGCCTTTGTCAATGATATTTTGACTGGAATTGATAGCTGCTTGAAAAAGAATGATGTTATTATTTTTGGAAGAAGGGGCTTAAGTATTCTAGCCAAAAGTTTATAAATCGATTTAATTGAAACATTAGAAAGAAAAATGGGCCTAAATATTTGAAAATAAGCAGGGCCTAATTATTTTGGAATCAACGCTAAAACAAAATATTTCATTCCACGTGCAATGCAATTATTCTTAAAATGATAATCCACCATTAAGCAAAAATCAAAGTTTATTACCTCCCAAAAATGATGATAGATGTCAGAATAAAATCTATCCGGTCCTCGATCTTTGTCTAGGTTGAATGAGAATATTTCTTGAATCGATTTCCACTTTAGTGGGCCATTTTATCAAATCAAGATTATCCTCTTGATATACAAATTTCAGAATTTGTTCCAACATTGATAAACCTACTTCAGAGCTTCCCAGGGTCGTGGCGCTGCAAAAATAGCGCTGCAAAAATAACTAAAGTGAAGAGCCACCCCCGCTTGAGTTGAGAAAAGTTCGAAATTTTAGTACCCCTTGATACTATCTCTTTGAAGTTATTTTCCAGATTCAATTCCTTTTTTTTTTATGAAAAAAAGTATATTTGTATCTCCTACCTTTAACCAATTCCAAGATTTAAACACCAAATTTCTTCTCCCTCTTTTAATAAGCTGAAAATTCTTCCCTTTCTTCCTTAGGAAATTCATTTGGGAGAAGGCCATCGTATATTTTGGATTATATAATTTCCATTCTCCTTTCATGTGCCTGTATCACTAATTGTTTGTCTATTTTTTGTTCTTCAACCCACTTTTTAATCGCTTAATCTTTTGTTCACAGATCATTGCTGATCCTCCCATGACCCATTCACTCTAGACTTTCTTTACCAGATCCTTGAAACCCATCATTCTTTCCCAAATTGTATAAAAATGGAAGGGAAGGGGCCCAAAATCAATATTTTTTGTGATTTCAATAACAATTGGTTTGTGATCAGAACTATTCGAAGGAAGAATTTGTGAAAATATAATACATTTTGAGAGAATAATGAGTCTAGCATTAAGAATATATATAAACAAGCAGTATTATGGCCCAGTCTATTTTTTTGTTCCTCCAAGTAAATTTGTTGGAGGATGGATTTATGTCCAACAAATTTAATTTGTGGATGAGATCTTCCAAATTTTCTTGAAACTAATCTCTAACCAAGGTCCCACTTTCTTTCCCAAGCATGTAGAGTTTTATTAAATTATACTCCAGATGCAATCAGAGCCAAAAATGAAATCCCTAATATCCACCAAAGAATCGAAACATTATTTTTTTTCTTCGAAATTGTGCAAGCATATAGATATTAACAGAAGAGCATACCTAACTTTAGGAGATATGAATAAATCTAGTATCCAACCATCAGGTGTACGATCAATGATCAATCAACTTAAATGATGATTGAGCCCATATGGGGGACACCTGAGGCTACTCTAAAAATGATAGAAAGAATCCCATCACCATTCCAAATCTTGTGATATTTTTGAAGGATCTCTTGATCCCCCATTTCTGCCTCTTGGCGCAGGAGAAATAATGGTTGCTATTTCTTGATTAATCACTCTACCTCTATATTATTTTCTCTGACCTTGCTACTCTATAATTCTAGGAGAGAACCTTCATTAATTACTGCTTGTATGACTTATCCATTGTCCAGGGCCATAGTTTCCTCCTTTTCTGGTGTTTCTTTTTTTCTCTCCAGTCTCACCTCCCTATTAGTCTTTCGAACTACCTTTCATTGGAGCCTCTCTAGTCTTTTTCCATTCTTAGTTGTTGATTTATCGTCTGTTGAACTTGGAAAATATGACCCCATCCTGGTGTTTTTAGGGTAGAGGAATTCTTCCTGATTTGTCGAATAATCCATGATCTATTGTGCTGACATTGGATCTTCTTCAAATGACAACATATTTTCATCATTTTTCTCTACATCTAGAGTTGATACCGATTTTTGATCTTTTTCTTGTGAGGAGTGGCTACTTTGTGGAATTTACCCTTCTTAATTCACCATATTTAATACCTCATGACTGTTACTATTCTCTTTCTTCCATTTCTTGATTCCTTTTGCTTGCAGGATTGGTTTTGTTGGGGAAGGCTAGCCCTTTTCCTTTATTCCCAGTTTAATCCGGTTGCCTTGGCTAATCGTTCTATTGTTTTACTAGGCCTATTCTTTTTTTTTTGGTTGTTTCCATTGTTCTCCTTCCTCCCTTTTTTTTGTTGCTCTTGTTTCTTTTTACAGCTTCTTGCAAAATGTTGTATTCATGGCATACTTAGCATTCGAATGGAAGCTGATTATGGTCTACCTTTTGGATATGGGACTAACTGTCTATATTGAGATTTATGGCTATTGGGATCCCCTTATACAAATCCAATTCCATGTGGATCTTTGTATAGGAGAAAACACCCTCTCATGGCTTGGCACGATCGATATACTTTTTAAGGGCATTGCCAATACTTCTGAAAGTGGTATGATTCCAACAATGCAATTTCACAAAGGGGAGTTTCACCCATATAGGAATCGAAGATGGAGCACCACTTTCTAGGTTAAAATGTGAACTCAAATGATCCAAATATAATCCTTGACCCCCCATGAAACATGGCCCAGTTCTGAAGACAAGGTCTCAATCGACCTTGTTTCCAAAGAGGTAAGAAAAAAACACATTTTTACTAATGGATGAAGAGACAAAACCCTCTATAATGGTTTTCCATTTTTTTCCACCCACAACCTAAAAAAACATGAGTAAGGCCAATTCCCTATGAATTGGACGACCAGAACATGCTCAACTAGCTGCAGAGTTTGAGTTCTTCACCAAGGCACAAATACCTCCACATTTGGGATTTCCACCAATTTCTTTACAAAATAAGAAGTCTTTGCCTTATGAAAGCTCTGCTAGTTTATAACCAACATATTAAAAGAATCTACATTAAGCAAGTGGAGGGTGCCTAAGCACAGATCCCTTTCAATTGGTCATCAAGTTATTGAAAATTTTGAGATGTCAAAAACTCTTAGAGCCAATAGTCTTATCATGTAACAATTTTTTTGACCATGGAGATTCAAACCCATTTTATCATGGATATTCTTAGTTTTTACAATATTATGGGTCAATACCATATTTTAATATCATATTCACAAAGAATTCAATAACTCATGTTCATGTGACATTTTTTTCAATTAATCAATTAAATAAAAAACGTAGAAAGGGCATAATTACTTTTGAGATAAATCTAAACCTTTAATCTTTAACTACTACTAAAGATATTCTAGAATGTTTTGTGGAAATTAAATTATCACTATTCACTTAACAATTATTGATGATTAAATTAAAATTTTAAAAAAATTATTCCACTCCAAAATAAATATGTTATTGATATAAATATTTATTTTAAATTTTAGTTAGATGGCAAAATGTATACAACATTTGTATGAAATTATTTTTGAGAGAAAATTATACAATACAAAGACAATGTAAAAAATAAATAAAGATATTGGAGGTTTGAATATTGTTGAAATTATACTAGGGAAATTGCAATGTTGCTGCACATATTTTGAGGATATTGAGGATATATCAAGGACGTTGTTGCATATGTTTTCGAGGATGTATACAAGGAAACTGGTGCACATATTTTTCGATATAAAATGGAGGTTCACATGTCCATTTTCTTTATTTGTTTTTTATATTGTCTTTGTATTGAATGATATTTTCTTAAGAATAATTTTATATTAATCTTGTGTACATTTTGCCATTTAACTAAAATTTAAAAATAATTTATTATATTAAAATTGAGTATATATATATATATATATATATATATATATATATATATATATATATATATATATATTTTCTAATTGATATCATAATTTTTTAAAAATCAATTTTATTTTTTAAATATGAAAAAGAGAAAATATATTTATATTTATATTTATTTATAAGTATTTTCCAATTCATGTTTTTTAAGCTCATGTTCTATTATTAATAAAAGAAATATTTACAACACATACATTGTGTTGACTCCTCAAATTTCTTTGGCCTACTAGTTTGGAAACCAAACCATAGGCACTAATTGAGGATCAAGCATAGGTTCTCCAAAATTTGCATGATATGCATAGGATGGCTAATGTTCCCAGTACAAAAACTAGGCATGAATACCATTAAGATCACATTAAAACAAAATAAAAGACACGTGAAACTAAGCTATTAGCAAGTGGAAAAAGGTTACCATTTGCAACATAATTATAAATTATAATGAAATCAGTTGTTTGGTAGAGGGAACTTAGGGTTTCCTCCCGCATGGAACTTAGGGTTTAATAATGTAGGAAACTAAGCGTTTCCTACTGGAAGTTGACTCTTTGTTGCATATAATGATAGCCTCCATGCATGGGATATGGTCATCCATGATTTGCTAGAGCAGGTGAAGTTCCTCCATTTGGAGGAGAAGCTCATCCCTACTTTCATTGCACTTGCAAATAAATTTTCCCATAATATTCTTGATGTGCCAATAAAGGTCAATAGTATGGAGGTATTGATTTTGGTGACCTCTAGCGGTGCCTAAATCAAGGACCTAATTTGAAATCGATACCACAACCTTTGAATCAAAAACACTATTTCATTCCTCTACAACCTCTTGCTTGATATCATCAATTTCGTATTGAAAAACTAATGGAGTATGCCCACGGTACTTGTTATAAGAGGCATGAGCTCAACCTCGACCTCGAACAGCATTGCTAAGGCGTACCAACTCCTCTCAGAAAACATATGGCACTACATGCATATGTCCTTGATTCACCTTGATATCACACTATTTAACTTTATGCAAAAATATCAATCAATTCCACTTGTTAATCTTTTTCGGAAAATTACCTGCATACCACATGTAAAGCATAAAACAAAAATAATCAATTTATATAAATACGCCTTTAAATCGAAAGCCTTGGTTAAAAACCCCAACTATATATTATGTATCATAATCATATGACAATCTCTGTTAAAAAGCTTTAATGGGTAGTTTCAATAAAGTACAATCCCTATACACAATTAGAACAATATTGCAACCATGCACCGACCGCTTTCTCCTGCTAGTTTTCGTTTCATCACAATCCTTGAAGAACAGTTTCTAATGAATTGAATTACTTTTGCTCGACTTGGCACAACTTCATTGGCAACTCCAATGTGTGTGTAGTGCAATCAATGCATCACTATAGTCCCAACGGATAGTCCATCTTTCCCTTTCACCTACCTACTGGTTCTATTGAAACTCGCGATCGTAGTTAATCGTAGACATATTTGTTCAAATTGATTAATATTATTTAATTAATTAACTAATTAATTCACACCACTCTCACTAGTGTATCAATCAGTTAGACTAGATACAACTAGCTCAACTGAGTCTAACTGAGTTAAACTAAATACAACTCCACCAACTACTTCTCCAACTCCACCAAACTCTGTCACATGAGTTCTAACTGAAGCCCTCCATGCATTAGCTCCAAGAAACCCTTGAAATTGCGATTCCTCACCACCGATAAAGCACATCCGTGAGCTCGAACTAAAGTGCCTCAAGAATAAGTTATCACATTATCCTATCAGTTATTAAGAACTAATACCTATGTATCTATTTTTAGACTTAAATCGTCCATAAATAGATCGCCCTCAATATTCTAAAAATAGAATTTATCTATTTTTTTCCAACTTGATCAACCATCCACAAATAGCATCCTGCAACTTCTGAAATATGATCATGTCTAAAAATAGACATAGTATAAAAATAGACTTGCGCCAAAAATAACCTGCGGGCCCACTTAGTGAAGGCGACTCTTTTCACTAAGCTCATCATCTTGTTGAATCTCAACACTCCTTGATAGAGCCCTCTGAAGAGGCATAGAAAAATAAAAGGGGAAACCACTGTGCGAACAAGAGGAGGAGACAATCTAGCTGGAAGGGGAGTGAAGGGAAATGCAAATTGGATTCCTTGTAGCAAGAGACTACAACTGGTGTTGCAATGGAGAATGTGACAGTGGTAGAGGTAGGAGTGCTCCAAGAAGTGAAGAACTAAGAGGAGTATATCAATACAAAATGATGTCCAAGAAGAAATGAGATACAACTAGGAAAGAATTAGGCTATATACATGAAGCAAGGCATGCCCTGCGACTCAGTGGTAAGGGGTCGACTACACCAACTTCATCAAAATCAGAACACCATCGAAATGCACTTGCAACCCAAGGGCTCATGGGGAAAAGGAAGGCATACATAAACATGAATGAAAGAAAATAGTAGGAAACAAGTTAGGAGGGTTTGGTGCTTCCTTCTGCCTTGTGATAATAAGAGGACAAATCAAAGCACTTAAAAACGGAAATATACTAAACTATCTACTAGAATTATCCTTTCTCCAGTGTAGATTTGTGATGGGAATGGAAACATTCCGCTTTGATCTATATAACTTGCACTATGAACCTTAGAACTAGCAATGCCATCAATAGTAACCCCCATACCATAACACATCTTCATTGCACAATGAATTCAATAGGATTGACATTTGAGTAGAAGGAAATTCATATCAATCCATATCACAATTTTCCAGGGGTGGTCCCTTTGGATGAATGACCCTTGACATGTCATATCTCACAAAGGTATTGGGGCCCAATTGTATAATTACTTCACCCTCCTCATGCTTTTCTAGAAGAATCCTCAACGTCGAGTCTTCTCACGTCTCTTGACACACTTCCATCAAGTATTTCCAACTAATGTTATAATTTTTATTTTAAATTAATTTTCTTCTCCAAATCTAAAAGAAACAGAATTATTGTGTTGAGAGAAACTTTACATGGTTTATCATGCAGGAGATCTATAATTCCTTATGTGTTTAACCCGGGGTTGATACATTTACCTTTAACAATAAAAATAAAATATGTACTAAATAAAAGAGCAATGTCTGCTGTAATTAAAAACAGAAATAAATATGCATATTTTGTTAGTTTTAACTAAAATAAATACAAAACATCAATAATCTCATTATTACTCTCATTGTGATATATATATCACTCTCTACAATAAATAATATATTTCAATTTCCATATTAAGTAACAAAATTTTATGTCAATCTACATACACCATGTACCATGTATCAAATCCATGTATAAGGAATTACACATCTCTTTAATTTTTATTTTCCCTCAATAAAAATCCATTAGATTCAATATTGAGAATCATACATATGGCTATCCTTAGGGTTTTTTTTACAGATGCTACATGCTTTTGCATAAACAACTTTTCTTGAAACAATTTTTTCATATAAAATTGCTAATGGTGTTCCAAATGACCATATCTACACTTCTAGAAAACATCATTAAGAGTTCCACAAAATTAAACCATCACAAAAAATATATTTAAGCATATAATAGTGATGCTCTATTCAATCTTATCAGTGCATTCTCTTGGCTGAAATCAAAATGAATAGAGTACAAAAACATATTGACATAAAGAGAGAAATATGTTAAAAAGGAAAAGGTTGTCTTGATGTCCTAGTCCTCCATAATCTCATCTGTTGAAACAAGTACCTTCTACAATTCTAGGGCATCATTTGATATTCTATTGGAAATTTGGTTGAATTATCTTAAAATATGAAACAAGGAAACTTGAACCATAGCTTGAATATAGTGTCAAATTTGAAAGAGCAGATGATGAATATTATTCTATTCCAAATTGTTTTTACTAGATGCTTAGTATATAATAGTATTTAAGTATCCAAACACTAAAAGTTCACTAATACCATGGAATGATGCAATGTGGATCAATGCAAAAAGAGCTTCTAACTCCACCTTGTGTATTTTTATCTGATTGTGGAGCATAGAAAACATGGAAGCAATGTTTAGGATTTAAGAAAAGAACAACACCAGTGCCACACACAGGAGTATGCCCTTGGCTGGTCTTGTCAGAAAACCCCAAAATGTTCCATTTTCAATGACAAGCATGTTAAGAACTTTTTATTTGACTGACGTCACCTCAATTTTTAATTCTTTAGGCAATTTACTCACCAAACCTCTAACAGCATCAACTGGAATAATTTTTCAAAAAAAAAAAAATTAAACCCACACGACAACAATATATATATATATATATATATATATATATATATATATATATATATATATATATATATATATATATATGTGTGTGAGTAAAAGAAATATAGCAAGCAACTGTAGCATCTATGATATAGTCATGAACATAAAGAAGAAGATTGTTATTGTTCCAAAACAGTTATGGCTTTAGCTAATTACAAATAGGCGCTAGACAACCTATGCATAAGGACATTCCACATTGAGATGAAAGACGTTTTCAACAACGTTGCGACAAAGGATGCACCATCTAGGGCCTTGCTAGTCATGCTTGGCTACATTATCCCACGTCATTGTAAGCCACAATATTATTTTTTATATTTTTTGATAGGATCGTGCCATTTCCATAAACAAATTCATAACTAGGGGTGGATTTCATTATCCTCATTTTTTGTTATGGATATATATCCTAGATTGGCTGTGTAGATACTAATTTACATATTTTTAGACCATGTAAGTTCATCATCAATGCCATCCCTGAGTCTAATATGAGAGGAGTCCAAAACATTAACATATTTCCAACTGACAATTACAAAAATGTCTTGGATTTCTTCCCTAGTGTCCCACAATGAGTAAATTTCCAGACCATGCATGATATTCACTTGATTGGCTAAATGTCATTAATCAGTACGAGAACCAGTGCAGGGTTCCACCCTTACCCTTAATTTTCTTCCATTAGCTATTCTATGATCTCTCCATTTCCCAATCGAGGGGAAGGGCTCAACAAAGTCTTTCCATACCACTGAATTGTTTGAGTGGATTTGTGAGGTTCCCTAAACCAATCCTCCAGTTGAATACTTCTGAGATATTTTGAGCGTATCATTTTTCTCCAAAGTGTAGGGCTCTAAACCAAGTGCTCCAAAGGGCAAGGCTCTAAGTCCATTTTGTTTCTCGAACGATCATCTTTGATCAACTCATAGATCCCATAAAATTCAACTCTGAATCTATTAGGCCTAGGTGTTTTTCCCCTTTTAATGACATGTAGGATGGATTTCAAATCATGTTTCAAAATATTTTCTATCATCATGTCATTATTTTCATCCATAAAAAATTGAGGAATGATTTGGAGGACACAAAGCATTTCCACTATGAGGAACCCAACAGGCACTTTAAATAAAGGTGAGAAATGATCCCTCAAAGCCAATGATTTTTCCTAAAAGGGTTTAACCAATAGATCCTTAGGATTTGAGATATCACAAATTTATTTCGGGTTATTTTTATGACTGTCAAAGTTTTTGAAAACCTTCATATTATTATCATCTTCTTTGACCCAAAGAACCCAACTCTCAAAATGCTATAGGGCTTCCCCCTTAGCGAATAAATCTTTGCTTAGAACTATAATAACTTTTGAGGGACCAAAAATAACTGTTGATGCATTTCCATCATAGAGGGCATGGATTCCTCCTTTTTTCCACATAGAATTGCTTGGAATGATCAAGGAAAAAGGTTACCCATTTTTTTTGGGCGATTTCCTTGATGTGCATATTAGCCATCATAGTATCATTCCGGAGATGGATCGAGGATTTGGATGCCAAGCTCTAGTATTCCTCTTCAAACAACCAATGTGGTTGAACTTCATAGGATCTAGTGGCTTGCTTCCAAGCTCTCAATATGTAGAAATATTGGAAGGTGATAAAAGCAACCCCAAGGTTGAAATATAGGACTTCACCTTATAAGGATTGATCATCATCGCTTCGAAACGAGAAAACAGTCTAATCATTTGGATACTATTTTCACTCCTTGCCTTGAATTTCCCCATGTAGGTGAAAGCTTAGGAGGTTCTACATCTACCATATGAGTTGAATCAATCAAATGACAAAAGAATCATTCCTCGGGATATGATATTCTCACAGAGTCGAGGATGCTGTGGGGGAGAATCACCTACAAAAAATATTAAATTTATATGGCTAATTATTGAATATAATTGTAGTTTTTTAATAATAAAAAATAACTTTAAAATGTGATTAGTTACCTCATACACTAGTTGACATCGTTGCACTGAATTCCTCGTGGTACTCTTCTAGTTGAGGATCCTCTTGTAGGACATGCTCTACCATTGAAACCAAAAAAATTATAAGTAGATAATTGTAAATGAATAATTAAAGAAATTGAAGTACATACTTTAGAAGTAAAAAATTAACAAGTATATGTTTGATATACAACCCTAACACCATAAGACTCAAACTACATATTTCAATAAAAGAAAATTTATTATTTCGATTACATAAACAAATATTAAAATTTCACATTAAATTTGAATCAAAATTGTTAATCATTTACTTTTGACTGTGCGGGGGCTTTTCCAAGCCGATCAACCTACCACATAAAAATATAATTAAAAGTTGTGAAATATTAAAAAAAAAATGTTAAATAATAGATCAACATAAACATTTAATTGATGGACATATAAATGCATACAAACATGGGGAATACATGACTCTTCCTATAACATGTATGTGAGTAATTATGGCATTTTAAATCACAACTTTTTATGGCGAAGGACCTGAATAAATGGGACTATAAATTAGCACAAATTTGATTGAACTTTTGTTAGATGCAAATAAATAGATATAAAACAAGGAAGTAATAGGTATTTCGTTTCGATAATTCAAATAAGAGCAATAACAACATAGACTATTAAGACTCTCAATAAAAGTCATAGATAAAATATTAAGGTTAGATTGTTCACCCACAGGGAAGAAATTTTAGATTACGTTATGGAAGAAAACATTTGGAACATAAGCATGGTTTGGTCCTAAGTAACTACATTGAAGAACATCTAGCCATTTTGATTAGGGGTTTATTTTGGACCATCATGAGAAACAAATCTTAGGCACAATTAAGCACACTTGAATGATAAGACCAAAAACAAAGAAAGCATTTTAGCAATTAATTTCTCAACTTACCATGCTACTTCTTCTTATTGATGTAGGATTTTATTCATCTTGATAATTGGAGTAATCAACTCATGTACCATTTTGTAAATGCCTAGCGAGTGATCAATAGGTATTTATCTTGGAAATCAAGGATGACATTAATCTTCAAAGGCCTTGGAGTGATGAATGGAGATGGTAAATTAAGATTATTTCACATTGCTCTATATTTCAACAATATCGCAAGGATAAACTTGTTTTGACTTCAAACACAAAAAAATATTTCTCAAAGCTAAATTAGGAAGAAGGGGGATAAGGAGTGCGGGGGCAGATAAAGGGTCCCATAATTTCCCTTCAACTTCTTAACTTCACCTTTGATCACCCTCAATGACATGGCCATGTATTTTAGCTTTTGTTGTGGAACCTAGGTTGATTTCGAGGGTATTGTTCATTTCAATACTTATGCTCATTTTTAGAACCATACTCGATCGAAGCATCACAATCAGAAATATGGTTGTGGTTAGATGAAGGGTAATGGTCAATGCGAGGATGAGAATCGTAGTGAAATACAAATATTTATGATCAATTTTTTTATTTTAAAATGCAATCATATATAAAAAATTGCACGTTCTTGATTTTTGAATGACAAATATAACATATAAGAATAATTAATGAGAGGTTATGTACCTCCCCCATAATGGAAATGTCTACATATGTTTGATTCAAGTTGTAAGTTATCAAAACCTCTTCTTCTGCAACTATTGATCTTATTGCATATATGATACAAAAATTCCTTTACATCCCTCAAATATGCAATTGGGTTTCTTATTTGTTGTCCCAAGTTGTGTATTTTTTTATAAACCCTACAATATTCCCCGATGCTTTTGGTCTTCTGTCAATATAGATAGATGATCTTTTTTTTTTTTATCGTTGTCTCTTAGTTGTATGAAATTTGCAATCAATCTATATGTTTGCATACCTTAGATATATCAGACTAGCTGCAACCAATCTTTGTAATTATAAGAGGGTTCAACATACTCCATCAATTCAGTTAATCAATAGCAAGGAACCTTTATGTTGTCCATGGAAAATACGCCCAAACCATGTAGTGATGATGGAGAAATGCGATATATCCTCTTGTTGAGACAAAAATTTGTGTATTTGAGGACGGTCCTTGGGTACCCATATTTTCACTAGGTGATGTCACCTCAGGGGAAATTCAATGTTTTCTATGCTCTCAACATCATAAGAAAATGACCTGTATAAAGAAATACAAAATTCCATGCATCTATGGAATTTTCTTTTGATCTTCTCACCCCTAGTTGATATATGTTTGTTAGACGTACTAGATATTTTAACTTCATCCACTCTACCTAAACTTCCCTCACTTGACGAAGACAGATCTAAGATGTACCTATTTGGTTGTACATGCAATCCATCAAATATGTCCCCATTTAAAATCGATATGAATAAAACCTTGAGATGAAGTTAATGAATCAACATTGAGATGAATTAAAACTTGAGATGAAGTGAATAAATCAAGAAGAAACACCACTAAGAGAAAAGAAAGGTTGCCATCAGAAGGAAACATTGGATATGGAAAATATTTGCAAGAAAAAAAACATTATTGTGGCCTTGAACCATTTCTCTTGGATTTCGATCATACAAATTTGTTGGTCATATAAATCCATTCCATACATAAGTGTGTGGGCCATATGGCTCTCTAGAAACAATATGTTATTTCAAAGTAAAGAGCTCTTGTTTATTCGAGCTTGTCTTATGATTAGTTATGCATACAAAGCTTGTAGTATGGTTAGTTACCACCAAACCTCCTCATATCAATCTTTGGAATGTAGTAGTTCCTTGGTGTTGACTTGAAGCTCCGATGATGTGGATATTTGATTGAAAATTCATAATTATGGTTCTATGATTTTCTGATAGCTTTCTCCACATATGAGATTTATTCTCAACACCATGATTCTCGTATTGTTCTCGATTTCATTGGATATCCACATCCCTTTTAGGGATATTTTTTAACTGATTTTTTGTTAAGAAAAGGCTAAGAACATGAATTTTTTCATGAAGTAGAAATAGAACAAGAATTTTAGATTCTTTCTATTTCTCCCCATTAATTAGTCCTCTTCCTTTGTAATATCATACCCTACTTTCCAATGTGAATTCAAGAAGTACACCATTCAAATTAAGTAAGGTGGTGGCATAAAATAGGGAGATATTGGTATAGGCATTTAGACAAACAATTAGTGAGAAGCCTCATTAATTTCCAAGGTTTGTGCTACAACCACCCAATGAATGGTCTCAAATGCAATATTTCTAGTGTGAAACCATGGGAAGGATCCATACAAATATGTGGGTTATGATATATGCAACTATAAATATAACCATCAAACTTGCATGGCAACTTAAAGACAAAAAAACCATTGCTCAGTAATATGTTGGCTTTGATGGATATACATTGTCTTGGGAAGCAACATACCCTATGAATATATTTATATATTTAAAGGGCCAAACTCAGCCCCACTTCCTACCAAATTTAGATTTAAAAGGTTAAACTTGTGGCTAAAGAAAAAACATACAAGTGCCTTGTTTTGTGTCTTGGGTGCATGGAATCCAAGGTGTGAAAAGAAGGGAATTGTTGTACTAAAATTAAGGTGCTCCAAATGTAGTTTTCAAGCTAAAAAAAACATTATTTCCAGATCTCTAAAGAACGCAGGAAATATCACCAAAAATCATTATAAAAGAGACATGAAATGCACAACATAAAAGTTGATAAAAAAACTAAATAAGAAAATGAACTAATTATGCGAGAAGGAATACCTCCATGGGAGTTTCAAAGCCAAACTAAACAATACCATTTTGTTTCTTTGATGCTCAACCTTTCATTATGTCCCTAACAGATCAATGTCTCCTCTAACATCCCCCTATTAGATCAATGTCTTCTCCGATGTACCCTAACAGATCACTGTCTCAGAACTAAAACAAGCAATTTTTACATTGACGAAGAATTGTAGGGAAAGTATGTAGGCCATAACTTTGTGGTGGTTCAAATTGCAGATCGATGTTCTAGCCATGGGGAAAGGGGGTGGCTCAATGCGGAGTTATATCACACAATGTTGCTGCGATTCAGTGTCTTGGCTGGGGGTTGACTCTCTGCAAGATGGTTGAATTTGACCACATAGGAGAACAACAGGGGAAATAATATTATCACATGAAAGAAGCCTCGGTGGAACATAAAAACAAGGCCATATATATATATATATATATTTATTTATTTATTCCTATACATTATACATAGTATAGCCTAGGTGAAGAGGTAGCCTAGACAAAGGAAGGTAAATGAACTATCAATTTTGGTTCACAAAGGAGGAGTAAAAAATCTTAGATTATGAAATACAACAAATCAAAATTTCCCCAAAGCTAGGTGATCTCGTTTGATTGTTGAATTATTTCTGTTACACGTATTTGAGTCTCGAAACTCTCCCATACCGTCAATGCATGAATCAACTATATTCATATCAAATTTCAGCGTGTACACACACAAATTGAAATTATGTCAACGTTGGCCCCATTTATAGGTCACTATGTGCAGGGTCAATTAATTTGAACATCATTTCAACCACTAAATATTAGCAAATTTTAAGGGGTGGATTGGTCCTCAGTTGGGGTAGGCCGAAAATTGGTAACAATAATATTGAGATAGGTGTAGATAATTGGTACTTAGCCATCATTTTTGCAGTCATGAGGACTTATATACTTTTATATTGGAAGCATGAGCGTAAGAGAAATATAATAAATTATGTCATGTATTGGCCACGATAAAAAGCTTGAGATCGGTGCAAATAATGAGCTTCTCTTGGTTTCAAGAATAATATAATATTATCTCGACAAGGCCAACCATGTGAAGGTGGAAGATCATATGGCCCCTCCCCCTGCCCTTGCTTCCCAATACCTAATTTATCTACTATAAACTATTTGAAAATAACGTAGTAAGAATCAAGCATATATAGAAATTACTAAGAAAAAAAAATTTAAATGAAAGAGAACAAATCAACTGAAAACATATAAACACATATCTTGTACATTTCAACATTTCGATATCATTAATCTTATTCTTCATGCAACTCAACATTTATGTTTCAGAAAACCCTTGAAACCTTGCAATTGCTAATGAGAGAAAACTAATAAAAAAGACACAAGACTTCTCTACCAAAAATTTGTGGAAAGAAAACAATGAATAGAAACACAATGACATATAGAACACATAATACATTTGGGGAACGCAACTGGGAAAAACCCTTTCTTTCTTTTATTGAATCAATTGAGAAATCTGATCTATTACATAGAATCTGCTTCAACCCTGAAGCTCTCTACAATATTTATTAACTCTATTTGAAGGCTTGCCCAACTCTTAGGAAAATAAGGCTTGCTAGGAAGCTCCTATTTCCTAGCGCAAATCATCCCTAAAAAATAGGAACTTCTCCTAATTCCTTACACAATTTCCAAGATAAATGCTTTGCCTTGATCCTCAAGCCTTGCGCACAAATAAATCTATACAATAAATCGTTACATTTGTGCCTTCATCCAATCTCAATAGGCAATTCGAATTGCAAGACTTACTAGGGTTAAATTTAGTTGCTACTGCAGTTAACTAAGAGTAAGTTGAATTAAGAGAAAATCAACTACTCAAATAAACCCAAGTATATCTCTATTCTAGAACTAGAGATCAATTAATTGAAAAATACTAGAGTTAAATTCACTAGATAGCTAATTTTAGCCATCAACTAGTCCATGAATCACTGAAATCCATCTAACTCTATAAAATGACAATAACTTGGTGATAGGCCACATCACACATGTTAACTGAATCTAACTCAATTATCTATGATATTGAATTCAAATTGGCATCTTTGACTAAGGCACAAGTCAAAGAAGCCATTCCTTGCTACAATTTTAACACTCCCTCTTAGCGAGGAAGGGATTCTTGGAAGAACCTTGCCCATCTGGTTTTGTCTTCAACTATACCAAGTTCGTTGTTGTTGGAGCTACTCCCTCCAAACTAGAAGATTTATCTACTTCCTTCTATGGAAGCTTATTTGAAGATCCATTCTTTCTCACCATGCTCCGTGAGTTCACCACTTTAATCATATTTGCCATGTACCCTGTGTACCTAGGTTTCTTCTTCTTGATGTTGGGAGACTCAACTATCTTTTGAGCTCCCTTAACCAAATCCTCTGCCCACTTGGCTCAAAATTTCCCTATACTAGATGTATTTCACTGAGTGGCTACCTCCACTCACCTTAGGTTATGGTCCTTATCAATATCTTGTTGGTTAGCCCAACTTCCAACTAGCTTAGATTCAAACTGAGATACTAGTTGAGGCTCTATCTTGAGAGATATATCTTCTCTCGCTCAACCACCACATCTCTACTTTGAGAACTCTATTCCATGCTGCTCAAGGTTGCATATGCATCAAGCTCCAATTTTTATAGGTTTTTTTATTTTACACCAATATTCTTGACTTTTCCTAAAGAAGAATGCTTGAGATAGGCTTTCACTTTGTTGAATACTACATCATACCCTTGGTCTTCAATGAATGTTATTGCGACAAGGTTTTTATTCAATCCTGGAACATACATCACATTCTTGAGATGGAGAAGGGAACCATAATCCCTCTTAAAGCTCATTGTACCAACTCCTTTGATCATGTATTTTCCATCATCTCCAAGCTCGGTATAGAATTTCATGTCTTTCTCCTCCAAACTGTTGAAGAATTATTTATCCCCTGTCATATGGAATGAAGAACCCAAGTCAATGTACCACATAGTACCTAAAACTTATCTTACCATGCATTCTATTAAAGAGAAATTAAATTCGAACTGAGAAGGGAGTGCTTCTCCTCCTCTTGTTGCAACATCATGCCTGTTGGATTTCTTGTTTGTATATTTTTTAGCATAATGTCCAAAATCATGATAATGAAAACACTTGATCTTGCTAAGATCCTTCTTTTCCTAACCTCCAATTTGACTAGACTCTGTTTTTCCTTGGTCCTTCTTTCCCTTGGTTTTATTCCCTTTCCTAGCTAAAGAAAATTTCTCCTCATATTCTGTCCCAAATGATGATCCATCCCTTATGATACTCCTTATCGCTTCTTGCACAAGGTTTGACCACACAATCTCCCAATCAGGGAGCTTATCTCTTCCATTCACTGCATCCTTGAAAATATGCCAAGATTTATGAAGCCCAAGAAGAATAGGGACCACAAGATGTGTTGGTAGAACTGTTTCTCCAACACCTCCGAGTTCATCCCTCACTTGAGAAAACCTAGATAAATATGTAATAATTGGCTCATTCTTTCCCATTTGAATGTTCCTCATTTTTTCCTTCTAAGCAATTTTTCTAGCATCTCTAATAGTTTCAAACATATCAGTATGAGCCTTACACATCTAGAATGTTGTATCCTTCCCATGCAAATTTGGAGAAATTTGGCCTCTAACTCCTTCTAGGATCATCCTGCTAGTTTTGGCAGCATCCTTACTCTATTGAGTCAGATGTTATGCATATGATGAAGGAGGTTTAGAAATATCATTTTTATGTATTCCAAAACCACATTATCATCTAACACAACCTCCATTCTATCCTTCCAGGCAAAAAATTTAAGATCCCGTTCTAGGGCATGCTCTATCCTCAAACCATAGAAAGAAATTATTCTTGCACTTATAGAATTCCATTGCTAACTGGTATTATCTACAATGCACTTTGAATCTAATCAATGAAATCGACCTCTATCCTATTTTCTACTCTAATACCATGTAGAAAATACTTGAAACCTTGCAACTGCTAATGAGAGAAAACTGATCACAAAACACATAAGATTTCTCTACCAAAAAATGGCGGGAAAAAAAACAATGAATAGAAACACAATCACACATAAAACACATAATATATCTAAGAAACCCAATCGAAAAAACCTTTGCTTTCTTGTATTGAATCCACTAAGAAATCTTATCTATTATATAGAGTTTTATTCAATACTAAAGCTCCCTGCAATACTAATCAACTCTATCTCAAGGCTTTCCCAACACTTAGGAAAATGAGGCTTGCTAGGAAGCTCATATTCCTAGCGCAAATCCTCCCTAAAAAGTAGGAATTTATCCTATTTCCTTGCACAATTTCCAAGAGAAATGCTTTGCCTTGATCCTCAATCCTTGCACAAAAAAACTTGTGTGTAATAAATGATTACAATTTTTTCTTCATTAAATATCAATAGGTAATTCGAATTACATGACCTAATAGGGCTAAATTTAGTAGCTACTACAGTTAACTGAGAGTAATTTGATTTAATAGAAGGTAAAATGCTAAAATAAACTCGAGTATCTCTCTATTCTAGAACTAGAGATCAGTTAACTAATAGACACCAGAGTTAACTCCACTAGATAGCTAATTTTAGCCATCAACTAGTCCACAACTCATTAAAAACCAACCAACTCAAATTAGCTAACAATAAATTAGGGTTTTATTCTTGTAAATTAATGGAAATACAAGGCAATAAATTAACAAATAAAAAACGCATAATACAACTTTAGATTTAGAGAAAATATATGTAGTATCCTCACTTACTTGGTTACGAATTTGCAAGGAAGAGGGCAAGATGAGTATCTAGGCTCTGCAAATGAAGGAATGCATCGAGGTCAATGGCCTCAGAGAATGCACTGATAATTTCTTACTAGATATGGTATTTATAAATTCCATTTCTGCCCAAGACCAACCTTGTGCTTCCAGAAGTATGTCCATGGGCTTTCTTTGGTTTCCATGTTATAAGTGAAGTACCCATTGCGCCAAATTAGAGTGGGACTTGTATTCAGCCCCATATTTAGGATTCTATGGTAGAACTAATTCATAAATTCTGTGAGGAGAAAACCTGGACTAATTGTATAAATCCAACGGGTCTACCTAACCAACGCCATGATTGTGAGATTCCCTTATCGAGCAAAAGACGTGCACACATTCAAAAAATTTCCTCACACTCCCTTAAAAATTGCAATACTTTTCTTTTTAGCTCCGCGGCATTAAAAAACCCACAAATATGTGATCGATAACATGTCCATTTAGTTGGAAAATTTTCAAATATTCGATCCCAACACTTCGCCTTTAGATCTCACTATGAACTCATCTGACAAAATTATAAAAACATGTACATCCATTTGTCTAATTTTTGTACAATAATGGTCAAATATTTTCGCAACTAACGTTGCTTTTACTTTTTTTAATAGTTTTCCATAGAACATTGCTTTTACATAATTTTTTTAATTTTTTTTTAATTTTTAATTTTTAATTTTTTTTCTGTATGTTCAATCAAGCTTCCTTTGCTTTTACTTTGGTTCATGTAAAAATAATTTCAAGTTGAAATAAAATGTGGTGTAATGATTTTTTCTAACCTATTTAAAAACACGATGGAACCAATGCGATATCAGCACTCAATTTTCTCAGCCACAAAAAGCCCCAACTACTAGAGAAAAAGATAAAATAGACAATACAAGCAACTTGCGAGAGTCGAACGAACGATGTCAATCAATTCTTTGTTCCAAACATAGTGCTTTGTGTATGAAAATTTTATCATTGATACTCGGACGAAGAGCATTCACCATCATGATATTACATGTCCTTCATCTGTGCATTCAAGAATTAATTAAAAGTGAAAATGACATATAGCTTCCGAAAAAGTTTTTGTTTCAATTATCGCGAGTGATTTCTCACGGAAATGTTCGCCAAAAACTTCACCTTGAACTAGAAAATTATAGGTGCAGTGAGCTCATAAAATCATTGAAAATAATGGTGTGATCACAGACAACCAGTCGTTTTGAAAAAAATGAGAGGGTTTACTGAAAGCATAGAGGACTCACGACAACCACAAAAAATTATGGGTTCATGCAATTTTAGCAATCTCTTGTAGAAAAATACCTTTTCTAAACTCATTTTGATGGTGAGGAAACATAAGTGAACTGTTGGAAGTCATGCATCAAGAGATTTGGTGGATCTGGGGGCTTGTGGGTTTATTCTAGGGAAATTTTTATGTGATTGCAAACTGGGATTGTTCAAGAGCGAGCAAGTGATGTCATATTAGTATTTATAGATTGCGCTTCTACCTCTTTCCGGTCCCAAACAGATAACTTCCCCTTATTCCTACAGGTCTTAGTCAGATCCGAACCCGAATGAATAACTTCCCATCCATTGTGTAGTCTAAGGCAGAGTTTCACCCATACTAAAGATTGGTAACCTATTGGATCAAACAATGAATTGAAATTGGGAGATCACTAGATGGAATTTGACCATCAAGAACACAGGTTCCTCCATGCTGTCCGATGAAACCCAAATCTTCAATACCCTCCTTCCATTGCTCAATGTAGCCTTTTCGGTTCCTATATCTCCACACATGGGCGAGTTGTACCTCCAACCGATCGACTACCCGACTTGTTTAGGTGCAAGGAGAGGGCTAACGCACGGAAAAATACAAAGAGGCTTTAAATCTAAAGGCGGGATAAAATTTGGAATATTTTACAACTTAATATTTTTTTTACTTGGAAAAATAAATGGGCACAGGAGGTCAAAAGAAGGAACCTAAGTGAGTGGGTGGGATAAATTGGCTAATCTCAATCCTTTGAGCCACATTGAATTGATATACATTAAGATTTTACATAAATCAATTATAAATTAAGTAATTATTCATTACTAAAGTGGGATTTTAAATAAATTATTTATTTATTAATGTCAATTTGTAATTTTTAGGATATTTTTGTTAAAGAGAATTATTTAAATTATTTTTGCTAACTCTTCTATATTATATTCTAATTTTCTTTAAACATGCTCAAACGATGCTTTCACCTTCATGTGTGGAGGTTATTTATTTTCATATTTAAAGAGTTTTGTTGTATCTTTTGCCTTAAAAAATGACTATTGTGATTGTTATGGTGAGAAGGTACTCTATAAATAGATTTAATGATTATTTAGAATAATAAGATATTCTTTCCCATTATGATCAAGTGCTCAAAATTATGCTAAAAAATGAAAGTTGTCAGAAAGGCATGGAATCTGAATGACCGCGTAGATCTCATCGTTTCAAATTCGACACAATTTGTTTCGTGGAAAACCAACACCACATGCTCCCAGAAATGTGTTTTGTCCATTTTGTCAAGTAGACAATTTTTTGAAAAAAATGCAGAACAACTCAGTTAGAAGGTTCACTAGTCAAAAGGTTTTCTCTAATGAATCAAGCAGTTCCAAGTGCACGATATCAATGGTTTATTGTGGCGAGATGTGATTGGTTGGAAATGTTGCCAACCACATGCTACCACGTGACCCAACTGGAGGCCGCCACATGGTAGCACGAGTGGCCATAAAATTTTGTTAAGGGTCAAACTGCACCGGACGTGGGTCACACTCCAGAACTCTCTCTGCACATCACACCAAATTACCAATACACCATGGGTGTTCCTTGTTAAATCTATGGATAAAACCATATTAAAATTTTAATTTAGCAGATGTTGGTGCTAAGGCCTAGCACTTGGCCACCCTCGTGCCATGGGACCACAGGCAGGGGGGCCTGGGAGCGAGGCCCTAGTCGTCCCATTGTAACCATAACATAAACTACCATGGTAAACCCGCATGTGACACTGCCTCCTGGTTGTTGACGTTGTCATGAGTGCAGACAGAGCCACAACCAAACCATTTCAATGTCACCAACGGACCAATCGTTGGTGGTCAGTTAACTGCCCAACATAATATTTTATATAAAAAAATATCAAGGCAGAAAAAACATATGACTTGATTTTTCAGACTTAAGGCGTTATTGGGCGAATTAAGGTTCCAAAAATTTCGTTCGGAATTTCGGGAAATTGCTGCCCAGTTAGCCGAATTAAGGGCGAAATTGTAGGACCGGTTTGAATTTTGGGGAATTTGTGGAGTAGTTAGTAGGAAAACTAGGGAGGCTCGTAGCATCTCCAATTTTTGACCAATTTTGAAAAAGAGGCTAGATAGACCTTTTTGGGCATTCTTGAGCCTTTGGAGCAGGTTTCAGAGTTGTTTGAGCATTGTAAACGTATGTAATCACATTTTTGAGAATAATAGAAGAGGGCCAAGCCATTGGGAGTTGGAAAAAGGAGATGTAACTCAGGAGTGGTGAAATCCTTCATCATGTGTTGTTGTGATACTGTTTTGGTGATGTTATATGTTGTTGTTTAGTGTTTTTTTAATGCTAATTTGTTCATGAAATTTACATAAAACACACAAAAACTCATGGTTAAACTTGAAATTTACTCCATAAATCCTCCAGAACTTTGTTTATATTTTGAAGAGGAATTTTTATTATATATTTTTGTTTAGTGTTTTTTTAATGTTAATTTGTTCATGAAATTTACATAAAACACACAAAAATTCATGTTTAAACTTGCAATTTACTCCATAAATCCTGAAGCACTTTGTTTATATTTTGAAGAGGAATTTAGCACAACAAAACTGATTTTCCCATTCAGATCAAGTTTGGTATCAGAGCACTAGGTTTAATTGTGCAAGGAGGATTTTATTGTTTTGCAAGTGTTTAAATGCTTACAAGGTTGAAGCTCAAAAGAGGAGAAAATATGCTTGTGGGTGCATGATCTCAAGTTGGGACAAGGAAAAGGAGAGCAAGATTGCCACAATGTCCACCACAAAATTCACCTCTTATTGTACCTAAGGCTTTAGTAAGTATGTCTCATGACGGAGGAAATGATAACATGACAAAGGATGAGAAGAATTATAGGAAGAATTTCTTTGACATGACAGAGATGGTGAAAATCCTCTATGAAGAGAGGAATACAAGGTTTTAGGGTGAAATCTCCAGGCCTCTAATAGGAGAGGGTTCTCCAGGAGGAGGAGGTAATGTAAATGGTGATAAGCCACCATATACTCCACCATCATCATCACCACCATCTTCACCTTCCTCTTCATCCTCTTCCACTACTACAAACCGTACTCATACTCATCAACATACCTCAAAAAGAATTGGTAAAACACTCCTATTAAATCTTGATATAAAGTTTTAGCTACCTATGTATAATGGTGAAGTGAATGCAGAGAAGCTTGGAAATTGGGTTCATCAGTTGGAGGTCTACTTCAAGATTCAAAAGCTTCAAGATGATGATACAAAGATTCAACTAGCTTCCTTCAGAGTGGAGGGTGGAACACTTGCATGGTGGGAAGCCAAGACATAAGATGAGATAAAAAAACATGGTAAGATCACAATATCTTGGTCTTATCTCATTTCTGCAATTAAAAGAAAATTTTACTCTCTATCATATATGCAGAAAGCCATCATGAATTGGAAGAACTTTAGACAACTTAAAGGTCAAAATGTGCAAGATTACATCCAAGAATTTAGAAGAATGTCTCTTATTTTAGGTGTTGATTTGCAATCGCAAGACACATTTTTGAACTATATATGGGGTTTACATAGCTACCTAAGGCATACTATCCTCACGTTAAATTCAACTAGTATAGATGAGGTTTGTGTGCAAGGCACTCACCTTAAGTTAAGAGGGAAAAATATTCCAGAAGAGGGTAAAAAGAAGCCATTTAAGGGTGGAGAGAACAGAAATGGTTTCAAAGGAAAAGGAAAGAAAAATGCATTCGTTAAAAAGGAAGGAGAGAAAATAACATGCAAACATTGTTCCACATAGGGTCACGATGAGGACCATTGTTGGAAGCTTCATTCAGAGATGAGGCCCAAGAAATTCAACAACAAGGGGAAACAAAAAACAACTGCAATTCCTCAACAGGATTTGGGATCCGATTCCAGTGATGAAAATAAACTTAAAACCATAGGTATGAAAGGAAAATAATCCATTGCTAGCACTAGTTCATCAAATTTTCACACTAGTACTCCAAATGAAGAAACTCAGATTGAATTATTCCATGTGAGGGTTATTACAAAACATACAAAAATTGACAAATTATTTGATAGTGGGTGTCAAGCGAATTTGATATCTGAATACTTAGTTAAGAAACTTTATCTTGAAACTATTCCACATCCCAAATGATTTCCATTAGGTTGGATATGCAAGAACAAAAATTTATAGGTTACATGAAAGGGTGTTCTTCGGTTTGCAATCACAACAAACTTTATTGACAAGGTTGAATTACATGTTGTACTACTTGACATTGTAGGAATTGTTTTGGGCATTTCTTACCTCAATGATAGAAAATCCATCTTCTATCACAATGAAAACAAGTACCACTTGTTCAAAGATAGTGTGGATTATATTGTGAGATCTCATCGCAATAAACTAAATCTTTCATTAGTTCATGCAGGACAAATGAAAAGACTAGTGAATTCAAGAAATAATTTTGTGCTTCTAATGATTAAACCAAAGAATGATGTTGATTATGAAGAATTTCGAGGTTGTGATAAAAAAATGAAATATGATTTTATTGAACTGATTAATAAAAATAATGAGATGTTTCAGGAACCAAATGGATTACCTCTCAAGAGGTGAATCCAGTATGAAATACAGTTGCAACAAGATTGTCCTCTTCCTAACATTGGCATGTATAGGATGTTAGTGATGGATAGTGATGAAATCAAAAATCAAATTCAAGATTTGTTGGACAAAGGGATCATCCGACCAAGTACTTCTCCATGTAGGTTACCTAATGTGTTGGTGCCAAAGAAGGATGGAACATGGCACATGTGTGTGGACTTCCGTGCATTGAACAAAATTACGATAAAGAACCATTTTCCACTTCCTAGAATTGATGATTTATTAGATCAATTTGAGAATGCAAATTATTTTACTAAATTGGACTTAAGGAGTGGCTACCATCAAATTAGAATTGTTGAAGGTGACATTTGGAAGACAACATTCAAGACAAAATATGGTTTGTTTGAATGGCTAGTTATGCCTTTTGGTTTATGTAATGCTCCTGCTACCTTCATGCATGTGATGAATGATGTGTTGAGGCCATTTCTTGATGAGTTTGTCAGAGTCTACTTAGAAGATATCTTTATTTTAAGTAAATCACATGACGAACATGTCATACATGTAAGAAAAGTACTTTATGTCTTAAGGAAAGAACAATTGTTTTTGAAGATGTCAAAATGTGAATTTGGTAAAAATTCTTTGGTGTACTTGGGGCATATTTTTGGAGGAGGTGAGTTGAAAGCATCCTAAGTTTTGGGATGAACAATTGCATTACATTAAACATGCTTACAACCGTGCAAAACAATCCTCTACACAAACATCTCCATTTGAGGCATGTATTGGATACTTTCTTAGATCGCCATTGGATTTCATTTTTGGGAAGGATGTTTCTATTGATGGCCATAGTGACATAGAAAAAGCCAAGAACTTCATAGAAAAAATTGAATTGATACATCAAATAGTTCAAGATCAACTTGAAAAGAACTAAGGCAAGTACAAAGAAAGACACAACAAGCATCGTGTAGATCACAAGTTCCAATTTTTTGACGAAGTTTGGCTTCACATTAGCAAAGAGAGGCTTCAAAGGGAAGGTAAAATAATGAAACCAATCTGTTATGGTCCTTTCAGAATTTTGGAAAATATTGGTGACAATGCCTTCAAGTTAGACTTGCCTTTATACATCCAAATTTACTCTGTTTTTATTGTTGAGAACTTAAGGTTGTATGAGCTTTCTTTGATTTAATATCAAGGAGAACGTGTTCAGATTCTTTCCATTGATGATTTTTCTCCGGAATACCTTGATGAGCTTCAACGAGACACCATTCTTGATAGTAGAACAAGGACATCAAAACGAGGGAGTGTAGAATACCTTCGTGTGGGGTTCAAAGGAACAAATCCAAACAAGGCCAAATGGATCGAGTTTGGAAAGGTGAGGGAGTCGTACCCTCATATGCTGAATAACGGAAAGTGATATTTTGGGGTCCAAAATCTTCCAGTGGAGAGGAGTGATCAGGTGCTCAAAATTATGCTAAAAATTTAAAGTTATCGGAATAGTGTTGAACATGAATGACATCATAGATTCAATATTTTTAAATCTGGTGCAAGTCCTTTCGTGGAAAACCGACACCGTATGCTCCTAGAAACATGTTCTATCCATTTTGTGAATCTGAGAATTTTTTGTAAAAAAAATGCAGGACAACCTAGTTGGTAGGTTGACTCGTCAAAAGGTTTTCTCTTGCGAATCAAGTGGTGACAAGTGGCATGATATCAATTTTTTGTTGTGGTTATATGTGATTTGTTGGAAATGTGGCTAACCACATGCTGCCATGTGGCCCAACCAGAGATCACCACGTGGCACCACGAGAGGCCACAAAATTTTGTCAAGGGTCAAACTACACTGGACATGATTGAAATCCATACCTCTCTCTGCACAATGCACCGCATTACCAATACACCGTGGTTGTTCCTTGTTAAATATAAGGTTAAAAACCATATTAAAATTTTAATTCGGCAAAGGTTGGGGTTAAGGCTTAGCCCCTGGCCACCCCCGCACCACGGGACTACATGCAGGGGGGCTGGGGGCTAGGCCCTAGCTGCCTCATTTTAACTATAACATAAACTGCCATGGTAACCCCACATGCGACATTGCCTCCTAGTTTCCAATGTTGCGGTGACTGCAAACAGAGCCACCACCAAACCATTTCAATGTGACCAACGAACCAACCGCCAACGATTAGTTAACCATCTGACGAAATATTTTATATACAAAAATATTAATGCACCAATACCATAGGATTTTATCTTTTGGACTTAAGGTGTCATTGGTAAAATTAAGGTTGCCGCAAATTCTCTTGGAATTCCGGGAAATTATCGCCCAGTTAGCTGAATTAACGACGAAATTGTAGGATCGGTATGGATTTTGGGGAATTTGTGTAGTGGTTAGCAGGAACACTAGGGAGGCTTATAAATTCTCCAGTTTTTTTACCAATTTCGAATCAAGAAGAGGATAGACAGGAATTTTTTGGCATTCTGGAGCCATTGGAGCAGGTTTTAGAGATGTGTGAGCATTGCAAATGTATGTAATCACAATTTTGAGCATAATAGAAGAGGGCCAAACCATTGAAAGTTGGACCAAGGAGACATAGCCCAGGTGGGGTGAACTCCTTCATCATGTGTTGTTGTGATACTGTTTTGGTGATATTCATGTTTTTTTATGTGTTGTTGTTCAATGTTTTGTTAATGTTAATTTGTTCATGAAATTTACATAAAACACATAAAAAATCATGGTTAAACGTGTAATTTTCTCCATAAATCCTCAAGAAATTTGTTTATATTCTGGAGAGAAATTTAGAACAACAAAACAAATTTTCCCATTCAGATCACATTATCTAAGACTAATCTTTGAGAGAATGGATATACATTCCCTAATTATCACATAAACAAGAGGTTAATCTTGAATTTACTTTTGTATCTCAATGAAGGTTCTCTAAACAAAGGGAATACCTCCTCCTGTGTGACTTCGATTTTCTCTCCCTCATAAAGGATTTTCAAACTTTAAGAATTAAATCTTCATCACTTTAAAGAAGTAGCCTTGTTGAATATACCAAAAACATAGTAGGATTCTTACATTGTGGACAAAATCAAGTACATATCTAAGGAAATTATTCCTCTATGGATGGTTAACAAGTTAATCAATAACTACAAGAAAATGATTCAACCTATATATTTAATGATCTTTAGTCATCATCTAAAGAGTTTAAGAATAAAATAAATTCCAACCTAAGTTCTAAGTATATGGTAAGCTTTTACTTTATAGGTTCTATTATTGTAAAATTTGATAACAATGAAAGTTGTGGAAAGGTCTTGGTGGAGGGACTGTCATTTTGGGGAAAATATAACCTCTTTTTAAAGGATAGTTTCTAAAATTGAATCCATATTCAATGTATGTATTGAGTCTAGCTTTGATTTTGGTTTCCCTTTCATCCTAGAGATCAGAGAAAGACATGCAATGTATTATGACTTTTTTTATGGTTTTTAGAAGATTCAGAAGTTACAAATTTCTCCAGTTTGTTTTTTTTTGTCCTTCATCTCAAGTGCCATTGGCCTTGCCTCGTTGGATGAAAATGTGAATGAGAGCCTTTCCCCAATGACAAAGCAAGGTCAAATTGATGTTGAGAATATCTAAATCCATCTGTAGTGTTAAAATCTAGAGACAAAAGGGTATTGAGAATTTTAACGTTGTAGATGAATTCAAAGACCCCTTTATCTCTAACTTTTAACACTGCAGATGGATTGAAAGACCCTTGTAGTGAAATGAAGCACTCCAGTATCAAAATTGCAATTTTCCATTTCCAGAGTGAAACAATTAAAAATTACTAACATAAATGACTAATTCATATACTTGTTGTACTTATTATTTTGTCATATTTTTATTCTTGGACTATAGTAGTCATTTATGTTAATAATTATTAATTTTTTCACTTATTATCTAGTGATATATTTTAGTCCTAGACTAAATTAGTCATTTTAGTTAGTCACTTTTAGTTTGGTCACTTATTATCTAGTCATATATTCTACCCCTAAACTAAATTAATCATTTTTAGTTCGGTCACTTAAAATTGTTCAAATTTAGTAGTAACTCACTTGAAATAATTCCGGTGACTAGCTTTTTTAGTCACCTAGTCACTAATTTCATCATTTTCTACTAGTGTTTAAGATATTATTTATGTTTGAAGAAAAGTCTATGGGAAATTGAATTCTTCAAATGATCATTTTTAGATCATCGCCTTGGTTCTCTACTAATAACCATGGAAAGTTGTTTCAATCTCCATCTCTATTTGATCATATCCCACTTTTCATTGCATGATTGACTTCCATAATGTCATTACACATTTTGAGTTTTTTTTTCTTTATCCCTCCTACTGTCTATGATTCGCCATGAAGCTTATGTCACATTTTTCCCAATATGCATTGAATAAAAAAAAATGATCTATTTGATCCAGGAAGATATTGCATCAGTTCAGATCGATAGGGAAGTCCAATATCATCTTCAGTTTCTCCAGTGTTTCGTATGAATGAGAGTCTTTAGTTCTTCAATGATCCGATGAAATCTTCGATTTATTCTATGGTGCAAGTTCTGACATTCAAAGTATAATTTCATGGTTAAACATGTTCATGGTATTAAACCTAAGGTAAGGTGAAAGTGGTGTTTAAAAACCATGTAATAATCATCCTAGTCTTAAGCCTAAGTGGTGTAATGTTGAAAGAATACATGGTCCTAATCCTAAATAGTTAAGACCTAGCACAAATGGTGTTGTTTTAAACTATGTTCAAAACCTATGGTGAAATAAACCTTTTAGACTATGTAACAAAACAATATATTAAATAGTTAACCACAGCAGGTAACTTCACAGAGGGCGGAGTTAATCACAAAAATATGAACACAGTCGGATATCAGGTTGAATGCAGCGTAACCATCGGGAAGACCGCAACTGCCAAGGGTTTAAGAAAGTTGTCACATAGTTGCAGAAACATCAGAGCTAACCGCCTAGGTGGCAGCCAGTGGTTAGACCGCCCACCAGTCACATGCCAAACTGTTCATCGTTCCACCATTTAGCCAGACCATCATGGTCTATTTTTATTATATGGTTTACTTTGGGTTTGTAATTTAACGTGCGCTATGTTAAAGTTATCCACCATGTCACCTAATTGTAAGGTGTTCCACTCCTATACAATCGAGAACCTAGTCCACTTAAATCCACTCAACCATATACCATTTTTGGCCCAACTGGTTCAACATGAACCTAGCCTATAATTATAAAACTACCATTGCTCATGATGATGAGAAAAGAGTGATTTTGAAAGCTTGTAATGCGATTTCTATAAGAAAGGAAAATTTTCTTTTAGGTGTATCTTGGTCGTCCGGAGGCGGAATTGGGTGCTAAGAGAGGCGTTGGAAAGCTAGGAGAGACTGATTTTTGTTGACATTGAATAGATGTGCTTGCAAGCACATTCATTCTGGTGAATTTATGTGTAAAGACTTCCTTGGATCAATCCTTAATAAAACGGAAGCCCATCTTGAAAGCGGACCCGAAGACGTAGTCCACTAGGGACGAACTTTGTGATCAATATTTTTTGTCTTCTATCTCCATTATTTGTTGCAAATTTATGTTTAAGTGTGCTTCTTAAGTTTTGGATTAAGTCGTAAAATCAACTTCCTTCCTTCAGTCTTCCACACTAAGCGATCAAGTTAGCAATCAATTCACCTTGGCAAATATTCAGTTCTACTTCAGTATTATTTCAGATCTATTTCACATCACTATTCTTAGGTTCTCATAGTAGGGAAACCTCCTGAATTGAGCAGGATAAATTTTCATTCCTTGTGGAATCCCATCATGTCCTTTACAATGACTTATATTATATTCCAACTTCAATAGGTGGGGTGTCATGGTTTTAATCTAGACTATTCTTTCCCATTGAAAATATGTTTTTTAGTAGCACAATACATATGGTTCTTAGAGAGGAATTTAATACATTCATCAAACCCTTCCTTTCCTAAATTTGTTGAACGACGCAATTTCATCTTACGACCACAAATTAGACATGAAAATTTACCATTTTTTTAAAGTCCTACTTGATATGGATTAATCTCAATTATAAACATAGGGATTATTTAAAATACATTCCGGATATGATATAATTGAAACAATTATATACTGTTAAAGTGCAATGGAATGTTACATGCCACAAAAATGTTTTAGTCCTCGGGCATCATGAATTGTCAATACAATTATTCTGTGGAATTGAAATTATTTTTTCCTAATTGGTTTACAAATTTCATACATAGTGATTCCAACCCATAACATTAGTAACTTGTCAAGAAGAGGATTGATATATACAATCATATATTTACCTTGGTACTTACTTAGTAGTTATTTGAAATTACATGTAATTAATACCATGGTATGTATGTATATAAGTAAATAAAAAATATAAGATTGTATTCAACAAACAAGACAAAATAAAATATTACATGTGAAAAATTAATGAAATAAATACCTTAGAATATCATTGTTGACATTATATGCTCCCTCTTTATCGACATCCAGTGAGGAAGACTATTATTGATAACAAAAATTGGCCATACCGATTAAATAGAATTAATATTTCCAAATGGATTAACACCGTCAGTTGTTAATGAAAGCCTAACATTACGAGGCTCATCTTTAAAATGCGGTCATTTTTCCTCAATTTCCCTAAATGTATAGCCATATGAGAGCTTTCGAAGAAAACCATATCCACTTCTTTTATGTGCATGGTAATCCATAAATTGTTCTATGCTTTCACATCTGAACAATCACTACAAACTTGGAATTATGAGAATATGACGAATAATATTTTGATGCACTCTTTTTGTTAGTTGATTACTTAGATATCTACTGCTTTGACATTGCGAATAATTTGTTTTTGATGCATGTTGTCAATAATATATAATATGATCATTAGGACATGCATCTATAGCTTAATGCTCCATTCCAATTTATTTCATAATGACATATAAATCTCCATATGCGTGAGGTAACTTATTTGAAAATCGTAATAGAAATTCACCTATCAATCCAGGACAACATAAAAAATCACTAGTTAGTGTTAATAATATTAATCTTAAATATTTCATTCTTATTTTACACATTAATTGACACTAATAAATAAGGAAAAAAATCAACCTTTCATGTGATGAAAGTTGAAACATATTACATTATACCTTAGGATTTGTGTGATACAAGAGTTTGAAAAAACATTCAAAACCTTTAAGTTCACAAATAATAATGTAGCAAAGAGAGTATTTTCTATTGGGCCTTCATAAAGTGGTGTCCCTGCCTTCTCTAGCATAGGTTCATCACAAATAGCATCATTGTTTTCATCACCGAACAAGTATTGGATCAATTTATTTGTCCCATCATCCTGAACTATGTTATTATTGTCATATTCTTCCATAATATCATTATCTTTATCTTCAATATTCACTCCATGTTCCTCAAGTTGTAGATCATCATTTCTAGTACCACTACTTGGTGCTTTCAAATCATAGTACCTAGAGGGCCACCTTGACTTTATAATCATTACAAACAATCACCCGAAATTAGTTTGCAGGAAAATATTATAATAATAATTTTTTTACAAATACGATTAATATAAGGAAAATGTATATAATAATTCATAAATAGATTACCATCAAATTATATTCTCTCCCTCTTTAAGTGTGCCCATTATTCTACAATTTCTATCAACTATAACATATGGAATCCTTTGTGGACGCGTGCACCCAAAAAAAGTGCAAGAGAAATAACATTTCCCATCATCGACCCCTGACCAATTATATCTCCATCTAATGTTTTTTGACATTCTTCCCAACCAAAAAACATTATGGGATGATTATGTTATAAAATTGAGTGGCCATGTAAATAGATCTAATTTTGTATTTTTGTAATGCAATTGATATATATAAAATAAAATTTGTTTTCCCTATGCCCTATTAATATATATTGTAGGATATTAATAGGGAATTTATAATATATATTATGTAATCTAATATTGATTTTATTCACCATTAATATAAGTTTTATAAAAAAAATATGTTTTCCCTATGTCATTAATATACAAAACAATTTTTTTTTCTTGCAAAAAATAATTTATAGCCTTCCACAATTATTGTACTTATAGCAAAGGTGTCGCAACTTCTCTTACATGCGGCATACTTATATATTTATTGATCGTCGAAATTCCTATGTTAGTTGACTAGTCAAAGTCAAAGGTGACCAGTCAAACAATTAGTCACATAATGATCACATTGCTTGCATCTAATGACAAACACCATATAAATAGAGCGCCAAAATGTAGATTCCCTATTCATCGTCCATCGGAATTCTGATGAACAAGGGTACTTAACAATTTTTTTTTTTTTGAAAAAATGTTATTTTTCGTGTAATTTGCGATAGTATGAGCTATATTGTCATTCTATATTGCTCAAATTTAATAACAGTTCATACTATGTAATAGCGAAGTTAGGGATGAACTGTTTTTCATTTTGTTAGAAAAAATATCATTAGGAATTTCTTCAGGACTATATATGGCTCCTTCAACTTGAGCATTAGACAGACCAACTGTAACACAATTTTTGAGTACAGGCTGTTTTAGTTTGGGATGTGCAGTATTAGTCAGCTGGAACGAGGTTTGGATTATCACAGATAAATATTCACTGTCATCTATTAAACTAAGTCCTTGGACTCCAGTCATTAGCTTCCAACAATCTTGCAGATGAGGATCAGTGAGACTAATAGCATAGTCAGGATAGATGGTTCCATATTGACAACCAGTGGACAAATTTCCCATAATAGTTCCTATACGGGCATGGTCATAAGTCTGATGACGGGTATCAAATACTTCAACTATGCAAGGGGTATTGATACCATGACGGAACAAGGGAGCAAGACCAATACAAATTCCTCCAAAATGAAGATAATTATATTTTTTATCAGCAACATACTGTCTAAACTTTTTGATATCATCTTTGGAAAACAAGTTTAGAGAGACCATCTGAACAGATGGACCAGAAATTTTGATAGTCACCTCCACTTCCTTTAAAAAGGATTTTGATTTAAAGAGAAAAGTTACGGGCAACTTATAAATATCTGTAGCATGCAGAGATGGGGGTTTCCAATTTTCAGGATTCTCAATGATTTCATGATCAACATCAATTTCTTCAGAGCGAGAAGTAACTTCATTAACGATTTTGCGATCAATGCTTGAGAAGGTACGTAAAAGATTAGCCATAACAGAATCAGAAACAGGGCTTTGATACCAAAAGAAGATTGTGGACTCTGTAACTTACTTGAATCTGAAAACTTGCTGCCGCTAATCGCACACACACACCATCCTAGGTGAGAGATACGCGAAACGTCTCCTCGATTGACTCGCCTTACAATCTCCTTACGTGATCTTGGTAAACTGTCCTCAGACAGGCGGCCTAGAAGGCTTCAAATTAATTCAAGCAAACTGTTACACCCCAGATTATGCCACAGAGCAGAGCTAAAGAGCTTCTGAACTCTACACAGGCTATTACAATACTGACTTTACTCGCTCACACTCATACACACACTTCGATCCCAATAACAAACTAAACACACCTATCTATACAAAATATGGAGATTATTGAGGGTCCTTGTCAGGCATTCCTGGCCCAGACGATGTCTGCTCAATATTCTCGAGTACAATAATTGACACACTAAAAATAAAGATACTTTACCATGATCCTTTTGGACTACGATCATGATCCTCTTGTTCACCTGGCTCAAAATCACTGGGGTACTCGGTAGGTGATGACGAGGAATTTGTACTCCTCCGATAAAGCCATTCCAAGTACTTGGATTCCCACTCACTCTCATCCTGTGCTTGAGCATCTTGATAGATGTCGACAAAAAGAGTACCTTGGTCTGTGGATTCCTTTGTTTTTCTTTTTTTGTAGATGCCTTTACCGTAGCGATAAACAATGTGGCTAGAAAATTCTCTAAATTTCTTCACATAACACCCATATACAAAAATCAATAAAAGTTCACATAACAAAAAAAAAAAAAAAACCACAAAACAATACGAAAAATGCGCTAAAATGCACATAAAAATTTGCTCAATGGACTACAATTACTAGTAAATTAGTAATTTAAATAAAATTGAGCAATTTATTGCTCACATAACATTCATAGACGTTCACATAGCACCCACAAACAAAAACCCATAGAAATGCACCAAAACCCACATCAAAATTCACTCAATGGACTACAATCCCAAGTAGATTGAATGTGTTCATAAACATAGTGACCATTATAGTTGGTAGCATAAAATTTTTTATCGAAGAGCTAACCACGAAACCACCAGGATGCGCAAATGCTCCGCAACAGTCGGCCAAACCGAAGCACCTCAACAAAGCTTTCCATGTCCAAACGCCATTGCAATTGTCAACCATACCACAACAACTTGCCAAAGCTAAGCAGCAACGAAGCCAAAGAACACGAAATAAATAAAAATACTATGGGGTTAAACAGAGAAAAAAGTGCAGAAACCCATAAGAAATTCATAGAGAGAATCAGTGAAAAACACATTTACCCTTACGAAAACTCACTAGAACACAAAACCTTCACATGTGCACCCTCGAACTGACTGAAACCTCTTATGCACAAAACCTTCATATCCACCTTCGCATTGATTGAAATATACCATGGTTCAATGCATATGAAAAAATCAACCATTTGTGTGTCACAAACATGGGGCAACATTGCATAAAACAAGAAACTATCAACCATTGTAGAAACCATGGTAAATCCCCCACAAAACGACCAGAACAATGACATAAACCCAACACTGCAACAACAAAATTCAAGTTGGAACAAAGGAGGTTGGTCAAATAAGTATTTGGGTGGCTGAGTGCCTACACATCGAGCCTGAACAACATTACATGTGGTTTCAAACACCTTCCAGAATACATGCGAAAAATGACATGGAAAAGTGTGCGAAAAAATGCACGATAATGTTCGCACCCACCACTACAGGTGGCACCACCGGTGATCAAATTTGAACACGTCAGAGCCCTTCAAAGGGTCTCTGGCACGTCAGAGAAGTGGGGAGGCAAATTTACCAGTCAAAAAAAATTTAATTTTGAATTTTTACAAGTTTTAAAAGAAGGTTGAATAATATTATAAAATTTTTTTAGAAGTGCTGTCCTGTCAGCGCCCGTCACAATTTTTTTTGCCAGTGGTGGACTGGACCGTGGACGGGTCACAATTTGTAATGGGTGTTGTGGTAACATTCGGCTGTTATGGTTTTATAAGGTTGGTAATAGGTATGCTTTGAGCCATGTTCATTAAATCTTATAGATGTATTTTGGTTGTTAATGGATATTAATATAGAAATTTCATTTTATGTTTAGATTGTTTTTTTAAAGTAATCTTCATTGATATTTATTAATCGTTGCACTTTTCTATTTATCCGGGAAGCGGGAATCAGGAATCAGGATGACCGTGGCAGCCTGCAGGGGGAGTGAGCAGAGAACTTAGAAGTGTCGCAACGAAGACCCGTCAATGGTCATGACTCATGACTCATAGTTCACTTACTTGTATGCGTGGCTGACTCATCACGACTCACTGATCAGTGGTCACTCCAGAGTCCAAGGTTGCAACTTGCTGGCAGCTGCGGCCTGCTTAGTGGACTGTGGTAGCGGAGCATTGAAGGAAGTTGGAACAACATTGAAGACAATTAATGGCATTACCAACTCCAAGCCGACCTTACCAATTTCCAGTTCCAAGTTATGACTCGAGTTTCAGACTCAGAGCTAAGGTTTTTCTTTTCATCGCGTTGAAGAAGAGAAGAACTGCAACCTGCAAGTTTGCAACCTGTAGCCAAAGAGCCATTCCTCTCAGTCTCACTGCTCAGGACTCAGGACTCAGAGCTCAACGATAAAATATTTTCAATCGGCTGCACAAACAACCAGGTACTCAAAACCCTTGAATCCGTCCATCTTTCAGGCCTATCTGTGTATACACAATTCCATATTGTTTATGTTCAGGAGTTGTTAGGGTATTTTAATTTGTATTTTTCAGAAGTAAATCATTGTATTTTATTTGAACGTCTTCTTTCATTCTCACACATGTGATTGTTCTGGTTCACACTTCAGCTTCTTGTTTATTTATATATGTTTTACACTTCGGGTTGCTATTTAAATCGGAACACTTCAGGTTGTTCTTTATATCTGAAACACTTTTTCATTTTCATTTCACACCAGTGACAGCCCACGGGAACGCTTTCGCTTTCATTTAATAACTTCCATAGTGTGAGATACAGGTTGATTCTTGATAAACTGGTTCACTCTTCTTTATATTTGAACACTTTCAATAGGCACTCAGAGTAGGCCTGAAGAAATTCCAAGGACATTCCAGGTAGAAAAACTATATATTGAAGTCGAACAGCTTGATATTGAAGGAATCATATTTTTTTATTGAAAGAAAGAGGCATATTGGATCGATTTAAATCGAGAACTCACAGAGTCGGTGCTCATGAACTGTTCATAGATGGGAATTTGCTCAGTTTTGGGCGTTTGTATATTAAGCAAACAGATCTACTGAGGCGTTTGAATAAGGTTGTGAGCAAAATTCCTATATATGAGCAGTCCATTACCACCGTCCTCGGTGAAAGAGTTGGGGGAAACCAGATGTTGTAATATCTGTCACAACTTCACATATGTCTCAGTCTCCCCCCACTAGTTTCCTTAAGCACAATCTGATTACAGCATAGATGAAGAATCTGATTACAGAAGTGAAGAAGTTTCACCATCTGAAGAAATTTATTTAATTAACTAGGAAGGTGTGAAACTAAAAGTCGCATTTCATTATTTAGAACGAGTTCTCCATAACATGGACACAGTTAATAGATGATGTCCACTTGAACAGAAACTATTGAAAGGTGCTAGATGATGTCCACTTGAACAGAAACTATTGAAAGCACCTTACTGTTTTAGGTGCAACCAAGATGGATGCAATTACCATCTCTCCGATCAAAATAGCAGCTGAAGAAGAGCAGACTTTTGCCTATATGTATAAGCATCATTATAGATTGAGGGATTGAATCCTCCTCGCACTACACAGGGCTGCTCTCTTTTTTAAAAATTTGGACTATTCCTCCAGCAAAGACCAGACTATGCTAATTTGTATCGTTCCAATTTTATCTGTATCGTTATAATTTTATCCAAGGTTTAGAAATAAATCTAGGCTAGTCACTATAGCAAATTTCGTTCATGTTTCCGCAGCTGTACTTGATCTTCTCTTTCTTTTTAGATCTCAGATTCTCTATCTCTGAGTTTTTGTCTCTAAGGCTACACCCCAGGAATGTTTAGGGTTTAGTTTGTGTGGCTCTTCCACGGAGAAATTCATCTGTTGGATGTTTAACGTAGATATAGGTAGATAGCTTGGCTTATACAAGTCTCTTGAGGCACTTTGAAAATCCAGAAGATCGGTTATCATTTCTTTCGACTTTGTTGTAATACAACCACTCTTAAGTTTGTGGATCCATTTTCCTTCGACTTTGTTGTAATACAGTCACTGAAGTTTGTGGATCCATTTAAATTTAACTTCCAATGCTTTTAATTATTGTTTCCATCTTTGATATTGGAGTCGAATGCCTATGAAATGAGGAAAGAATAACGATGGTTATTTATATTACTTTTGCTGCAAAATAGATAAGTGGGTGTGTCATGGAAAAGAGTTAGTGCGTTTTTCTGTGCATTTGAACGCTTCATCTAAAATTCATTCGATCTATTAGGTGCTTAATGCACTACAGGTATCAGTGCATTTTCCTTTTCATTTGGGACATTCATAGAACTTTCCTCAATCTATTAAATATGTAAGCAGTCAATATGGGAGGCGGACTTATGGTGGAAAATGGAAAGGTTATGATTGAAATGGAAGCAAAAAACCAGATGAAATGGTTTCTAAGAGGAGATCGAATTCATTGTTTTATATAGTTCTCTGCGTTAACAAAGATTCATCTGATGTGAGATACGCAATGCTTAAAGAAAACTGAAATGGCATCCTGACAAATGATCCAAAAGCCCATCTTTAGCTGAGAAGTGCCTCAAAATAAATTGCATTTGAAACAACAACCTGGGAATGGCTATACGGCAATCGATTCTCCATTCCTAGGAAATGCTGGAACAGTAGGATGTGTCATCTAACTACTCACAATATGCAGATGAGTTTTCAATTATAAATTTTGTTCATTCCTGAATCCTTTCCTATGGAATCGATGTTCAAATCAAAAGCAGGTTGTGATGAGTCAAGGTCTCTGGCCATGCTTCTCTTAACAGACAACAAATGTTCTACCAAGTCTCCGCACTCTTCTTCCTCCAGATACATCTTCATAGTCACTTAGTCATGCTTGCACACTTAACAATGTTTATAACTGAACTGAGGTGTTCTTATGGCAGCAAACTCAAATAATTCATGCCACTATTGCAAGTTGCAATCTGTATATGGAGTCTAAGAAAGGTGGGCACTGCCATGAAACTTGAAAACTGTGTGGGGAAAGATGCATCAAAATTTATTTCTGCAATTTCAGAAATATATTTTCCCGTTTGTGTAATCAGAGATTACGCCTGCACATACCAATACCTAATTTAAAGGATCCTTCGGATTCAGATCCGATTAGGACAGTAAATAATTGAATCAGGTTGATCCAGAGTTTATGAGGGTTTATTCAGTCTCTGGTCTTTATTATTAAAATGTTTTTGCTATTTTCTCGATACAACCAAAGTCACGAGTTCAATTCTCGTGATACAAACAAAAAAAATGTTATGCAAAATTGAACTCTGAACCTTGCATTATTTAATTAACTCGAAACTTCTTCCAAAAGCTTGTAACGACGGACCTTTCCTCTAACAAGCCTGGAAGTGGAGGTCTCATGGCTACTGGGAATTTGTAGCCGCTGCTTACTGTCAAAATCCTCTTTGCAACTCAGCGTCACACCCTTTCTCACAGATCGCCCCTCTCCCCTTTGTAATTCATTATGAATTCTTTCATTTCCGAGAAATTTGGAGTGGGACTGCCCTGATCGGGCCGAAACTTTGGGATATTGAAGAACTACATTAGTACTTGGCCTTTCTACGCTTCCTGTAGATTTTTGTTTTTTAATGGCGTACTGATCATGGACGGGGCAACTCCTTTCGCAAGAAGACTTTTTCTCATCATTTAGTTAAAGGCTTTTTGGCCAGCTTTAAATTTAATTTACCACTTTTCAAACACCAATGTTGTGTACGATAGGACTGTTTTAAGATACATGTGGGCTGTGATATACGCAAAACCCTGAATACGATTCGAATTTTCAAAGACATAAGTTTTATATTTTCTAAATGATTCCCTCAAAGTAATATTTCTGAAATCTACAATCTTCATAGACAATAGAACAATTTAAGCAATGCAAGATGGCATGGAACCTCCTTCACTATTGTGTATATGTAAAAGTCTTTTATTAACATAAATATTGATGATTTTGTCTTTCTGAAAATGAAATGTAAAAATAATGTATTGTGGTCAATTGAAATGTTTTTTTTTTAAAGCCCTTCATCATGGAAGGGCGACATAAATATATGCCCTTCTAATTGAAATTAAGACCCGCCCTTCAAATTTGATCCTTGGTGCAACTTTCATTGTTGATGTTTTTCATATCAATGAATTGGCATCCAAGCTATCATTCGAGGTTGTGGAAGGAAAGGCGCACTACAACTCGCGTCCCTTCCCTACATAATGTTATTTCGACCTTGGTTAATTGGACTTTGGATAACACATTGAATATTGCAATTATTTCATGGATAACGGTGTTGAAAGGACTCAAATAAATTAAAAAGGTGAATAGAATTGAGATGCACTTCACAATGAAGTCTATTATTATTAGTCTTTTTTAAACAAAGATAATGGTAATCTATCATTATTAGCACAATTGTTAATTATTGTGTGTTTTGTTGTTTCAGATTTTCTTAATAGAACATCCAACCTTTCAGAGGTAATTCTACCTATCATGATGGACCAACACTATTACATGTGGGTGGTTTTAAGACAATACTTAAGACAATTTTCCAATCAATTGTCTCAACTAGAGACAAAAAGAAACTTGTGTATTGTCTTAAATATTGTCTTTAAGCAAGTGTCTCAAAATTAATGTCTTAAAAAGGTATCTATAAGGACAATATAGAACACATATTATTATTTTCTCTATAAATACATAGACATTATTTTCTTTTAAAAGACAACCTCATTTGTCTCTCTAGAGACAAATTCATTTGTCTACAATTTGTCTCTGTAGAGACACTTTCATTTTTTCTTTGTAGAGACAATTAATTTTGTATCTTTATGGACAATAACTGAGATAAAAAACATATTGTCTCTATAGAGACTATATGTCCATAATTCCAACTATTGTCTATTGTCTCTCCAGAGACAATATGAAAAATTATTTTAAAAAAAATAAACAAATCCTTTTAAATGTTATTTTAAGGTGGTTTCAACATTTAAGGTTCCCAAATAGTGATTTTAATTACCTTAAATCTTTGTTTTTTATGGAAAATAAAAAAAAATATTTTCCAATTTTTTTTAAAGCTAACAACATATTCATTTTAAATCTAAGTGAAAAAACAATTTCGAAAACTTAACAATTTCGGAAAGCAACCTTGAAAATAATAAGGCATCACACTTATATTCACTGAAAATAAATTTATGTCATTGAATTTGAACATGCAAGATCCTCCGTTGGAACTTCATTTCATGACATATTACGAGGCAAAATAAAAATGTACAATATTTCTCCATCCTATAAGAGAGTTTAATCTTTGACATATAAATAAAAAAGGTTGAATCAAATTAAATGCTGGAAAAATAAATTCATATCTATTGGTTAGCTTGACCATTTCAATACCTTTTTATAATTGGAATTGGCTTCCTTGATAAAAAAAAATAACAAAAATTTATATGCATTCGAATCTACAATTGATTGGAAAATTTACACATAATTTCAGTGTTGTCATTACACAAATCTGTGTTAAATATCAACCTCAAATAAGTGTTAAAAATCAGCCTGAAATCTGTGTTAAAATTCAACTTCAAATCAATTGTGTCATGGCACAGATATGTGTTAAATATCAACCTCCAATTGACTTCATAGCAAGCTGAAGTTGCAGAGAAATCCCTTTCACTAGTTTTTTTTCTGGTAAGTTTATTGTTTCTTGGAGGCACAACAAACCGCCCATCCTTCTTCCTATTAAGAATAAAATAATAAATTTATGTAAGGCAAGTTTTTAACCATTGTTCAACCATTTCAAGGGAGCTACTTACTGAAAAAAATAAATGTAGTAGTTCGTACTTGAAAAAAAAAGTATGCACCCTTAGTATTTCTTCATTATCACTTGCCTTGCGTTTCTTGATTCTCCAAGAGTGTCTAGTACAAACTCAAATGGCAAGGCAGAAAATATTTTATGGAATATCCGAAGACACTTTCTTCAACACGTTCACGTCTACTTGTTGTTAATGCTGTAAAAAAGCCCACAAATTTTAGAACCAAGAAAAAATTTTGAATGTCAAGAAGTAGCTTAAAAACAAACTATCAAAAGGAACATGTCTCAAATGAGTTTTCACAAATTAGTATTCGTTCCTAGGTAAAAAATTAATGAAATGTTGAATATTCATTGATACCAAAGAAAAGGTTAATTTGTAACAAATATATTAAACATGAGTTACTTCATGAACTTATCCATGAAAAATACAAACTAGTTGATCATAAGGGGGTTATGAAGAGGGGCTTTGTGGTTCTGGGTAGAGCTTGCCTCTTTTATGAACCTTGATATTTAAAATTCAATCCTGCTACCTTTTTCAGAGTTTTCAGAGGGAGATTATATATAATTAAATGGAATATTGTTTGGCATATATTAAAACACATTTTAAATCATCCTTCTCATAACTGTGTGTATATCAAACAGTATGGCTATGATTCTCGTTAATTAGATGGAATGAGTTAGATAGCCCGGTACATCTCTTTACATGGACAATATTATAATTCTTAAAGTTTTGAGAAGTTTAGATGATAAATGTTTTCGATTGTGTCAAGTTATAAATCTAATTTACTTATTATGTAGAGAGCGAAATGTTTAAAGTATTGAATATGCACACTAATAAATTGCATATTTTGACATCAAAAGGGAACACAATTATTTTTTCTAATGTTGTGTGAATCAATTTCGAGTTTGCATATTGATGGTAAAGAAAATATATGAGTACAATTAGAGTTTGCGAGAGATGTGCACTTGATATTTTCAAGTCCAAGGAGAAGGAAACATACATATTTTATTCAAGCTATTATAAAACTGGAACTTACTATAACCAAATAAGGAGTGAGTTGTTTGTAGCATGATGGTTTTCTAATGGCATTAAAAACTTACTGGAAATTATCCTACACCAAGTTTAAAGAGATGGTGAAATATGCAATAAGATAATTGCATATGGTGAACAACACCACAATAAAAATGACAGCAAAGTATATTCAAGCATTGAATACCTTTGTATTTTGATTGAAATTGTTAATTTGTAGATAGAGAAGTAGAAGAAATGGTAGAAATGATTACAACCAAGAGGGAAACAATAACATTCTTGGATGACAGAAGATCCCAATGCTAAAAACACTTGACAAGTAAACGAAGTCTTCAATTTTGCAGATTGATGATAAAGAAAATACACGAGTATAGTTAGAGAGTGAAAGAGATGTGTACTTGATATTTTCAGGTCCAAGGAGAAGGCACCATTCACCTTTGTAATATGGGGGAGGGGATGTTTATATCTATAAAGAAAAAAAAATATCACTCCTTGGTTATCATGATGATGAAGATGATGAGAGGAGAATGATGGAAGGTCTCATGGACTGCATGAAAAGTTGAGAACATAAGAAGAAATTGTTGAAAAGGAGTGAGGCTTGAGTGCCTTGCGATTTTAAAACTGAAAATTTTTATGTGAAGGCAGGTTTTGCAAATAATTAAAGTGGACAACCATTAACAACTATCATGAAGGAGGATGGGAAAGCATAATTGTCTCTAGGAAGCAAAGATAACGAGACTTCAACCAATGAAATAAATAGTAGCAAACTTGTAATAGTAAAAAGGAATGTGATTCCTGGTGTACTTTCGAGAAAGAACGTTGTAGATGCTAAGTTAATGGAGTTACCTTTAGAAAATTGAATTTTGCTAAATGACTGTAAACATGAGATGACAGGTGAGGAGAAAAATGTTTTCCTTGAAGGTAGAGACTGAGATCATCATATAAATAAAGAATCTTCCAATGAAGAAAAATAAAAAATCGAATAAAAACAATCAAAGGGAGTCCAACAAATGGTTGGAAATATCAACAATACCTAAAACATTATAAGACCAAAGATAATACAAGCAAAGGTGATTGAAAACATAATTAAATCAATCTACCAAAAGAAAATGTCCACCTAGTGTTTTAGAATCACAAACGAGGAAGATTAGAATCTGCATAAAGGAATGAATAAATTCCTTTTCCCCACCCATAAATGAAGGGACTAGAGCATTGTGTTCTGGAGGGATCCCTCGATCCTGCAAAGCAAACAAATTATCCTCTTATGATGCTTCTCGTGACTTTTTTATCCAACTCGCTTAAGGTATAAGCCTCTCTAATAAACTAAAATCTTTATTGTTGTGTCCTTCAAGCTTACCAGGAAAATAAACATTGAAATTGATGGGCTTATTTCCCAAGATGGAGTACAGAAAGAAAAATAATATGCATATGGCTATGCTGACACCTGCAGAAGTCAACAAAGCTGCAATATACATGGCTTCTCAAGGTTTTTAAATGTTCTTTCCTCTTTCTCATACCTAAAACTCAACTAATCTGAGAGTTAAAACAAAGGTCTATCTGCCAAATAGAAAAATAGAATAAACCTGAATAAAACAGACTATTGTTGGCAATCATGGAGCATCGTTGATTTACCTCAATGACAATCTATCTAGATAAGTTCCCCTATTAATTGGAAGCCACTTTGGAAACTGAGCAGGGATCCACGAAAATGAAAACCAGATTTCACAGATGACTGAAGTGAGCCATATTTCATATGCATCATTGACAGGATGCATTACATGATAATGAAAAATGAAGCCGATAACCACAAGCCAGAGTATGATCACCATGCAGGATGGATTTATCTTGCTGAAGGGATTAGGAAAATTTCTTGACAGAGGCTGCCTTGCTTCATCCATTATGTTCAATTCAACCCATTATCAAAACACCATGGATTGCATTAACAAATACAATATTGTACAACAATGCAATTTACCTTTTCAAACTAAAATAATGAAAACCAATCACACCAATAAAACAATACTCCATGCATACATTTCATTATAAACATTAAATGCACTGCAAGCCTATTCATTAAGCCTTAAGGGAAGCTTAGTCAAAATAAAAAAGGAAAAAAAAGTAGCTTGAAGGTTTGGGAAGAATACATTGGAAGATGTAGACCATCTGTTCCATTCCGATCAGGATACCAATTTTTTTCCCCTCCTAATGGTCCTCCTTTGTTTATCATGGACTGCATTTTTTCCTGCCTCATTTTCCAGCTTTCTACTCTTTCCTTCCATGCCATACTTCCATATCCATAAGTTTCCAAGTCCTTGGTTGGATCCATTGACCTGTCTTGGACTACAAAGAAGCAGTGGTAGAAATGTTAATAATAAGACAAAAGATAATACAAGATAGAGGTGATTGAACATAGTGAAATCAATCTACCAAAAACAAATGTCAAACTAGTGTTTTAGAATAAAAAACCCAGAAGATTAGAATCTGCTTAAGGTAATGGATGAATTCTTTTTCGCTTGCCCATAAATGAAGGGACTAAAGCATGGTGTTCTGGAAAGATCCTTGGATCTTACAAAGCAAACAAATTATCCAAGGATTTCCTTCACTTTAACCATGACTAATATTCTTATTAAAAACCAATTCAATTCATATAATACTTTGTGTAACACAACAATTACCAATTTAATTGCAAAATTAGTTAGGTGTCATATGTCATTTAATTTTAATGTTATTGTACTGATTATAAATTATACCTAAAAATACACAAATATGCTTGGAAGACGCCAACAAAAAAAGTGGCAGGCATGGCCAATTGAGTATAAAGTTCATGTTTTTCTGTTGGCAAGCCCGCATCATCGATTAGCGAACTAAGAAGAAGTGATACAACAACGATTGTAACCCCTGCAAGATCCTTGGAAGTCCCCAACACTGCATCCATAAGGAGAGGAACAAAGATGGCATCTGGAAAAAAATAAAATAAAATCAAATTGATGTTTGCTTGTTGCATTCAAAAGTATTGAAATTTTCAGAAATTTTCAATGCTTTAATAATAAAGTCTACACAGGGATTATTGTTTGTACACTCCTTTAATCAACCATGATCTATTTTCTTTCTTTGAATTTTCATCATGTTAATATGGAAATAATGGTCAATCTTTAATAGTATTGAGTTAAAGATTCTAAATTAATACAATTATGATTTTGCAGGAAAGATTCGTTAAGAGCTATGGATATAATGGGAAATCATATGAAAGTGTTCAAAGAGTTAGGTCCAGATGTCCACCTGAAACAGAAGCTAGTGCAGATGGCAGAGGAGGATTAATATTTACTGTCCATCTTGTAAAATCACCGGGAGCAGGAGAAATTGCAGGTTTAAATGGCTGCAAACAATTTCATGAAATGTTATGAAGCAAAGCTAGATGCAGCTGGACCGATAAATGTATGATGCATATCAAAATGTGAATAAACATAAAGAAAATATTCAAGATGTTAATCAAGACTGTGACTTACACTATATGTTGTAGGAAAGGGAGGAAAATCCACCCAGTTTGAAGTTGTTCCTGTAAGAGAATTTTTTTCTAGAGATGGATTTCAAGCTCTATTTGCAAGATCACAGTTGTTATCGATAAAGATTGTTGTGGAATTTGGATTAGATCTAGGATTTTTGCAACAATGATGCTACCAATTAATATTGTAGAAAATCACACTATATATAGGAATACATTATATAGTTGTTAGAATTTGCAATAGATTCAAGGTTAACTTTTATTGGAAAGAAACGAATTTAAAATCAAGAAGTCGTCTTTTTGAGGTTCTACAGAGAAAGTGAATCAAATTTAATCTGAAATGATTAGAAATGTAGAACCTCTGATTAATGAGTAATATGAGCCTGGAGTTTTCCATGGCAGGGAAGGCCAAATTTTGTTGGATGGCATCATTGATTTCAATAAGATTTTTAATATTCAGAAATGCAAGGGTCCGTTGAGCCTTTGTATCTCGACTATAGTCTTTAAGTTCCTCATTTTCCTTGCATGTAACCAACTAATCGATTAGATGATTAACAAAGGAGAGAAAATATGATATATGGTAGTGAAACAAAGTAGACATGAATATACCTGAAGTCGTCCAAGGTAAGAAGGTATACTAGCTAAAGGTGGACATTTGGACTTAAATCTTTGAAAATTTTCATATCATTGCCCATTATATCCACAACTCTTAACGAATCTTTCCTGCAAAATCATAATTATATTAATTTAGAATCTTTAACTCAATATTATTAAAGATTGAACATTATGTCCATATTAACATGACGAAAATTCAAAGAAAGAAAATAGATCATGGATTATTAAAGGAGTCTACAAACAATAATCCCTTTGCAAACTTTATTATAAAATCATTGAAATTTTCTGAAGCCAACAATCCCAATCTCTTTCCCTCCTTCAAATGTACATGTAATTCCCCGTAAAACAATGGGACTATTGGATCTATATCTAATCTCCCAAAATATCAAATATATTTGACTGAAAACATCATTAACCATTCAAATTTATAACTTGAACACAATCATCTTGTTAGAAAACACAACTTAGATACCTTCAAGTCTTGTAATTCCACCTTCCCGTGTGAGGGAAAATTATCTGGTGGTATGTGATCTTCTATAACGATCAACGCACTAGGAATGTGCATGTACTGCTTGATGATTTCTATAGAAATAATGTAGTTTGCAAGTGTACATTGGAATTGAATAGTTTTAACAAATGACGTGTTCAATGATAGACCATAAGAGAAGGCCATCCCAAAAAATACCGCACCACTTCAAATTGTTAGACATTATCATATTATACATAAAATCATCTAGTTACAGTACAAATCACCCACAATTGACATTTAGTTCCATTTTTCATACCAGGATTGAAGCTTCCCTTTGGGAATGTAACCATAGCAAGAGTAGAGAAGCAAAGAACAACTACATTTAACACATCCAGTCGCTTAATCAACCATTCAATGGCCGAGAAAATGTAGAAAAATGGGCTCAAATTTTTGTCAATAAGGTCTAAGTTATTCTTCAAGAACTGATGCTCAACCCTCTATGCCCTAATGGTCATTATTCATACTATGGACTTGCCAAAATAATTTGCAATAGGTGATTTTGTTGTACCATTCAGTCTCATCATTTATTTAGAAGAAGAAAAATAGTATTTCTGATTAAATTAAACAAACAAAAAATCAGTTATAATTTATCACAATATTGACAGTCAAGTAAAGAGTCTTCCTAGGAAACTTGTGTGAATTAGCAGTTCACCTGGAGTTGAAAGGCCAAATAAATGAGCGGAATTTCTACAAACAAAACTTTCCATTTTACAACCATGAATCCAAGATTGTTGTAAGCTTTCAAAGTAGTTGACATGCACAGGACAAAGCTGAAGGAATGTCTACATCAAGAATGCTGAAATATGAAGAAACCTGGAAAAGGAGGTGGAGAAGGTAAATGGCAGTATATTTCTACCCATTTGTATATTAAATTTTACTTTTTGGTAAAGTGCGAAATGGAAAGAAGCCTATAGCGATTAAATAAAATTCTTACTCTGCTAAGAATGTAGTACTCATACTATGCCTAATGTCCCTTTTTTATCTACTCGGTGTTTAAGTGTATTTCTGACATGTTTGATATGACTATTTGGCTAAGAACTTCATCAAACAGTTTTCCAATTTGCCTAAATACCAGAGTAAACCCCTCTTTGCAGCTTCTATTATGTTGCTTTAATGTTTACTGTTCGGTATTTAATTGTTTTGCAATGTTGAATAGAAAATCTGACTTGATATTACTGGTACTTGTCTTAATTCATAATGGTTATGAGCCTGATTTACAATAGCAACAAATAAGTGTATTCTTGCTACCTAGGATGTATATATGTTGTCAGTTGATAGAAAAATATCACCCAACAATGATATACAGATAGAGAATGAATACCACACTATTAGAAATGCTTGAACAACTCCATATAAATGTAGATAACGAGTGTCTTCCACAATATTGGTTGTTACAGCGTGTATATGGTCTTTATATCGATTGTATGGTTGAAAAAATGATGAATAACAAGTGATCAAGAAGAGGTAATGCCTAGAAATGAGAATGACTATATTTCCCTTCAGTGCTCACACCTCGATGTTGTATATGCAACTCCCAATGATATAAAATCCCTGTTGGTAATGTACACAACCCAATCAGGTATCCACACTTCCCAGGAAGGAAGTGAACAGTGCCTGCTTGTGATCTCAGCCACCCACAAGAATTTGTTGTGAAACCAGCTCCAAAAATAGAAGAAAAGAGATATCAACGACTTAGAAATAAGCCACTTCGAGTGGGCAACCTCCAATACATCACATGAATGAACAATTTTTGAATGATACAAATTAAAAAACCTCCTTTCTATATATAGGAGTTTGTGGGGCCACAGTGTAATCCTAGTGGGGCCACAATGTAATTCTAGCTGACCTAAAAATAATAATTTAAGGGCACAATAATAACAATATGGGGGTTACATGGGTACAACAATAACAATAATGTGGGCTACACTAACATAATAAGGGACTACACTATTAATATAGAGACTTAACAGAAGTTCACACCCAACAAGAGGTACCACGACCTCCCATATAGTATGAACACACCCAAAAATGTAAATTGGACCTCCAGATCAAATGAGGAGAATCTTCTAACATGATGGTCGGCCTTCCCATTGGAAACAAAAACAGTAAGCATTAAATTCAAAACAGGGATGATCTAAAAAATACTTCTTGACAAAAAAATCTTCAATTATGAACTATCATCAGGGAAAATTTTAGGGGCTAATATTCACAGGTGGGTTAATTTTCCATGTTTTTTCCAAAAAAAATATTCCCCAATTGCCACTTTTTGAAAACTGATTCGCCCAAATTTTATAGTATAAAATTATTTTACCCTAAAAATCGCCAAATATAAATTAATTAGAAACCTAAATATTTTAAAAAAAATATCATAATTTTTTTTACAATTTACATATTGGGGACTAGTAAGATTCGCCAAGGTTTCTATAGTTTAAGATAAACTTCCATCATCAAAATTTTCCCTGACTATCATAAGTGTACATAGGTATACCGTCTAGAAGATTGTTGTAGGAGTGTCATTGAAGGAAACTATTGTTATCTCAAAGTCCCAATATATTCAATTCATAATCAAGAGTCGAGGCATTATTTTTCTGTGGCACACATAAAAATATTGTTGCAGGAAAACAAAGTACCTTCAAAATTTGTTGTGTTCCACAAAATTCAAAATAGAAAGTATTTTCAAATTTTGTTTTGTTTCATACATAATTAGTTTATGTTTGGACCCTCACAACCTAGTGAACTCCATAGAAGATGGAGTGATGTACATTCAAGTTATTAATATTTATCACATCAATCATTTTTGTCCTCTTTATATGAAATGCTACTCTAATTATGGATGTCAATTGCTCATCACATTGAACACCCTCATCATTATTTTTGTCTCCCATTTTGCAAAAATTCAACAATGGTTTCTTGAAAAGGTTCAGGGAATGACAATTGAATGATTGTGTGCAACAAATGATTCATCATGTTCTTGTATCTCCACCTCATGCTCACTCCCAGATGTTTCACCTAATGATTTTGATTGTTGGGATTCCTATACACAACAAACTCTAACTTGTTAAAGTAACATTATAACTTCAGTCAAATTATTGCATAATTCATAAGATATTATATACAACTAACCTCAGGTTGATAACCAGTAATTAATTTTTCCCCTCAATCTATCATGTGATGTCGAAGACCTTGGGAACCATGTAATACAACATATTTTAATTGTTCCTATGAAGCTTATTTTTTAAATTGGTGAATCTACATTAATAGATATAATCATATTTATAAGGTATAATGACTAATAAGATAAGATTAACTCAACGTGACCATGATTATTTTCTCTAAAACATAAATTATAATAGATGAAAATATTCACTTAACATGCCATGATGAATGTTATTATATATACCAGAGCCTAATTTATAAGATCCAATCCTTTACACCCTAGCTTGGGTTGCTTTTGTTGTATCTTGAAGGCGTCTCTTACCTCCTTTTTATGTAGATGGCCTATAGTTTAGATTATTGCATACCTTCCTCTTAAACTTGACATATTTCATAAGTTCGCCCCATGCCACTTGGTCTTTGATCCAAGTTGGACGTCGATACATCAAGTTTTTTGTCAACTTTGACCTTAAATTGTCTCTTTTTCAGTGAATGTATTTACATGCAATGTCTAGAATAATTTCTCTATCAAAACCAGGATTACCAAATTCTATTACGACATCTTTAATTTTTTTTATTTTTTTTTAGCATTTGTTTGCTTCCTCCAATCCATTTGGATGGTATTGCCAAATAATTGTTTTGCACGACGAAAAATAATGTGATAAAATTTTAACCCCATTTCATCCGTGAAGACATTTCCTTCTTAAGTGAGCAAGATTGTTACTTTTTACATTCCTTTTGTAGTTACTGATGATTTTTTTGTAGTCTTAGGGGTTGAGGTATATGCCCTTATAGGTACATTAGGCACTTTGTGACTTATTTCTTTCATTTACAATGAAATTCTGGAACTGTTAAAAACACAATGAAAATATGAAACTACTTTCATTTATAAAATAATTATCCTAAATGTAACAAATGAAATTATAAAAAATTAAAATAATTTTACCTGCCCATTTGAACTAGGCCCTACACTCTCCAACAATGGCATTTACATAATTGAATTTGTTCGATTATTTCTTGTTTGATTTGAGCATTTTCAGGAGTATCTGGTAGGAGCCTTAACATTCTTGATTGCGAATCTATGAGACTCCTCAAAGAAACTTGTTCTAGTCTTGGCGGGAGAATTCTAACTGAACCCACATTTGATGGATTATTTATTAATTCTTATGTACTCCTAACATGAGCATGCAGGTGCAATTCAACAGGGATAATAGCAACCTTAGTATTTGATGTAGAGGGCATGTTATGGGGTTCTGGTCTAGGTGTCGAGGGAATAACATGACCCTCTATACCAACAACTTGTATACTTGTTGGGTCACCCTAGAAACGTCCCGCAAGGCACAAATATAAATAATAAGATGGAATAATAGATGAATAATGTTGAAATATGTAACTAGGTCAGGTATTCATACTAACATATCTAATCCTGATTTTATGTTATTTATGTAAAGAACAAAAAATAAAATCATTTTTGTTATGTTTGAGGCATGGGTTTCATGATCAAGGAATTGTATTTTAGTCAAGCTCACATTGTGAGCTCTTAGGATTGGTCATTGAGTCATTGTCATAAATACCCATTTGGTCATGTTACATATTGCATAGAATATTTTTATTTGAGTCAAATATAGTAAAATGACCCTACGGGACCAAGTATAAATGCTAAAAAAAAGTCAACCTAAGGACGACAACAAGTCAGCTCAAAAGGTAGTGAAATGAAGACCATGAAAGGAGAGATCGACCTAATTTGTTAGGGCATCACTCACACATAAGGAACTCTGAAATCACCGAAGGGTAGAACATGACAAGCGAGGCATATTACTCATACTATCTTTGGGTATATATATATATATATATATATATATATATATATATATATATTATGGATAAGGCATCATATATAATCAAAAAATAATTTTGAATAAGAAGAAAACAAAAGAAAAAAGGATGGCCAAAATATTTAGCAAAGAAGAGAAGGAATATAATAATTTTTTGAATTATGTTTTGAGCTCAACCTATTCACACATGCGAGAATGACAGAGGGTCATCTAATACAACATAATCACGAAGTTACAATTATCATCACTAACTGGGATTTTGGGTAAAAGGAAGTCTCCTTCTCAAGCCGAGTTGCGAAGGATGCAAGATAATTGTTTTATGAATAAGAAATCTAATAACAAATCAATGAAAAGAAGTTATGTGTTTATATTTTAAGAAAACACTGGTATTTATAAACCCTAATCTTAAGGTATTTGTTGTATGTGGTTTGGTTTCTAGGGTTTGTTGGATTTCTAGGGCATGGGATAAGCTCTAGAATGACTAACAGGGAAAAGAGTATGATCTAAGGTTTGAATTAAAGAAACCCTATAATGACCTCTTGATTACATAAACCTTAGAAAAGTAACTTGAAATCATATTTTTCTTTGGTTACTTGCTAAAATAGTATTGCAGGTACAACAAGTAAAAAAATTGATGGGTTGATCCATTGAAAGGCATGATGAAAGAAGGGAACTATATAAGACCTTAGACACTATTCATAATATATATGAATAGAAAGGAAAAATTTAAAGATGAAAGACATTTGCCATGGTTGAATGCATTTTAATAAGATGGCATCATGGTAAGCACACAAATTGAAGCAAGAGCTCATAGCTGAACTAAAAGTATACAAAGAAATAACATAATCAAGTAAAAGTCACCTCCATTGCTATGCCCTAGATTTCTCAACAAATAAAATAATCAAGCTCACGCAAATAGATGGTTGAATCTTACGTTTTTCATAACATTTAGGGGGCATAAATGATACCTGCATGCCAACATTTGATGTATTGACTGGCATAAATGAATCATGCATGCCAACAAAATGAACAATTATAAAAAACACAAATATTAATAAATATATAAAGTGAAATAAGTTAGTTAAATGCGCAAAAATATTGATCAAGCTTTAACACTAGCATAAGCTTAGATGTATTAAAAGGTGTTATAGGGGTTGGAATGAATTTAGAAATTTCCTGCATTCTAAAAGCATAAGTTAACATAATATAATAAGGAACATAAGATAATTGAACCTATAAAAGACAATATTCAAGCTTACCTCATGTACCATTATAGCAATGTCTTTCCCTCATGCATTTGTTAACATTTCCATAAAAGTGGTTAAGCTCATTGAATCCCCCAGTTCAAAAGTAACATTTTTTAAAAACACATAATAACATAAAAATAAGAAAATATGGATTTGAGAACATATTCTAGTGACATTAATAACAGAATTCAAGTTCACTAACACATGAACAATAACATACACAAATTTCAATTTGTTTAGATACATAAAAAAAAAAAAAAACATAAACAATACCCAATATGCAAAATATTTTTAGGTTTATAGTATTTTTTTTCTCTTGCCTAAGTGTTGATGACATAAAGTAAAGGTTTTCAAAATTTCAATTAAGAAATTTTGAGTGTGGTATATGAGATGCCTCCGCAAAATATATGTGTTTTTCAAGTAAAACTTTAAACATTCAAATTACTTAAGGTTCATTACAATTAGAAACTCAATACTTAACTTGTAAATATTTATTTATATTGTAGTGAATCCTTACAAATATCTTAAAATAAACATAGTGATCAAAAAATGTCATCTTCACATGAAATTTCCTCATCTGATGGCATAAATACCCCATCATTAATGGACCCTAAATCCACGAATATATTAATACCATCATTTTCATAGTTTTCATCACCTTCAACTACAGGTAAATTAAAATCAATAAATTCATCATCTTCATGCAATTTATGTCCATGTGGTTGCTCGTGTCCTTCAAAAACTTCAGTAAACTCATCGTGATCTTCGTATTGGTCATATGCATCATTGACATTAAAATTTTCATCATCTCCATCTTGCCTATGTATGTTTTCAGGGGGAACTTATGCAACTTCAAGTAAATCATGGTCCTCTAAATCTGGAAGGAATGTTACTCTTTGTCCTCTTAGATCATAATCAATCACAAATGACCAACCAGGTTGTTCTAAATTTGGAATGAGAGAGAAATGGTCACATTGACTTGGAAACACACAAGGTTCATAAGTGGCTTCAAACTTGGATGTATTGATTATATGGAATCCATTAATATGGAACAAGATAGTTTTTTCTTCTCCCACTTCGATAAGCTTTTACCATTCAATATGAAAAACAACTTTCTTTAAACACATAAAATCAAGATCTATAATATCCTCCAACACTCCATAATAGCGAAGTTTGCTTGTGCTTGATTGTCTATCATTTGCATGTGAACGACATTCCACCTCAAATGATGTTGAAACTCCACAATCATAAGTTTGTCTCTTTTCTTCAACTTTTCTGATGCGAAAATGATGACCAAAATTCCACATTCCTTTGTAATATCTGACCTAAATTCATAAAAATATTAACTAATTAGATTCAAGATATAAAATTAATAGACATTTTCTTAAATAATAATATGCAATATATTAATTTATATCACCTCCCCATTTATAGATCCTTTAATTAAATTCAATTGTTGTTGTGTCACTCCATCTTTCCCTTTTGTTTCCTCCTCTTCAATATTGGTCTTTAGCCAATTCCATGAGCATCCATCTAGCCACTTTATCTTATGTCTTGCAGAAAATCCTTGATTAGTGTTTTCACCATGTCTATTATATATATATTGGTCCACGCATTTTGATATTCTAATTTCTTTTGTTCAGCGTACTTTTCCATCCATTCCAACATAAAGTCAGAATTTTATGTAACATACAAATGTAATGCCTCCCATTCCTTGGCATCTACAATGAAAAATATATTTGTTCAACGAATTAATAATTATTTAGAGTCGTGTATTATAAAATTTAAGATAAGAATAACTACTACTAACATTTTGTATACCTTTTATCCTCTTTGAAGTCCCTTCACCGTCTAATTTTTCTCCTTCAAATGATTGAGATTGGTTATAATTCCATAATCACGGAGCTTCAAGATGAAATTGAGCTAAGTACTCACTCAAATGAACCATTGCCTAGAAAACCGTGTACCCCTCAACTATGGACCCTTCTGGTCGAGCCTTTTGCCTCACAAATTGTTTTAATAACTTCATTTATCTCTCCACGAGCCACATTGTTCGAATATGAATAGGACCATATTGTTCAATCTCTTCTACTAGGTGTACAAGGTAGTGCTATTGAGAATTAAAGAAGCTCTGAGGGAAGCACATTTGAATATCATAAATCAAAAGTGAAACATTCCTCTTCCAATACTTCAAATCATCCTAATGTATCTCTTTCGATGAGACCCACTTGCAAGTATTACCACGTATTACAATAAAGACATGTGCTTACTTGTAAACTAAAAGGAAAAACTAATATAAAGGCATAACCAATGATGCACTTCAAATGATAAGATTCATGGAAGGGTATGCATGATGGATTGAAAATACCTCATATATTTACATAATTTGTAAATAGTCAAAGTAACATCATGGTCAAAAGCACTTGGTATTGCTGCAGGTAACACATATTGCATGACCATTAAAAAATAACCATGTTCAAATATGCATGAGCTGATATTATCACTATACTAGCATGACCATTAACAAATAACCATATTGTTCGAAAATGCATGAACTAATATTATCACTAGGATATACAATTTTCTAATTTAGTTCCAAGAAATCTAACATGTGACAACGTTTCCTTTATTCAATTGTGCCAATCATGCATTTCTAGGCTTGAGAAGTCTGGTCCATCTCTTTTGAATAAGTTTTTTTAATGTCGCACCAAAGCGAGAAGGAAATATTTTTCCATAGTAGAAATGATGTTTTATTTCTCATTTGATGTAAAATTCCATGGAGCATGAACATATAAGTTGTCTTCATGCAACCACATGTTTGGCATGATATTGGCAACTATAAGGTCCTTTCTTAAATTTATTTGTTCTTCAAGGTTGGTTCCATTTAGATGTTTCCACAAGAACTTTGCCACATTTTCCCTGATGTGAATAGTATCCAACAGGTGGGCTATTGGCAATTTTTCATAATATTCTAATTTGTAGAAAATAGAGTCTTTTCATTCTTAGGTGAAAAAATGCCCCTTATATTTTGTCATACATTGCTTTCCACCTAGTAGGGTTCAAATTTATTGGATTCCTCATTTCCACTTCCTTTGCATTGAACTTATGTTTATCACGCACCCAATAGCGATGCTTTTGTGGTAAGAATTGTCTATACTCATCATAAACAGTTTTATTGAGATCCCTTGACTGCGGATGCAACAATTTTGGCCCACATGATGGACAACCATGCTTCCGCTTTGTTTGTAGCCCTAAAATAAGATTGGAAACCATATTTAGTAAATACTAAATGAACAAAGTAATTATAAATGTTATTTATAAAATAAATGTTACCACAACAAATAGAGAGCCTCGGGCATCCTGAATTGTCCAAATAAGCTTCACATGAAAGAGGAATTTTCTATCATTGACAGATCTTGATATACATCATACATATTTACACCATCCCATAATTCATGAAGCTCGTCAATGAGGGGCTCCATGTATACATCCATATCCTTTACTTGATATTTCCCTAAGTAAACAAAGAGTTTTTTATTAGGATTAACTAAATTAAAATATTTTTGTATAAGTTACAATGCAAGAAAATCTTGCTCAATTTAGAAGGAAAAATCTTGGAGGATGAAATGGGGTTAAAATTTTATCACTTTATTTTTCGTCGTGCAAAACAATTATTTGGAAATACCATCCAAATGGATTAGAGGAAGCAAAATAATGGTAAAAAAGAACTATTTAAAGATGTCGTAATAGCATTTGGTAATCTTAATTTCGATAAATAAATTATTCTAGAGATTTCATATAAATACATTCACTGAAAAAGAGACAATTTAAGCTCAAAGTTGACAAAAAACTTGATGTATCCACGTCCATCTTGGATCACAGACCAAGTGACGTGGGATGAACTTATGAAAGATGCCAAGTTTAAGAGGAAGGTACCCAATAATCCAAACAATAGGCCATATGTACAAAGAGGAGGTAAGAGACACCTTCGAGATACAATGAAAGCAACTAAAGCTAGAGTGTCAAGAATTCGATCTCATAAATTAGGATCTCGTGGATACAATATCATTCATCATGGCATGGTAAGTGAATATTTTCATCTATTATATTTTTTATTTTAGGCAAAATAACCATGGTCACATTGAGTTAGTTGTATCTTATTAGTCATTATACCTTATAAATATGATTACCTTTGTTAATGTAGGTTCACCAATTTCAAAAGGAATATTTAGAGGAATAATTAAAATATGCTTTATTACATGGTTCCCAAAGTTTTCGACAACACATGATAGATCGAGGGGAAAAATTAATTACTAGTTATGAATCTGAGGTTAGTTGTTTATAATATCTTATGAATTATGCAATAATTTAATTGGAAGTATAATGTTATTTTAACAAGTTAAATTGTGTTGCATATAAAAATCCCAACAATAAAAATAAACGGTGAAATATCCACGAGTGAGCATGAGGAGGAGATACAAACACATGATGAATTGTTTGTTGCACACAATCATTCAGTTGTCATTCTTGAACCTTGGCAAGAAACCATTTTTTAATTTCAGCAAATGAGAGACAAAAATCATGAGGAGGGTGTTCAATGTGATGAGCAATCCACACCCACAATTAGAGGAGTGCCTCGTAGAAAGAGGACAAAAATGATTAATATGTGTTAAATATTATTAACTTGAATGTGCATCGCTCTAGCTTCTAAGGAGTTCACTAGGTTCTCAGGGTCCAAACATAAACTAATTTTGTGTGCAACAAAATAAATTTTGAAGATTCTTTGTTTTTTGAATTCTCTGGAACAAAACAAATTTTGAAGGTACTTTATTTTCCTGTGGCACTATTTTTATGTGAGTGTCATATAAAAACAATGCCTTGACTCAAGATGATGAATTGAATATATTGTGACTTTGGGGTAACAATAGTTGCCCTCAATGACACTCCTACAACAGTCTTTTGGACTGTATGGCTTTGTACACTTATGATAGTTCATAATTGAAGATTGTTTTGTCAAGAATTATATTTTAGATCAGGCCTGTTTTGAATTTAATGCTTATTGTTTGTGTTTGCAAGAGGAAGACCAACCATAATGTTAGAAGATTCTCCTCATTTGATCTTGGGTGTGAACTTCTTGTGGGTGGCTGAAATCACAAGCATGGACCGTTCTCTTCCTTCCTGGGCAACGTGGATACCAAACTGGATTGTGTACATTACCAGCAGGGGTTTTCTACCATCTGGGAGTTGCATCTATATCATGGATGTGTGAGAACTTAAGGGAAATATAGTCACTCTCATTTTCTGGGCATTACCTCTTTTTGGTCACTTGTTATTCATCCTTGTATCAAACATACAGTCAATATAAATACCATATACATGTTTTAACAACCAATATTGTGGAAGACACTTGTTATCTACATTTCTATGAAGTTGTTCAAGCATGTCTAATAGTGTGGCATTCATTTTCTATTTGTATATCATTGTTGTGTTCTATTGTTCTAACAATTGGCAACATATATACATCCCAGGTCAGCAAGAATACACTTCTTGGTTATTGTTGTATATGAGGCTCATAACCATTATGAATTAAGACAATTACCAGTAATATCAAGTCATATTTTCTATTCATGTTTGTCATTGTTCTTCATGAACAATTTTGTGATCATAGTATATATATGTGCAAGTTGGTTTTTTTTACATTAAAGGTAATAAAGTCTTGTGGGGTCTCAACTCGTACACACATTGAAAAACATTGAAATACTAAACAGTAAACATTATATTAGCGTAATAGAAGCTGCAAAGAGGAGTTTACTCTAGCATTTGGGTAGATTAGAAACCTATTTGATGAAGGTTTTGAGCCAAATAGTCATATAAAACATGTCAAAAATACACTTAATCACCGAGTAGATCAACAAGGGACATTACACATAGTATGAGTACTACGAGCAGAGTAAGAATCTTATTTAATCGCTATCGGCTTCCTTCTTTCTTTTTTGCACTTTACCAAAAAGTAAATTCTAATATACATGTGGGTAGAAAGATACTTCCATTTATCTTTTCCACCTCCTTTCACAGGTTTCTTCAGATTTTAACATTATTGATGTAGACATTTCTTTCAGCTTTGTCTTGTGCATGTCAACTATTGTGCAAGCTTACAACAATCTCGGAGTTATGGCTGTTGTAACAAGGAAAGTTTTGTTTGCAACAATTTCGTTCATTTATTTGGCCTTTCAACTCTAGGCAAACTGCTAATTCACACAACTTTCATGGGAAGACTCTTTACTTGACTATGAATATTGTGAAAAATTATAAATGATTTTTTGCTTGTTCAATTTAATCATAAATACTATTTTTCTTCTGATAAAGAACTTATGAGACTGAATGGTACAACGAAATAACCTATTTCAAATCATTTTTACGAGTCAGTAGCAGAAACACTGACCATTGGGGCTTTCAAGGTTGAGGATCAGTTCTTGAAGAAGAACTTAGACCTTATTGAAAAAAAATTGAGCCCGTTTTTCTACAATTTCTCGGCCATTGAATGGTTGATTTAGCCGTTGGATGTGTTAAACACAGCTGTTCTTTGCTCCTCTTCTCTTACTATGGTTTCATTCCCAAAGGGAAGCTTCAATCCTGATATGAAAAATGGAACTAAATGTCAACTGTGGGTGATTTATGTTGTAACTAGACACTTTTATGTATAATATGATCATGCCTAACAATTTGAATTGGTGCAGTATTTGTTAGGATGGCCTTCTCTTATGGTCTATCATTGAACACACCGTTTGTAAAAAGTATTCAATTCCAGGGTACACTTGCAAACTACATTATCTATGTAGAGCACATCAAGCAATACATGCACATTCCTAGTGAGCCAACTGTTATAAAATATCACAAACCACCAGATAATTGGCCCTCACACGGGAAGGTGGAAATACAAGACTTGAAGGTATCTGAGTTGTGTTTTCTAACAAGATGTTTGTGATCAAATTATAAATTTGAATAGTTAATGATGTTTTCAGTCAAATATATTTGATATGTGTGCAGATTAGATATAGATCTAGCAGTCCCCTTGTTTTACAGGACATTACATGTAAATTTGAAGGAGGGAAAAATATTGGGATTGTTGGCCTTCAAAAAATTTCAATTATTTTATAATAACGTTTGCAGAGAGATTATTGTCTGTAGACTCCTTTAATCAGCCATGATCTATTTTATTTCTTCTAATTTTCGTCATATTAATGTGGACATAATGGTCAATCTTTAATAGTATTGAATTAAAGATTCTAAATTAATATAATTATGATTTTACATGAAAAATTCGTTAAGATTTGTGGATATAATGGGCAATGATATGAAAGTGTTCAAAGAGTTCAGTCCAGATGCCCACATTTAGCTAGTATAACTTCTTACTTTGGACGACTTCAGGTATATTCATGTCTACTTTTTTTCAATGTCATATATCATATTTTCTCTCCTTTGATAATCATCTAACCGATTAGTTGGTTACATGAAAGGAAAATGAGGAACTTAAAGACTATAGTCGAGATACAAAGGCTCAACGGACCCTTGCATTTCTGAATATTAAAAGGCTTATTGAAAGCAATGATGTCATCCAACAAAAGTTGACCTTCCTTGCCATGGAAAATTCAAGGCTTAGATTACTCGTTAATCAGAGGTTCTACATTTCTAATCATTTCAGACTAAAATTGATTCACTTTTTCTATAGAACCTCAAAAATATGACTTCTTGATTTTAAATTTGTTTCTTTCTAAGAACACTTAACCTTGAATCTATTTCAACTTCTAACAACCATCTGATGTATTCCTATATACAGTGTGCTTTTCTACAATATTAATTGGTAGCATCACTGTTGCAAAAATCCTCGATCTAATTGAAATGTGACAATAATATTTATGTATCACAACTGTGAGCCTGCAAATGGAGCTCAAACTACATCTCAAGCAAACAATTCTCTTATAGGAACAACTTCAAACTGGGTGGATTTTCCTCCCTTTCCTACGACATATAGTGTAAGTCACAGTTTTGATTAACATCTTGAATGTTTGATTTATGTTTCTTCACCTTTTGATATGCATCATACATTTATTGGTCTAGTTGTATCTAGATTTTCTTAGTAACATTTCTGTTTAAAATTGTAACTAGGTGGGTCTTCATGTCGACTATGTAATTATGTATTTATGTAAAGAAGATTTCAAAGATAATAAAATGTATTTTTGGTGCAGTTGCTTCATGGGTTTCATGAGCAAGATTTATTATAGGTCTATATAATTCTTCTTGTTGTCTATTAGGAATTATCTTCTAGATATAAGTGAAGTTAAGTGTCATATTCATTAAGAGTCTAGCCATCAATATGCTCCAAGATCTTGACAATATACCAGGAAAAACTGACTCTCGGAAAATGCAAAAATATGCTCTCTCAAACGCTGAATTTACAGTCCTTCATGTCGGCCTTCATTCATTAGGAAAGTTGGCCTAGAGGTCGGCCTAAAAGCTAGACAAATAACTGTATATAACCCAGTATTCTGCGGCTCATTTTGACACAATCATTGCGGCTGTCTCTATGATTTTTCAGTGGACGTTTGCGAACATCTCTGAGATTAAATTGCGGATATTTCAGGGATTAAATTGATGACAAATCTAGGGAACAATTGCAGATCAATTGCGGACCAATTTCAGGAAGAAGCAAGTGGATATATCTCTAATTACTGTGCGGACAAAAGTGAGGATATAGTGCGGATTACTAAAACAATAAATGTGGACCTAACACAAAATTACAGGAAGAAAGATTGCGTATAAGTGTAGGAGATAAAAACAACGTGAATAAGTCTGGATCCTTCAGTGATATAAATTAGAATAAGGTGCAATGCTAGGGCTACAGAAAAGCTGAAGATAAGTGCAGATATGTCTAAGATAAAATAGTAAGGAGAAGTTTGACTTTTTAGTGTAAGCTTCAAGTACAAAAGTTGCGGATTATAATCAAGAGGAGCAGGGTTATACAACGAGGCAGAATAACATTACAGTAAGGTCTATGTTTAACATAAAAGGAGGACTATGATAATACATAAGATTATCACAGAGAATAACAAAATGAGTGTATATAAGGATATATGAATAATTGTCCTATAAAAGGGAAAGAAGAACTGAGCAAATTGGTGAAGAGAAGGATCAAGGTCTTGGAAGCATATTTAGGTCAAGGGTCGGAGTTTGGGTCATGGTAACTATCATTTGAAGATCTATAAGATGAATTCTTTACGGCTTTTCCTCTCCAAGAGGGAGACGTTTTGCCCTGGCTCTAGGAGCCTAACTTTTGTGTTTTTTGCATTTTGATAATTGACTTGATGAAATATTAACGAAGCTAAAAGAAGAGAAGATGCAAGTAACACAAACAAGCTCACAAGTAATTATCAAGAAGAGAGTTTGTATTAAGCACTAGCCCTCCAAATTATCAACATGGTATCGGAGCTAAGGTGCTAAACATAAGGGATGCTTGTCAACAAAGACACTCAAGAAGCAAAGATCAAAGTTTGGGTTGGAAAGATAAATCAATTTGCAAGGAAGACTATCCAACTACTTCATGTGAGATCTCCTACCTCATTCAAATGATCAACTCATTTAGGAAATTAATCTTTGGCATCAAATATTTGCACTCAAGACATTGTTTGAAGGAAATCTCAACTTCTGAAGATAGTCATTATAATCAAGGGTTCAAGTACAATAAAATTGAAGAAAGTAAACATTAGGGGAATTTTTAGGTCTAAAATGGGCCTCCTAAAGAGATTATAAAATAATAATGGAAATAATAAAATAATATTTGATTAGATCATCAAATTTTATAGGGAAAAAAGAAAAAACTACTTTTTCAACTCGTATTTTCAACTTATCTCCCAAATTTTTTACTTAAATTTTGAGCGGGAGTACTCATTGGTTGAAAAATTTAATTCCTCACCCAAGGAGTACCCATGTTGCATACTTTCGATGGATCCTGCCACACGAAAAATGAGAAATACATGAAAAATGTGGTTGCAATCACGTTTTTCATGTATTTCTCATTTTCGTGTAGCAAGGTACGTCAAAATTATGCAACATGGGTACTCCTTGGATGAAGAATTAAATTTTTCATCCAACGAGTACTCCCACTTGAAATTTGAGTAAAAAAATTGGGAGATAAGTTGAAAATACGAGTTGAAAAAGTAGTTTTATTATTTTATTATTTTTTAATCTTTTTACCCTTTTACTTAAAAAATGGTGAATCATCCCCCATGGTTGACATCATCATCTTGAATCCTATTAGTTCTTATAAAATTTATTTTTGTTGTACATTTTTCTTAGGAGGCCCATTTTAGACCTCAAAATTCCCCTAATGCCCTTGACTTCATTGTCAATCATCATCAAGGAAGCTGCAAGAAAATCCACTCAAGTAAGTATTCATGACCCTATTATCAAGGTGCATTATTGTAAAGAAAGCAACAAGCTGGTTGGGTCATCAAACTTCAGTGCATGGAAGAAGAGAACAGACTTGAATTTAATTGAAGACGAAGTAATGGACTATATTGAAGGATCTACTGTTCAACCTCCAAAAGAAAATACTTTAGCCCATGCCAAGTAGATGAAGGGAGAAATTAGAGCCCAAAGGATTCTCATAGAATCCATCAAAGAATCTCTTATTCCCTATGTATCAAAACTAAAGACTTCAAAACAAATATATGAGAAATTGATGGAGATATTCTCTGTGAGTACTACTGGAGAAGTAATCTCTCTGAGACAAGAACTATACAAAATGAAATTATCAAGGGAAGTGGGAATCGCTCCATAATTTATGAGGATTTTTGAAATAAGAGATCAACTGTAGTAAGAAGCCACTGCATTCCATGATTTATGGCATCTATGTAAAATAGAGGAAACAAGACCAAAGGCCAAAGCTGATATAGGACCAAATGAAGAGAATCATGCCGTTGCAGCCTCATACAGGAAGAAAGGACGATTCAGAAAATTTGGCCCTCAGAATAAAAGAAGAAATATGAACAACGGGCGATGATTTGGTTGTGATGAGCTTGGACATTATAAAATATATTGTCCTAAATATGGAAAGGACAAGAGGAAAAAGGAAGAAGCCCATGTCACTTATGAAGGAGAAGAACCTGACGCTAAAATATCTAAGAAGGAAGAAGAAAGAGATCTATATTATGATTGAGACCATCTTCCTCTGTAAGTGATCTTTGATTAGTTGTAAAATTGTATGATAGCAATGTACAATAAGAAGCATCTCGATAGAATCATGGAAGGAGCTCTTGGTGAAAAAGCTTATGGAAAACCTCTCTACTAAAAGTAAAGTAGTCATCATATCAAGGGTCATCATGGAGATAGGATTTTGGGATGTTATGACATATTGTTGAAGCAGGTCAAAGGAATGAAGCTCTTCATTCAAGAGAAACTGCTACAGGATGACTCAAGGAAAATAGGTATGAGTTATATAGACATATATGCTGATATTGGATGCTATGAAGTCATGTCATATGGTTGCAGGTAATATACCTTCGTATTTAGGAGTATGATCTATGAAGAAGGATATCTTAGTGCACTAACAGATGAAATCAACATAATATGACCTCATAGAATATGAGGTGGTTGTACATAAACAAGAAACTGGAAAATTTGTAATATCCTAGGAATGAAGAATGTGCAGAGAGGAAGAGATCATGAAGTACAAGCATGTCTAGAGGCAGGTATCATCCGAAGGCCAAGAAGATGTGACTAGGAGATCTCATGGGAAGATATCTAGACTCTGACGGAAGTCTAGTAAAATAGAAGAACCTTGGAAAAAAATATCATTAGGAGACATGTCAATCTGTATGAAGGATGTTGATGCCTACACGAAGATGTCATGGTGAAAGATCATCACTAAGGTAACTTTTGTTCTAAAATTTAATATGAATATGTTTATCTGGATAAATTTGTGCAGGGATGCCAATTATAAGAAATGATGTATGATCCTTGGAGATGATTTGAAGGAAAGTAGCATGGCATAATAGTGGACTAGATAAGGAAGTCTGATGAATCACTCTTTGATAGCTGACATGACTCAGGATGGAAGTGATGGATGATATGTGCCCTATGAAGCTAAAAGTTGAAGATTCGTCAATATTAAAATCCATGACATCGAGGACAGGAATTCTTCATGAGCAGCTGGGTGTCTCACCATTGCTGTTGGAGGTCCTTGGTTAAATGGGAGCCTGGTGATAACTTTCTTACTGGGAATAAACTTGGCAATTCCTAAGAATAAGTTTAGGTACATTCCTTGTATAGGAATGAGTACATTCCCTTGTGGAATAGGTCCTCCCTGGTTGAGAGGGAGAGATAGACACATCATTCTAGTCTTCACTTGGGAAGACAGAATGGAGGATTGGGTAATCATCTGACATTTGATAATCTTTAAGAATGTGTTAGGGCATTCAAGATAAGAGTAGTCGGGGATCGATATTATTTGAGGGCTTGCTACCCAAGAAAAGAATAGTCCAAGAAGGTCATACTTTGGAAATACCTAGGTGGAGTATGTACCTTGGAGAGACAATGATGAAGGTGTCTATAAGTCATGTGTCCTGCCAACATTGTAGCCCATTGTCTCGTTGAGAGATGGGGTTGTTAGTCAAGGCCTTGCACTAGGAAAATGATGGTTGATATGATGCTATACATATGCGATTACCAATACGATTCCTCTGATGAGATTATTCAGTTTGAAAGTAACCATGTACCTGTATGAATACCTCCCTAGTTAAGAGGGAGTGTTGAAAAGTGTAACTAGGTCGGTCTTCATGTCGACTATGTAATTATGTATTTATGTAAAGAAGATGTCAAAGATAATAAAATGTATGTTTGGTATACTTGCTTCATGGGTTTCATGAGCAAGATTTATTATAGGTCTATAGACTTCTTGTTGTTGTCTATTAGGAATTATCTTCTAGATATAAGTGAAGTTAAGAGTCATATTCATGAAGAGTCTAGCCATCAATATGCTCCAAGATCTTGATAATATACCAGGAAAAACTAACTCCTGGAAAATGCAAAAATATGCTCTACAAAACGTTGAATTTACAGTCCTTCATGTCGGCCTTCATTCATTAGGAAAGTCGGCCTAGAGGTCAGCCTAAAAGCCAGACGAATAACTATATATAACCCAGTATTCTACGGCTCATTTGCACACAATCACTGCGACTGTCTCTGTGATTTTTCAGTGGAAGTTTGCGGACATCTTAGAGATTAAATTGCGGATATTTTAGAGATTAAATTGAGGAAAAATCTCAGGAAAAATTGAAGATCAATTGTGGACCAACTTCAGGAAGAAGCAAGCGTATATATCTCTGATTACTGTGAGGACAAAAGTGAGGATATAGTGCAGATTACTGAAACAAGAAATGCGGACCTAACACATAATTACAGGAAGAAATATTGGGTAGAAGTGCAGGAGATAAAAAAAACGTGAATAAGTCTGAATCCTTCAGTGATATAAATTAGAAGAAGGTGCAATGCTATGGTTGTGGAAAAGCTGAAGATAAGTACGGATATGTCTGAGATAAAATAGCAAGGAGAAGTCTGAGTTTTTAGTATAAGCTTCAAGTACAAAAGTTACAGATTATAATAAAGAGGAGCAGGGTTATACAATGACGCAGAATAACATTACAGTAAGGTTTATGTTTAACATAAAAAGAGGATTGTGATAATACATAAGATTATCACAGAGTATAACAAAAGGATTGTATATAAGGACATATGCGTAATTGTCCTATAAAAGGGAAAGCAGAATTGAGCAATTTTCTGAAGAGAAGGATCAAGGTCTTGGAAGCATATCTATGTCAAGGGTCGGAGTCTGGGTCATGGTAACTATCATTTGAAGATCTATAAGAGGAATTCTTTGCGGGTTTTCCTCTCCAAGAGGGAGAGGTTTTGCCTTGGCTCTAGGAGCCTAGCTTTTGTGTTTTTTGCATTTTGATAATTGACTTGATGAAAGATTAACTAAGATAAAAGAATATAAGACATAAGTAGCACAAAAAAGCTCACAAGTAATTATCAAGAAGAGAATTTGTATTAAGCACCAACGCTCCAAATTCTCAACACCCAAACTATTTGCAACCATTTGAAACTGTCAATTCTCCCGCTCCCAATGGTTTTACAAGATGGCCGGTAAATATTAATCATCATGTGCCATCTGCACTAGCTTCTGTTTCAGGTAGACATCTAGACTGAACTCTTTGAACACTTTCATATCATTGGCCATTATATCCATAAATCTTAACAAATCATTCCTGCAAAATCATAATTATATTAATTTAGAATATTTAACTCAATACTATTAAATATTGACCATTATGTCCATATTAACATGAAGGAAATTCAAAGAAAGAAAATAAATCATGGTTGATTAAAGGAGTGTAAAAACAATAATCCCTCTGCAAACTTTATTATAAAAGCATTGAATTTTTCTAAAAATTTCAATGCTTTTGAGTACATCAAGCAAGCATCAATTTAATTTTTTTAATATTTTTTTTCCCAGATGCCAGCTTTATTCCTCTCCTAATGGATGCAATGTTGGGGAGTTCCAAGGATATTGCAGTGGGTACAATCGTTATTGTATCAATTCTTCTTGGTTCGGTAATTGGTGATGTGGTCTCGCCAATAGAAAAGCCTAAACTTTATATTTGATTGGCCATGACTGCCACTTTTTTTGCTGGCGTCTTCTAAGCAGCTTGTGGTATTTTTAGATATAAGTTATAATCAGTACAATAACATTAAAAGTAAAACACTAGTTAGAAATTTTATTTTGGTAGATTGATTTCACTATGTTTTCAATCACCTTTACTTGTATTATCTTTGGTCTTATTCTTAACATTTCTACCACTAATTCTCTACAGTCCAATCCAGGTCAATAGATACAACCAAGGACTTTGCATCTTATGGATATGGATGTGTAGCATGAAAGGAGAGAGTAGAAAATTGGAAAATGAGGCAAGAAAAAATGCATGCCATGATAAACGGAGGACCATTAGGAGGGGAAAAAGGCTGGGATCCTGATCGAAATGGATCAGATGGTCCAGATCTGCCGATGTATTCTTCCCAAGCCTTCAAGCTCATTTTTTTTCCTCTTTTATTTTGAATAAGCTTCCCTTGAGGCTTAATGTATAGGCTTACAATGCCTTTAATGTTTATAATGAAATGTATGCATGAATTATTTTTTATTGGTTTTCATTATTTTAGTTTGAAAAGTTAAATTTCATTGTTGTACAATATTGTATATGTTAGTCCAATTCATGTTGTTTTGATAATGGGTTAAATTGAACATAATGGATGAAGTAAGGTAGCCTCTCTAAAGAAAGTTGCCTAATCCCTCTAGTAGGATAAATCCATACTGGATGGTGATCATGCTTCAGCTTGTGGTTATTGGCTTCTTCTTTCATTATCGTGTAATGCACCCTGTGAATGATGCATATGGCATATGACTCACTTCAATCATCTATGAAATCTAATTTTCAATTTCTTGGATCCCTGATCAGTTTCCAAAGTGGCTTCCGATTGACAAGGAAACTTATTTAGATAGATTGTCATTGAGGTAAATCAATTATTCTCCATGATTTCCAAAAATAAATTTTTTTGTTCAGGTTTATTTTATTTTTTTGTTTGGCAGATAGAACTTTGTTTTAAATCTCAGATTTGTTGGGTTTCAGGTATGAGAAAAGGGAAAGAACGTGTAAATATCTTGAGAAGCCATGGATATTGTAGCACTGTTGACTTCTGATGGTGTTAACATAGCCATATGCATATTATTTTTCCTTTTGTACTTCATCTTGAGAAAGCATCCCATCAATTTGAATGTTTATTTTCCTGGTAAGCTTGAAGGACACAACAATAAATATTTTAGTTTACAAAGAAGCTTGTACCTTCAATGAGTTGGATAAAAAAGGCATGGGAAGCATCATAAGAGGATAATTTGTTTTCTTTGAAGGATCTAGAGATCCCTCTACAACACCATGCTCTTGTTCCTTCATTTATGGGTGGGGGAAAAGGAATTCATCCATTCCCTTATGCATATTCTAATCTAGAAGAAGAAAAATTGCATGCTAAAGTAGAAAAATGCCAGTTGAATAGAGAGGTTGCTGGTTTAAAAGCTCCAATGGAAATGGTTCCTAAAGAACTTTCCCCTCTTCAAGAAAATAAAAATAGATTTTTTGATCAATAATAGGCTTTGAAAGATTATTATGATGCATTGTTGTCATAATTGACTAGGAAGAATAAAGTTTTTTAGGTGTTGCAACAATGCCACAAAACCTTTGACTTGCAAGTCAGTCGACAATAAAACTCTGAGAAGAAGACTAAAATTATTGAGTTTCTAGCTCTCCTATTAGTTCTTATTGCTTTTGTTAATTTTCCATTGTTCTATGTTGTTACAATGACTTTAGCCCAATTCTTTTCTTCAATTAGCAATATTTCAAAAAAAATTAAATTATAAATCTTTTAAAATAATTTAATCATCCAATTATCAATAGAAATTGTAGATAGAACATTAAATGAAATATAAAATTGAATATAATCAAGAGAAATAACAAGAGGCATCAAGATTGGTAAAAAACTAGGGAATAACTCCACAAGGGAGAAAACCCTTCCAAATTATTCTTATTAGATATTCATAAAATGTTAACAAAGAGAGTACAATGATCTAATTCACCAATGAAGAGTCAAGGTCAATCTTTTGAATATCCAACAAAACCAACCAAACAAATATCCAAGGGATGAGCCCAATAAACAAGTCTGATCAAAGTCAAAGTCTCCAAAGTATGCAGTTAACAGTTTTTTTTTTATTTTTATTTTTTTATTTATTTTTATTTATTTTTATTTTTTTTATTTTATTTAAATGTCATAGCTGCAGGGACCTAGTGATCATTAGTATGGTTGTATCTCTCAATTTACAAGTAGCACCCTATCAGCCGAGCTACTGTCGTCAAAATTTCCTTGAGCCAACCCTACGACTCCATATTAATTCCTTCTTTTCATGTGTGCGAACTTGGACCTTGCAATTTCAGAGTTGTAACAACCAATCTCAAACATGTAAAAACCAATCCAAATAAGAGAGTGAAGAAGATGTTTGATGATGATGTATAAATGAGGATGAAATTTATTGTATTTATATGCTTCCAAGGGGTGCACAATTTCTATTTAAAGTCGACCTGTATTTTTGTGCGCATGTCGGTTCTCACCTTAAAAAATAAATTAGAGAAAATTCCAACCTAGAAGTGCCCATAAATTTTCATGTTCCATGGTCTCTTCTTGGTAGGGGGATCACTTGGAGGAGGCTCCATGGGATCACCAACTATGTCCTTATTAGATTCAAGAACAAAAGAACTTCTAGTAAGCCCATGTTGTAGAAATTTAATGTAGATTCAAAACTGCTCATGTAATGTACAAAAACATAAGACTCAAATCTACTCTACTTATCTATGGAATAAAATTCATGATTGAGAACACATATAAAAAACATGCATCATGATTTAACACACATACACAAAGATTTATTGAGGGGAAATAAACTTCTCAAAAGAACTTCTTCATTCCAAGTAAACATGCCTCTGCACCTTTCGACTTCTTCAACTCTCCATTAAATGTAGGTGGCATGGCTTTATTGAACTAATCCAAAAAATATCCCCTATAACTTCTATAAAATTACAATGAAGATGACCATGATACATGTCTGAACCAGAACTAGAGTAGAAACCATATCCACCACCTCTCCTATCAAGGGTATCCAATAATCTGTCGTCTTTGACCATGTCATTTTTGTCCGACCTGTGCAACCATGAGAACTGCTACCATATGACCCATTATTTTTATCCTCTTGTTCATAACTAATCCATGGATGGCACTATCTCTGCAAGTCTGAAAAACTATGAAGGATAACTACATTGACCTCTGCTTGTTTCTCTTGTTCCTTTGCAAGTCTTTCCTGTGACTAGATGATTTTGTCATTACTCACCTTGAAACTTCTGATATATGCCTTTAAACTTCTCAAAGTATCTGTTATTCCAGGAGTGTACTCATCTCTCGGATTCTCATATGATCTGTAACGGGAGTCTCGTGAACTGTAATCCACCAATTTTCCAGTAATATTTGATATTCATCTTCCTGCAAACATACCATGTCAGATAAACCAAATATAACATAATCAACATACGTTATGGAAGTTTAGGGGAGGATATCTTGTTTGCAGAATATGTCCATATTAGCGTGATACATGTATATACAAAATCATATCAATATACTGACATCATCTTAGTTACCATGCATGATGCCACAAACTATAACACTGACTAGATACAATGCATGCATAAAAAACATATAGACGACTAACATACATGCACCATAAACACATGCTTCCCATTTACCAATATGTAGCCACCCCTCCCACAGTTACCCAATTTCACCGGCCTATCGGGGTAAGCATGTGCTGAGGGCTATTATGACATGAATCAACCTCCTAAGTATAGTTAAGGAAGTGTAATCGACAAAGTTAGACTTTACTAACCATCCACCACATCCTTCAGGTTTTACAGGACCCATAGAGGCTAGGAAACCATTACAATAGGCCAAACCCTACGTCGGTCCCCTCTTTCTCTACCCTGGTCCCTCAACCACACCCACAACGAGGCCTCTATGTGGTTGCGAGCCTCCAACCGCATGCACAAGCTTTCATCCATGCGGTTGCAACCCAAAATTTCCAGTTAGGAGCTACTAGTCTTGGATTTTGAGCCTAAATTCCAATTCAAACTCCAGAGTCCAGACCAATGACTAAAAATTCCTGTAACTTCTTAGATGCATTCATGACATAAAAACAATTCTAAAAATTCAAACTTGAATCAAATACTTGACCTAAACAAGTCTAACCATGACAATCATTTTGTCAAGCATATGAAGAACATGTAATATACATGTGATGAATGAATAAGTGAAAATAGGGTCGTGATACTTATCTGAGAATCATCAAGAAGGTCTGACACCCCCTCATAATAGAAAAAATAACATTTATCAGAAGTGCCTCATGTTCATCTTCATTATCAAATGTAGGTAGTATAAAGTCCCATAATCCATGAACTTCAACAAATTCCTCATCCCGTGATTCTTCTGCTAATAATATTGTTTCATCCTGGTCTTCATCTTGATATAATTCAGCGTTTGAGATTACATTTGGTGGTTGATAATTTGAAGCTTGAGTTTTCTTAAAAGATCTATAAGGTTTCTTTTAAGAAGATTCAACTATTTGTTTCTTTATTTCAACCATATCATTTGACACAGTTTTAAGAACCTTTTGTAATCCCTCAAGATCATAGGGATCCTTTGATGTTTTGTTTTTCAGTTCATATTTAAATGAAACATTTTTAGTTTTTCTTTCCTCCTGTGCATTTTTCTTTTCTAAGGCAAGAATTCTCTTTTCTACATAAAGGGCCTCTTTCATATTTTCAACCAAAGTAGCTTTATTGGATATATCTATAAAAAATTCTATATTAGAAGGAAGAGAGGATATATACCATTCAATTTGTACATATACACTTGGTTTAGATGTAGTTGTGATTTTATTGAGAAACTTATTAAATCTGGAGTTGAAGTCTTTGATCTTTTCACTTGCATTTGCTTTAAGATTTGAAAGATCATTGATGAGAGTAGTAGTAGTATCATCGTCACCAAATTCAGTTAGAAATTGTTCCTCAAATATGTCCCAACTAGTAATGGGTCCTGGTGGTAGTGAAAAGTACGATGATCCAGCTGATCCTTGAAAAGTATAGGGAAATAATATAACTACATAATCTTCTTCAGAGACATCATTTAGAATCATAGACAACATGAAATTATGGATATGTTCTTCGATAGGGAGATCATCATGTAGATTATACTTTGGCAGCCATCTTTATGGATGCTTAGGTAAAGGATGAAGAGGACTTGATAATTGAACAACCCCAGGATTAGTCCAAGGTCTATTTGCCATTGTATGGATCGGAGAAATAACTTGTCTTGAAGAAGGATTTGAAGTGGAGGAATTAGTTCCAGTGGTGGATGTTGGTGAAGAAGATACAACCACTGAATTGATACTACTTGAAGAAAAAATAATAGTATGGGAAGAAGAGATGTGAATTTATGAAGAAATTGGTTGAGAAGATGTAACAAAAGGAGGAATAAATGATGGAGTTTAAGGGCAAGAAGATGAAAGAATCTCACTAGTGGAGGATTGAGTCTCGAATATCAGAGATTTACTTCGATGAGATTGAATAGGAAACTCAAAAGGTATTATTATGAGCTTTTCACTCTTAGACAAAGTTAATACACCAGTGCCTTGTAATATTCAAGTATCACTTGAAAGGTTTCAGAGAGTATAGTATTTTCCATCGAAATATAAATTTCTTCCAATTTATTTATTAAGGTATGTACTTCACGTGATTCTAGAGTATAATCAGGGGAGAGTTCTTTGGGAAGGGAACTAGGAGAGTTGGGAGGGGATTGAACAACTTATGATCTATGCATAGAGGATTTTGATCGAGGACTAGAAGTTGTAGGAGATTTGGAGGGAGAACGACTCTTTAGATGGTATTTGTTTTTTGGATTAAGATTTGGTGCCATTCATAGCCTGATGTCCCTCCTAGCGCCAAAAATGTTGAGGCCTCGAAAATTGGTGCAACAACATCGGGGAAAACCACCTAGTCGAGGACTTCAAAACCGTCCCTTATTCATTTGATGTGGTGGCTCTGAGTGGATTTATGAGACCAGTTTCCCAGTGAAATATAATTGGGTGAATGGATGGTATTATAAATGACTGTATCTTGGTATATGGGATTCATAAAAAACTCGAAGTAAATAAATATACCTATCTATATCTATCGTGGGATGAACTATCTTTCTGTGCAATTTATAAAGATGATATTTTAGCGAATGAAAATAAATATTATACAAACAATTAGATATATGAAAACAATTTGAAATAATTGATTTAATTAAATAGTCAATTAAATCAATTGAATAAGCCTATATTGCATCTATATACTGCATGTATTGAATATGTACCAAAAGATCGCAGTCAAACATGTTCAAAAGTGAATTAATGCCGGGTTGTTTTAAAAAGATACCTAAAACAAAACACCATAAGAAAAAAAAATTAATTTTAACACTTATTATTACATATTATATTATTAGAAGTTACATTATTTCCTGATGTCTTTTAATAACTAAATCAACCTTCCCCCCACACCACCCTTCCCCCCCCCCCAAAAAAAAAAAAAAAGTTAAAAAAAATTTAAAATAGTAAATAAAATTTAAAATTAAATTAATTCAATGTTTTCCATTTTATAATAAAATAAATATGTTCCATTAAAATTAATTAATTACAAATTTAATAAAATTAAAATTAAAATAAAAAATTTTAAAGAGATTTTTTTTAATGAATTAAAATTATGACTTATTGTGTTGGTCGGCTCTTTTCTTCCCTTATTTTTTCCATCCTATATTTATTTCCTTGGATAAGCTCTCTTCTTTGCAGGTTCTATCGTGATGATGAGTCTTGTTCTAGACTCAAAATGTAGACTAAAAAAATGGAGATTGTGGACATTCTGAAACCTCTATCACAAAATCTACACCACAGAAACCTATGAAAAACGAAAGAAGAAACTTGAGAAATTAAAATTAATATTCTGACACAAATAGGATAGCTCACAACCCTTCACCATCGACTCCTAGCATATCGAAATAAACATTGATTCTAGCTCCACATTCCACAATTTGCCCGCACCTGGTTCTGAACACAGTGAATGTTTCTATGAAACAAAACCCTATAATTCAGACAACGCCACCGTCCCTCACCCCAATGGCAACGTGTGCACACAACCCTTCAAATCCACAATAGTTCAATTCTCTCCCATAATGGAGGTGGGTTCGAGCATAATTAAAACTACAGAATTAACTACATCAATGACAAGTGTAACAACAGAGGAACACAATGAATTCCATGAAACACATCCCTGCACCACTCACAGATCTTCTTTCCCTCGCCCTAATGATAATTCTACACCGAGCCCTTCATCTCCTCCACTATTGTTCAATCCTCCTCCACCATGGATGCAGATGCGGATGTGGGTTCTAGCACGCAAGCTATAGAGTTAGCTACAAAAAATTAGCAGCAGAGTCTGTAGCAAGACCTGCAACCGGTGGTTCGCATGACTCCAATGTTGCGAACGAGGATAACTCAAGCACACATCCCTTCAAAATTAGCACGCAAAATAACGTAAGAAAGGCCACAGAAAAGTCGTCGATCAACATGCAGAGAAGGAGGTGCCACATTGCTGTTGGGACAGGGTTAAGCAAAACGTCTACTACAGTGTCGACATTCAATGGAATCTTGAGCTCGGGTTATGTGAATCGATACCCCAATAAAACAAACATGAATAACAACCCCTTTAATTTAAATGGAAATCTGACCAATATAAAAAAAGTCATCTATATTTCCTTGCACGTACTAAGTAATGAAGAAATGGAAGTTGTAGGCAAGGGGCTTAATTTTGCTGTAGCGCCCAATCGAATTCCAAAAGAGGAAATCATTTGAAACATCGAATACATAATAAGGTCTCTTAGCGATGGAGACAAAGAGCTTGTGAGACAAGAATGCACCATCATTCTAAGAAAAGTCAGACTTCCAAAAATAAATTTGAGCAAGGAACAATTAAGAGCCTTAAAAAACCTAAGATGCGATGATAACATTGTAATCCTAAAAGCAGACAAGGGAGGGGCTATAGTAGTCATAGACAAAGAAGAGTACATAATAAAATGAGAGAACACCTCCATAATAGCAATAGTTATCAAAAACTCAAAGAGAACCCTATTTCCAAGATTATAAAAATGTCAAAAAAGAAACTAAGGAATCAAATCTTGATGATAAAATTAAAAAATGCCTATCTCTGGATAGTGAAATTACATCCCGTTTTATGGTGCCCCTAAAATTCACAAAGTCTGTGCTCCCCTCAGACCGATTGTTAACACTATTAGCTCACCAAAATATGAATTAGCAAAGTTTGTGGCCAACACCCTCACCCCTCTAGTCAACAAAACCAACTCTTTCATCAAAGATTCCAATCACTATGTGAAATTCATTAATAAAGCGAAGCTAGATCGTGGTGACAAGATTGCTAGTTTTTATGTTGTCCAACTTTTTACTAAAATCCCTTTAGATGAAGTTGTCCAACTGGTGAAAGAAGTCTCAGACCCTTAAACCACAAAGCTTGTTGAAATATGTCTCTGCTCCACATTCTTTACCTTCCAAGGAGAAATATTTGAACAAACTTCTCGAGTAGATATGGGGTCCCCACCATCTCCTATAGTGGCTAACCTCTTCATGGAGAAATTTTAAAAGAAATATATTGATACTTACCCATAGAAACCTAAATTTTGGATTAGGTTTGTAGATGATACCAGTGTCAATTGGCGACATACTGATGAAGAGCTTAAAAACTTCATAGACCACCCTAATAGCATATCTAGAGACATTCAATTTACAATGGAAGGTGAGGACAACAACTGCATCCCATTCCTTGAAATTCTCCTCATTAGAAATAGAGACGGTTCTCTTGGACACAGGGTGTTCAGAAAGAAAGAAGATACTAACAATTACCTGCATGCCATGTCACACCACTACCTTGCTCAAAATATGGGGGTTCTTATGACGCTTTTCACGCGAGCTTTCAGAATATCAGACAACAGTCATGTTGAAGAAGAAATTGAATATTTAGAAAGGGCATTCATAGACCTTGGGTACAAGAATGGAGACATCATAAAAGCTATTCAAAGAGCCATATCCAGAAGTAAAAGAAATTCGCAAGATAACTCCCCATATGCAAAAGAATATCTTCCATACATCCAGGGTGTCACTGACAAAATCGCTAAATTTCTGACTAAGAAAGACATTTAAACCTCTTTCAAGCCTCTAATGACCATAAAAAAAAGGATGAAATCTATCAAAGATGAACCAAAGCACCTTAAACATAAAGAGGTTTACAAAATTAAATGATCTTGCAGGGATTGTTATATTGGAGAAACATGCAGGACTTTCAAGATCAGACTTAAAGAACATAGCACTGGCATCAGAAATGGAAGAATTAGAACATCAGCTTTGGCAGAACACTCCAATAAAACTTGTCACCACATATGTCTTTAAGACATTGAGGCGATTGCTAATGAAAAACATCATTTCGAGCAAAAAGTTCGTGAAGCGCTTGAAATTATCAAACAACCTCACAACCTCAATAGAGATGGTGGTTTGGAGGTTAGCAGAAATTGGATCCCAATTCTTTGCTCTATGGAATAAGTATCACACTTCCTTAATTTCCCCTCATCCCCTTAGTTCCTTTCCTCTCCTTTCACCTCCCTCATTACATCGTCCTTATTATTTTCCTTATCTAGTTTCTCATTTCCCCCCTTGCACACCCTTCACAGTATTCGTCAACTCCTTTCTGAATCTCTTGTTTGTCATTTTCCCCATCTCCCTGCTCTTCTCCTCATTCTTCCTATTAATATCAACCCTCTAAAAATCATATCTTAATCAACCTTCCCCCCTTTTAATAATTAAAAAGAGTCCATTTCTAATTAAATAAGAATAAAAATAAAAAAATTTAAAACTTATTATTAGTATTAATCAATAAACATTGTTAGTAATAGGTTAATATATTACTAATTAATATTACAATTGATATTAGCAATACGGATTTATTAATTAGAAGAACCTCGTTTAAATAATTCAGATCCATTTATAATTAGAGGCATTTAGATACATTTAATTAATTCAGTAATAATTATAATCAAATTAATTAAAGTTAAAAAAAATTAAATTTAAAACTTATTATTACATATTATATTATTGCTTGATCTCTTTTAAAACCTATAATTATATCAACCAAAAAAGAGTCATTAAAAAAAAAGTTGAAAAAATAATTAAAAATAAAAATAAAATAAAATTAATTCAATGTTCACCATTTTCTAATAAAATAAATATGTTCGATTAAAATTAATTAATTAAAACTACTTATAATTAAATCAACCAAAAAAAAAACATTAAAAAAAAATTGAAAAAATAATTAAAACTAAAAATAAAATAAAATAAATTCAATATTCACCATTTTATAATAAAATAAATATGTTCCATTAAAATTAATTAATCAAAACTTTAATAAAATTAAAATTAAAATCAAGAATTATATAGATTTTTTTATAATGAATTAAAATGATCACTTATTATGCTGGTCAGCTCTTTTATTCCCTTCTTTTTTTCCATCCTATATTTAGTTCCCTGGATTAGCTCTCTTCTTCGTAGGTTTTGTCCTGACGATGAGTCTTGTTCTAGACTCGAAACATAGACTAAAAAAATGGAGACTATGGACATTCTGAAACCTCTATCACAAAAACTACACCATAGAAACCTACAAAATGTTACCATAAGAAAAATTAATCATTTCTCATTTGGAACAGAAAATTAACATATAGGATAAAAGTATCATGTATGCACTAACTCTGCTCATTTGAAAAATAGTATTTGGTCTAGCCCTTTATATTAAGAAAAAATATGAGTACAGAAGTGTGACTTTTGAAAGATTTCCTCTCAAAATTTTAGGACCCCTTCTTAAAAGACATTAACAGGTTTATATAGTAAAATAAAGAGTCTTAAAAATAGTAATTACAATAAAAGTTGACGAGGTTTAAACAACTCTCCTTAAACTAAGTGAAAATAAAAACATAAACAAAATTTAATGTGGTGACTTGCTCGAATATTTCCCTGCTGTCTCATCATCCATTCATTCCTTTAGTTGAAGGATGTTCATCATAGGCTTCACCTCGGGAGGTTGACCTGGCCTGATGCACAAGTTTCTAGTGAAAACCACATCTGAAAGTGGAGGCATCATATAAGAAGAATTATATGTAAGTCAGTGCAACATGAGCCATTGTCTATGTGGCTTTACCAAGTATTTCTAATACTTATCCCAGTCTAGCTTTTCCACTTTCCTCATGCTTTCCTCTTTGACCATGGAAGCTTCCTGCCATTGCCTTATAAAATCTTTAACAATAGGAAGAGAACTAGGAGGGCATCTATCAATAAGATTGGGAGCAGTGAGATTCTAGCTGACTGTTTCAACAATATTATTGGCCACATCTCTAGCTCTGTAGATAGCCCTCTCAACTTGTTTCAATTGTATGTCCCAATCAGTAAAGAAAATTTCCTTTTTGGAGTCCTCAATCCTAGGAAGATTAACCTTTCGACCATCAGTAGTATCTTTCCAGGTAACATAATGTGAAAATTTATCATTGATCTCATCGAAGTCGATTCTTTGGTCCGCTATTTAATTCATCAGTGAACTGCTTTTCTCACATAATTCAATGATACTTGACAACTTTTGACAAAAAATAACTTGCTGATGTGCTAACATGGTGTTCAATTCCAATGCTTCTTTCCTAACTTTGTTTATTTTTTATTGTCTTTCAATTGTTTAACAGTAAACTGCAATTGATGAATTTGAGTATCCTTAGCATCAATTTCAGTTTGGTGCTGCAATTTCAATTGATCAATTCTCTCTTGGAGCTGTGATACCTATACCTCTAGTTGTTGGTTGACATTCTGCTTATTTGCCTGTAGTTCATGTTCTAATTGGATGATTATCTCATCCTTTTATTTGATTAACTATTGAACTTCGGTGGCCTTATCTATAGTAGCATATGCATAGGCTCCTGCGAACTTGATCAGATGAGTTAGATCTTGAGAAGGATCTTTCTAAACTACCTCAATTGGAGCATCTCTTGGAACAAGGAGTTGGACTGATATGTTCTCCTTTTTCTTTGTCTGCTCATAACGACTTTATTGTTAGGACTACAAAATATGTCAAGAGGAGGGATTTCTTAAATTTTCAATACAATTTATGTAGTAGGGAAGACCATAATGAATTCCACTTGTTCTTTTCTAACTAACATGTCATATGGCCCAGCGGTAAACAGGTTCTGACTTTTGCTTTGAGGTATTTGCACTAATTTTTGATGACCAGTGATCATAACTTCTTGGTCTCCTTAGAGTTTTTGATTAAACTCCTTTCAGACTGTTACACCATTTTTTGGTCATCTAACTTGTTACTGTTAGATGGACCAAAGTACACCATGTAAGACCAATTCTACCATAAGTAAAATTGCTTTCACAATGAAAAATAACTTAGTAATCCATATTTATTAAGTTGTTTATGGTCTAAAGAGGAAACCCCATGAGGAAATATTGAATAAATCCACATTTGTTTGATTTTCATTAAGGAATAATTAGTTAAACAAAAGTTTAATTAATATTCGTGGTCATATTTAACCCAAAACAGAAAAATTAATTACATAAATCATTATTTATCTTATTATTTTCTAAGAATAATTATTTAAACCTTATTTAAATAATATTCCTTGTTAAATTTGACTAAATCATTTATAAATAATTGAATAAATAATTATTTATTTAATTATTACTCAACCACATCCTTAAAATAATAAATAAATCATTTATTTATTTATTATTTACAAATAAAGGGATTTGACCAAATTCGAATTCTTTTTCCCTCCAACAAATATAATAAAATATTCCATAAAAGTTGGATCTAGATTTGGTTAATAATATTTTAATTATGCATCAATATCTAGACTAACTCAATATTTTGTTATAAATAGAAGGGTTTTTCCATTCACTCACTACCTTTTGCTGCCTAAAGATCACTCTCGATCTATACTTTTGGTTTGACTTTGATCCTCCATCATTGTCATATTTTGCTACCATTTTTCTTATGAGCTCCCTTTGAGTACCATTTTTTGTCTGGGTTTTCTACACCATCAACAGAGAGAGATCTTAGATCTGAAGTGATAAGGACTTACAAGAACCCATCCCATTGAGGGGGACTGGTAACATCTTTCTATGTTCCCTTCCCAGGTGTCAAAAATACAAAAACTTCTTTAAAAATATTCTTGTCTTCTCTATTGGATGCATGGAGAAAATCTTGCTTTTATTTACTGCTTAATGTCTTTTACTGCATAGATCTAGATTTTGTAGCATTTATCTTGTTCAACTAACTACAGATCTAAATAAATTGGCAAAGATCTTTGATGTTAGGGTTGTTTGTTATGTACAACTAAAGTGAGTTTTTTTCGTACACTTGCGATTAGAATTCATCCTAACAACTGACGACTCCACAAGGGTTTACGATTACGACCTTTGTCATTTTTTAGATCCATGCATGACCAGCTACTTCAAACCCTAGGATTTCTCTTCAACTTCTTGTTTTTATTTTCTTGGTGTTTTTTTACCTATAAAACCCTAAAACATTAAAAATTCTAACTTCCATGTGCTTTCAGACCTATTATGTAGGTGACAGGCATTAGCCGCAGCTGAGATGGAATTTTTTTCCTGAAACCTACTCCCAAGAGTGCCGCAAGGGCAGGTCGAAATTTTTGCACACAAACCTACAACCTCTGCAGAAATCAGGTTAGAAACTGTGACCTGAACTTTTTGCGGGAATTTTTCTGAGAATTTTCTAGGTTTGTCTGGGCCTCTGTTCAGGGTTTCTAACCTTTATATCCACCCATTTTGGACCTGTACTTGCTCTGTTTTACTCATTGGAGTGGGGAACCTAACCCCTTAGGGCTTTAGTACCCTTCCACTTTTCTAGGAGGAGTTTAGCTGAAGCTGGTCATCTGAAATTTCAGTGTGTTCAACCATTTTTTCAGATATGATCCTCTACCATCAGATCCATTTCATATTGGTTATTCATCCATTTAAAACACCTGTTTTCAGTTTTGTTTGGGTCTTCCTCTAGGGTCCCCTCTGTTTCCCTCCAGGTTGTAGCCTTTTGCCACCTCATTTGTAGCAATTTTCCATCTAGTTTTTGTTTTTGTTTTCTACACCTATTTCCAATAGATCTGACCTTTAGATCATTGTCCCTCCCGAATCTAGATCAATTGGCTATTTTGGTGTGTTTTGACTATATTTTTGCCCACCCATAGACTAGTTGTTGAGAGGTCCGCCTCCTTGGGTTTAGATTAATGCATAATTAGCTATTTATTTTCTGTTATATTCAGTTTCAATTACTATTATCTGCAGATTTATTTATAGTTATGCAACACACTTTTTATTTTTCTCTACAAACATCTGGGTTTAAAAATTAAAATTAACACACTTAACACACACACCCTAAGTGAATAAGCGTGTGGTTAACACCGCCAGGAAAATAATTTAACATTGTAATCAATTGATCCTGCACCTCTCTTCCCTTGTTTAGACATTGTAATCATTTGATCCTGCGTCTCCTTACCCTTGTTGGTCTATCTTCCTTTAGTGATCCGTGTTTTTTCTGTCATCATTGTGCCCCCAAGGAGTTTATCCCGGAGACTTCTTGGCCTTCATCCTCAGTTTCTGTTAGGAAGACTTACTCCTTCGCGTAGGATCCGAGTTAGTCCTCCACCAAGTCAGCATTCCGACTCCTCTACTAGTTCATTGGGTTTCCCTTCTGGTTCCATCCTCGGTTCTCCCCCTGTAACCTTCACCATGTCTGGTTCAGGACCTAACGCTGGTGGTAGCCCCGACCCTAATGCTAGGAATACTACTAGTGGGACCGCAACAAGAACTATACCGGTTTCTCCCTTGCTCCCCTATATGGCATGCCTCAGTATTCTCGAGTTTAATCAGTTGATTAATGACCCCATACGCCATGATGCTGGTTGGCCTGCTATGCCAACCAAACTCCTCTCCGACATCCCTAAGTTTGAAAGTCTTGCTGGAGAATATCCTATAAATCATGTTCGATCTTTCCACATGTGGTGTTCGTCTAACTCCATCACCGATGACTCTGTTCGTCTTCGGTTGTTCCAATGTACGCTTACTTGTGAAGCTTCTAAGTGGTATGTTGATCATGCCTCCTCCTCTCATACCACCTTTGCGACTCTTTCCCGAGCTTATCTATCTTATTTCTAGCTACCCCTTCGTTATGACACTAGTACCGAAATTTTGACCTCTTTCTGCCAATCTTCTGCGACCCGCCTATCCGATCATGTGCAGGAATGGCAGAGAAGAAAGATCCTATTTCGAGCCCCTACCTTCGAAGATTGTGTCTACATGGATTGGTTCCTTAGATCCCTTTTGCATGCTATCGACAAAGATGTTGCATCACATTTCCCTCAAACCGAAGAAGCCGCTCTCCAGATTGCGTTAAAATATGACCCGATCTACGCACAGTCTGGTTAAGTTTATATCGTCTTACCTGATCTTCCTAGACCCGGTGGTGCCAACGCACCAGGTGCATCCCATACTGTCGACGGTATCGTTAGAGCCCTTTCTCATCCATATACTCATCCTCCCATGGGTTATGGTTTCCCTCAGGGAGGGGCCATCTCCTCCATCACTTTTCCCCCTCCTGGTAGCATGTATCCAGGGTACGGCATGCCTCCTTATTTTTCCCAACTTGTTTACCACAATTTTTCCCAACCTCCTTATTATCTGTATCTCTAGCCTGGTGCTCCAACTCCTCCAGCATTAGCACCCCCGCCTCCCTTGCCTTCTCAACCCCTGCAACAACAACCACCGCCCCCACAGGGGAAGGCGTATGCACAACATGGCGTGGCTAATCATCTACTTCCAAAAAGAAGAGGAAAGGCACCCAAAATCAATCTTCCTCCGTAATCCAGGACCTAATCCCCAATGGAATGCACCTAACACTGCTAGCGAGCAACAGGGCACTCAGCCCAAGCAGGAAAGGCCTGTTCGCACGAATAAGCCTTATTCATGTTGCGGTGTCTACAGTCATTACACCCACGATTGTCCTTTTTTACCATAGATGTGTCAGACATGGGAGACTCAAGTAGCATCGCGAGGACAACAAGCCTCCCCTTCGATTCCTCCCAATGCTGCACCTATCCATCCGACTATGTTTAACAATCCTTTCCCTTAGCAAGGATTCGTCGTTACCCAACCACTTGAAGGTTAGGCGGCCACTCAACCTCCTCCATCTGGTACCTCCGATTACCAGATTCTGATGATGAAATCTGACCAACCCATTACCATTAACCTCAACCTTCAGACTCGGTCTCGTCAGTACAACAAGCCTCCCGCTACGTGTGCCCCCGAGCCCCCTTCTTCAAGTTCTACAGAGCCTCTTTTCAACAACCAATGGTCCTTTACAGATCCCTCAGCCTAAGGCGATGGTTCATACCAAGATCCCCAAGGGACCATTACGCCGAAATGCTGCTTATGGAAAAGCTACCCATTCGTATATTATAGTAGATGATTTGGCACAATCTCCTGCTTCGATCTCAACGTTGGAACTCCTCTAGTTGTGCCCTTCACAATGAAAAGCTCTACTAATTGCCATGGGCATTGTAGATCCTTAAGATGATCGTTTGATCGTGTTCAATGTTGACCGGTCAGAACATCCTCCCCTTCCTACTTCTGTCGCCTTCCAAATCCTCGTCAAGATCCGAAATGCCAACGTCTCCCGTTGTATCATTGATGAGGGGGCATCCACTTGTGTGATGTCCGCTTCGGTTTGGAAGCAACTCGGATCACCTAAGTTGGCCCCTTCCACTATCACCCTTCGAGCGTGGGATGACCACTCTTCCCAGCCCACTGGCTTGTTCCGAAATTGTCCTATTACTCTTGCGGGCAAGATTGTTTGCGTTGACGTAGAAGTCATTGATGCCCCCTTAGATTACAACATTCTATTGGGTCGTAGATACACTTATGTGATGTTTGTTGTCCCATCTGTGGTTCACCGCAAGATGTCCTTTCCTCATAACGGAAAGATAGTCACCATTGACCAGTTGACATATTACGAATCGAAGTCTCAGACCTCCCCTGAGTCCATCATCTCTTCGGTGGCCAATAAGAAAACCGTCAAAACTTTGACCAGTGTCTACAAAGACTCTTCTCTGCTTGGTTCTTTCTCTGGTCTTCCTCCTCTTGTCTTTGATCTCAGCTCATCGAACATTTGCATGATATAATCGTCTCGGGCTTCACTCAAGCGGCCCGCTTCAGCTAGTCAACAGCCCTGCCCTTCGTAACTTGCTAGTAGCACTTCGACCTAGCCTTCAGGACCCCCTCCTCCAAGCCCTTGATCTACAGCTGGTATTTATAAGATTCTCTACCCCCCTGGCACGGTTCCTCTTGGGCTTAACCATCTTGGAGTTGTCCCACCTGGCCATTACCCCTTTGGTCAGATACCATTCCTAGCTCTCCCTCCTGGAGTGTTTTCGATACCTGTCATGTATACCTTATCTCTTCCTAACCTGACCTTGGGGATCCCAGTCTGGTACATTGATCCCCCAGCCGCTACCCCGCCTGGTCAGCCCAAACCTTATCTTACTTTGACCCCGGTTCAAATAATCCCCATGACCCCTCCCTCTGCTACCGTGCCTCGGCCACCTCAATAGGAACTTCCTCCTATTGCAACACCTTCCGATGAAGGGGAAAAGCTCACAAGAAGGCACGTAAAGACAAGGCTTCCCCAACAAACCCTGCTCCTCCTATGCCTCCAAAGCGTACCACCCAGTGTGCTTTGTGTGATGTTGTCAGTCATGCCACCCATACTTGTCCAAAGTTTCCTTGCCTCAAGCCCATGGTCAATGAAATGTTTCCATAGTCTGATATCCCTGAGGTTTATGTCACTATACCCGATTCAGTCCCGAAACTCAAATCATTGCACACAAATCACCCTTGTACTTTGTCTGATTTCCATGGCCACTACACTCACCTATGTCCCTGCCTTGAAGAGTACTGCTCCTCTTTCGAAGTGGTTCGCCAATTCGAGGCCAAGCATAACAAGTTCACCTCTCCCTTGTTTGTGAGTTCTACTTCAGTAGAACTAGAGGATCTGCCCGCTCCCATTGACATTTCCCCTCCTGATGTCGAGATGACAGAGTTTGCGGCCACCATCCTCTACCTATCATCATTCATGAGATCCATGGTGGAAGCTCCCTCTTAGACTTCCCCTTCTATTTTTCTTGACCTCCCTTCAGTGATCACCTTGGGCTCAACATTAGTGGATCCCTTATTTGCTTATTCTTCCGTCACCCCTCATGACAATGCGCATGTGAACCTTTCTTTTCATGATGATGATTCAGGAAGCTTCGTTGCGTCATGTGGTCTCTCTTCCTCCAGTCACCCCATCTTCTACTGTGATGACGACATCATGGAAGCCTTTTCCACCCCTGACTTCATCTTTCCTGCCCATAAGCGAAATGGCACCATCCATGTCTATGGTGACTTTCGCGACCTGCACACAAGCTACCCCCAAGGTAGTTCCCCAACACCACCTATAGGTCGGTGTGCGGGTGGTAGACATCCTACCAGAGCACTCCCTGTAGCAGTGTTTGTTCGATTTCTACTTTGTGCTCATGTTGCCAGCATTGTTCATCATCCTCTCATTTGTTGTCTTATGGCACCTTTCATATGGACCCCCCGTCCACACCTTATATCGGTTATGCCGATGGTGCAAGCCACTACTCTCGGAATCTAGCCTTAGCAGGTTGGGCCATTTTTACCCCCTTACATTCGCTTGTTCTCTCGAACGGTGTATGCATTGGTACTGCCACCAATAATCAGGCCGAATATGATGCAGTGCGAGGTTTATTAGCTGATTCCCTTTCCCATCGCCTCCTCCACCTTCCTGTTCATTTAGATTCCTTGCTTCTTGTCATGAAATTGAACAGTATCTATCGTGTGCATAATCCTATCCTTTTTAGAAGATATTTACGAGTGAAGCTTTTGATGCGTGAATTTGAAATCATTACATTCATTCATGTACCTAGAGCACAAAGTCACTATGTAGATAGCATTGCAAACAATATTCTAGATTGGCACTTAGCACACGCATTTAACACAAGACAATAACATACAACCATAAAAACGATTCATATCCATTATATGTGTCGTATAAAATGTTTTAGAGTCCATTAACTCTAATACATATGACATGTCCATAGCATGTTACAAAAAACTCAAAATTGGGGGCAACATATGCCCCTACACCTAATCACTATCTGGAGGATCTCGAGCCAATGGCTCTGCTCCTATAGCTCATAGATCACACATCCCATGTTCGACAATCGCCATGCACCGCATGACCCCTCGCCACTCCGAGGGTAGACGAGTACATGGCTTTGAAACGTCGTCCAAGTCTTGCCAGCCGCACTCTGAAACGTCGGACAAAAGCCTCTAACATCTACGAGGGCCACTGCATCCTCATTTTGCAGTGCTCTCGATCCACTAGGTCCTGCAGCTCCTGATTCTGCAGGTTGTCCCATGTACTTGACCAGTTTCACCGGTGCTGTATTTGCATACCAAAAGTGAAAGAATTAGTGCCATATACAATATTATGAAACTTTACAATGCAGATAAAATATTAGCAGCTTGTCACTTACTATCGGGCCCCCATACTCGACCAAGTGACAGTGGCAAGTCTGGGTCCCGATGATAACTCATCCCACTATAGGGATAGTCGTCTATGTATAGTGGCATCTTATCCCAATGAGTAAAGAACTCGGGTCAGAACACCCGTACGACCACCCCGCCTCCCCCTTTGCACAGTAGCCACCCCCACCGGCGCATCCTGGGCTCCCTAGGGCCCCCATCCTGGATCTGTATGCGAGGTCGAAGTGTCGTGATATTCTCAAAGAAGAGCGAGCACAACACTATGCCATATGCACAGTCATGGTTAACTTTCAACAACATAACAATAGCGACTAACAAGAGCCTATAAATCATTGCAACAACATAACAATAGAGACTAACAAGGGAGTGAATAGAATACATACCCTTATCATAATTTTTGTGTTTATTCAGGTTTCTCCTCCATTGCTTGATAGAATTTGACTTCAACTTATTCTCACTGGCGAATTGCACTAGAAATTATTTATCATAGATGTTCTCTGGGTCTGGAATGTGATACATTGACTTCAAGTATTCCGCTTTGTAAGAACCTATCATTGTTCCTCTGTTGGTTAAGAAATATTTGTTCCAAATATTGAGGTTGTCGGTTATCCATCTTACCATATCAGTATATGGTAGTATTTTGGGGCGCACAACAACCTGGTGCAGAAAAGAATTGAAAACTTCTTCTAAAGTAGCTTCTGAAGAATCATAAGCATTTGCAGTAGCTTTCTTTTGAACTCTATGGGATTTATCATCCTCAAATAACTTATACATCGCTTCCTAGGAGGAAGAGCCACTTTGCAGCCTGCATGTTATGTCTGTGAATAGAGCAAGCATTTCTGTTCTTTCACTTATAGTAGGTGTAGGATTTGTGGGTGCCATAGGTTTCTTAGCTTTCTTCACAACTTTTGAAATCTCTGAATAACTCTGGTTATTTAGATTTTCTTGTGAACAATGGATAATGATAAGTAGAAAGATGCAATTTTTATTTTCAAATAAGAAAGTATCACAATAATGGAAACAATCAAGTGAATGAAACTTGGAATAGGGTTAATACATGAATTCAATGCTTCTTGCAGTCAAATAATTTTCGGAGGCGTGGGATGTAAAATCGTTTAAGTTATGGAATTAATGGACAGTATGGTTTGATGTGCCCGCACAATCATTCCATCATTTAAACGAGATCTGTCGCATCACAGGTGTTATTCGTGTGTGAATATTTATAGAGTGTCGATTGACTATTATTTATAAATATTACTAATATTAATATCAATATTAGTAATAACATTAACATAGGGTTGTATAACTTATTAAATCTATTATAAATAACATTAACATAGGGCTGTATAAGTTATTAAATCTATTATAAATAACATTAACATTAATTAAACTTATTAAATCTATTATAAATAACCATAATCAACATTGCTTAGATTTATAAATATATCAATATTAGTAATTACATTAACATACGGCTGTATAACATAATAAAAATAATAAATAACATTACAACATTTAAAATTTCATTAAATTAGAAATAAAAGTGGATAAAAAACAACAAAAGCAAATAACTAGTTAATCTAATAAATAACCTTTTATTATTAAAAAAAAAAAAAATTAGGAACTTGTTGGCTCTTTTACCCATCATATTTTTCCTCTATTTATTCACCCTAACCTATTCTCTTCTTAGCAGGTTTTTCCTGAAGATGAGCCTTGATTTAGACTCGAAATGTAGACTAAAAAATGAAGACTGTGGAGATTCCGAGTTTTGCATCTAAAAATGACTATCTTTTGACTATTGCGATATCACAATCGCAATATCGGCGAAAATGAACGAAGGGAAAGAGTGGTCACGAAGTGAAAGTGCAATGCGATAGTGTATATCGCATCGGGGAAGTGTGGAGGATAAAACTGCGAAATGAGATTTTCCTACGTGGCAGAAGTGGGTCCCATGATTTCTTTCTCATAGAATTTTGTTTGAGAAAATGCCTTTTTCCTTTATTAAAACACTTTGTTGTATTTGCATCGCAATTTATGTTGAGTGGATTTTTAATAGCTATATGTCCTTCATGCGATATTGCGATTTGCTTAACATTATCCGCTCAAGTGTCTTTAAAACGAAAATTCAATGTTTTTAACCCATTTTATTCCAATATCAATTTGAATTAATTTCTTAAGGGTTTTATTTGTTCTACTCTGCATTTTTTTTAAAGGGTCCCCATTATTTTTCTAAGGTAACTATACTAAAATAATGGGGGTTGTTGAATAGTACAACATAAACATGGGGATTAACAAATACCTATTGCCCTGCCAATTGTTTTAGCAAAAAACAACATTATAAATTGCATTTTCATTAAAATCATTGGTTATAATTGTAATAGAAATAAAACAAGGATTTCTCCTAGCACACACCAACACAAGAATTGCATTTTCATTCAAATTAATTTTGTATTTCATAGATTTAGATAAACTTGATAGAACTTGTCAAATCTATTTCTTGAGGATACATAATTAGTTGGTGGAATACTTACTATTTCAGGATGGGGAGAATTATTCAAAATATTTAAGGTTAAATATTTTTAAGGATGAATACTATCTTGTTGTAATTCAACTTCCGTGTTCTGGATTGGATCGTTATATTGTTTTTCATCCACCTCATTTCTTTCAGAGTGGAAAAGTAGAGGAATCAACTCATGAGACTGTTTTTACTGACAAAACCCAGTTTGGAAGAAAAGGGTCTGAAACATTTTGAGAATGTTTTGAGGCATAAAAAAATATTTTTTTAGGGTACAAATTTGTTGCTTTAGTGCTGCATTTTTTTCCTATTATACACACATCGACATTTCTAACGATGCAAAAGTCATATCAATCAGAGTAAATATGCGAAAGTTATGCCACTTAGAAGTTGACCTTCTTATTTTCATCACCTTAATTTGAGAGGATGCCACGTCATCCCCCATTATTCATGGAAAAATGGGCTAGTCACGTGATTATGATGTAGAACAATATATAATATTCTATATTTTAACTTTGGTTAAGAGGTTAGGTAGTCAAACCCAACCACTATTGGGCTATCAAACTGGGTTATATTTGATCCTCTAGGAAGAAAATGGGTTCCATTCTTTTGAGCACAGTTGTTCCATAATTGACCAAAAAGAACCAAGAGGGATAGGAGATAGAGCACATAGAGATGATTTGTGCATTGTAGCAACCCATGGGCCACATGCCATACTTATTTGTACTCACATCCATATTTCAATTTAGAGAAAGAGAGTGGAGTGACTACACCTTTCATTTGTGTTTTACTCTCGAAAAGGTTTCCCATAGCATATCCTATGTCAATTGTGCATGTGGGATTTTATTTTGCATTTCTTTATGTTCTGCATAATTTTAATTCGCATCCACGCACAACTAATAATAAATATACATATTCATAAATATAATAAAACTGTAATACTATAGAATTTCAAATTTCAAATATAATTTTAGCAGATTTGTTGTGAGGAGTTGTCTAGTGGAATATCCATGACAATTTACGAATAATTTCTCCTCTTTGTGATAGAAATGCCAATGATCACCTATTTTTTAACATTAAAAGATGGTGTCTATATAATGTGGTAGCTAAAACTGTACTTATTTATTGTTTGAAATAATTACATGAATTATTGATCACACAAAGACTATAAATAGACTAGATTTGCCACCTTTTTATTTTAGACTTATATGACTTGGTTTTTGACTTAGATAAAATTCATTAATTAAAAACCTCATGTATGAGTTGCGTGGTGATAGGAAAGAAATCACTTTGCATACAATTTAATATCTTTGAATGTAATCTCTCGCTTGGCAGATCTATCCCTTGTATATGTGTTTAACTTGAGAAAACAAGTGACTAAAGCCCTAGCTTGTGTATTTTTTAGTGACTTAAAATAGATAGTAAATAAACAAATGAGAGACAATAAACACCGTGATATATATAACAAGATATAGATTTAAACCACTAGGTAAGGCTTCTTTCTCACGCTTGTAGTATAGAAACTAATTTTTTTAAGTTAGGTTAGGTTCCTCACTCTTGCTCATAAGAAAATGTTTCAATCTAAACATGTCTTATAAAAAAAACAATTAAACCACATAAAATTTTAAATATGTTTTTCCAAAAATCTTTCCAAGTGATTATAGTTCAACCTTGTTATTCAAATGAGTTCTATAGTGATATCCAATAATTGATTAGCTCCATCCACTATCTTTCATTCTAACAACAATATGATCAACAACTTATTATCATTGATGAGGTGGGAATATCTACCAATAATACCAAAAATGCAGAATGGTGACTAATTCTCTAATTTTGAGTATTTGTACATATCTCAATAGTTGATGACCTCCATTTTTACTTATCACATGATAATTCTCATTTATGTCGAGATGAAAAGAACACATGGTTGAATGAATATATATATACTTATTTTCACTTTTTATTACATTAAGATTGTTTTAAAGGGTGAAACACTTGTAAAATATTTCGTGGCGTGGTATAATTATTATTAAATCTATATTTTTGACTTGCTAACGGTATGAAAAAACTCATCTATAGTGTTTGGAATTTGTGTCGTCTGTTTTCTCCATCTATATATTTCTCATCCAAATGTTTGAATATGTATATTGATACATGTATTTAATATCATATCTAACACTAAGAAACATTAGAAATGAAATTGATAAAGAATGTACGAACATATATGACGCTTGGACGACAAATAGACAAATGGAGATGATGAGAATGGATGCATGAGATGGCTAGTGAGCCGTAAATGTAGAATCGTTAATAAATATATTATGGCGAGAAAAATTATACATGTGTTTCATATTTTAAAACGCCTTCAATGTAAAAAAATAAGAAATAGATAAAATAAATTGATACAACACTGATCTCTTTTCACCATACGATAAGTAGAAAGGATATTATGTTAAATAATGATGGATATTTTCAGTTAATGAGATAGGATGGAAGACTCGAAGTTAGAAGATAAGTGCCAATTTTCCATTTTTGTTAGTATTGACATATATGTCTAGCTCATGTATCATAATGTGCCATTGAGTACAATGTTATTACACTGAAGGATGGTGAACAAAGCTAATTACTTATTGGATATCTCTCTAGAGTCTATGTGAATAATAAGGTTCAACCATATTCACTTAGCTGATAAAAAAACATAATTAAAATATTATGTGGTTTAAGTAATTTTTTGATAAAATATGAGGAGCTTTAAATCTTTGTCTTTAAGAAAGAGTGAAGAGGCCGACTTATCCTAAAATCTCTAGTTAGGAGACTATGAGTGTGAGTAGCGAGTTCTACCTAGATGTTAAGGTGTATATCCCATTATGTATGTCAAGGTGAAACTCCTATCATGTCAAAACATGATTATTTTCTCTCCTTTCATTATCTATCATCTCTCCTAAGTCACTATGGAACAAGAAAACTAGGATTTGGGTCATGTATCTAGCCAAGATAAACCCATATATAATGGACATAATTTTATAGTAGATAGGTTATTTTATATACATTTTAGATCTTTTCATGTCAACATGTAATTCATAGTTGACATTTTTTATTGACATATTTTATCTAGCTTGGAAGTGTTGGTGTTTTCTTCGGACACCAACACTTTGGACTTCTCGGTGGCTTGCATGAAGTGTTGGAAGCACTTTCCATGTTGTTTATAATTGCATAACTTGATTAGAGTCCATTCCAAGTCTGGTGTCACTCAAACTTTTCACCTTGTCAATAGAATTGTAGCCTGCAAGGAAAAGTCCTGGGGCTTATGATCTTATTTATGTCGAAGTTGTAGCCCTCGAAAAATAGTCGTGGAACTATCAACTTGAAAAAAGAGAGAAAATAAGTTCAATGATTTTGAGTATCAATTTTAATTGTCAATATTTTCTTGCAATGTTATATTTGTTGTATAGTGTTTAAACTTGAAATTTTAACCAATTAATAATAATTTTATATTAGAGCAACAATAAAATTTGAAAAAACATGACGATTTAAAAATTAAAAATTAAAATAAATTATATACAAAGTATAAAATTTAATTGAAAGAAAAATTATAGTTATGTAGAAGTTTAAATTTGAATTTTAAATAAATTATATACATGAAACATAAAACTAAATTAAAAGAAAAAAAACCCAAAATAAATCCTCAAACCCAAACAAGACAAGTTGCATGGTAGCAAGTCCCTTCCATGAACGGGCGTGAAGAAAAGAAACACCACCATAAAGTTTTGTTTGTTGTTAAAATATTGGAATTACGACTACCTCACACCATCCTGAAAAAATATCCAATACGATGATAGATTTGTAGTTTGTTTCGATATCTACATGTTTTCATAGTTTACATAGAAAAAATTCCATTGTGTATTGTCCAATAAACACAATCATCAACAACCATTCTACCAACAAGCATCATATGAATAGTCATACGTTAGCAAACCCTATAGTATTTTTTGTCCCAGCAAATCAAAATTCAAATCCATAGCCATAATAAGATGGATCCATCCCAGAATATGTTCTATATAAAGATTCATTTTCTTTGTAGACCTTCAGATCTCTTACAAGGCCCATGGAGGCATCAGTTCCACATCAATTTCACCAGGTTGAAAATCTATTTTTGGTTTGACCAATTTCAGTCAATGCTCTAGCAGAGGCACGAGTAAAACCAAAGGTAGCCGCTAAGAAGGAAGAGCCTCTAGTGCCATACCCAGTTGACCTAGTATTAGATCCAAATGTAGTGCTAGAACCTATGGAAGCAAAACCTACATAGGCAGAGCACCTTGTAGTGGATCCACAAGTACCAGAAGTAGTTGACTTAGTTTACCTAGTTCCACGAGTAGACAAAACAACAGCAGCATATTGAGATAAAGATAAATACACACCACCCGGACTAGCATACAAGGAATCCTTCAATAGATTCATATATACAAATAAACAAGTAGGTTCATTATGTTCATAACGAGTATTATATATTGGTATTATGCGCTGATAAAGATAGAGAAAAGGTTCACGCATGATTGGATATGAACAATATCATTTCTTTTCCAAAGCATTTAATACCTATGAACTAATGCTAGCATTAGTTCACAGTTTCCAAATATGAATGATACATACAAGCTATTATCCATGGTTATGGCCTCCCTGCCTCGCAAAGATGCCAAATAAGATGACAATTTACTTTATTGGTCCTCATAAACTAATATTATCCATGGTTATGGCCTCCCTGCCTTGGGAAGAGGCCAAATAAGATGACGATTTACCTATTAGTGCTCATAAATTAATACATAAATTTTATAGGCTCCAATATGCTCGATGCGTAAGAACTTTAGGTTAATTGTGATAAGGAATAATTGTATAGAACCATTTCTGATTACTATAGTCCCATCACCTGATGGAAGGGAATAAAAAGGATAAACGAGGACATAACCTAAATTTAGTGCGGAAATGTTTGGGCTATGTGCAAAAAAAAAGTAAACAATAAAACAATTATTTAAAAGTTCGGCCCAACATCAAGGTCGAATCGTATATGCCAATTGGTTTGTAAGAAATAAAAATCAAAAGAAGTGTGTATATATACAATTGGACGAAATGTAAATACACGAAATAACGAAAAATTAACAATTTATAGATGAGTAACATATAAAGTTTGCAAATAAGAAAATTAAATATCTACAGAGAAATCAGGAGCATGTAGCATGTACATTGCACAGTTGGCAAATAAAATCAAAATGAAACATTTCAAAAATGAAATTGGGATGCTGTAAAAAATGGAGACTGCTAAGGGTGGTCAGTCCAGGGCGATCGTGAAAGGAATAATTGTTGATGTTGGTAGACAAAATATACCAGAAATATATTACATGTGTAAAGGTGTAAGTATGTGACATTCACTTCCCATTGTGGTGTAATATTTGAGTGAGAACTCCTTCAGTGACTATTCCAAAGAGGTGATAATCACAATCATTCTTGAATACACCTTCATTAAGCCCAACATCTTTTGGCTTGATAGTATCTTCTCCTTTCGCTCATCGAACTGTGCACCTATCAAAAACTTTCCCATCTTCATTTGGCACTTGGTTACAACTACCTATCATGCCTTGAAACTTCAAAACCCAAGGAATTTCACTGGAAGGAAACAAAGAGGATTTTGAGATATCTGCATGGTACAATTGGATATGGCTTGGTATATATATCTGCATCTGATTTCTAGCTGATTGGTTACACAATTCCATATTGGGTTGGTTGCATGGATGGCATGAAATGGACTTTAGGAGATTCATTTAGCATGTGTTTAGAAAAGTTACTTGGATTATTAAGAAAAAACCTACAATTTCTCTCACTACATCTGAAGAAAAATATGAAACAACAACAACAACATTTTTTGAAGCAATATGGTTAAGAAGAATGTCGAAAGATCTACATGTGCAACGGAATCAAACTACTTGGTTGATTTGTGACAATCAAAATGCTATTAAATTTATTAAGAATCCAACCTCTCATAAGAATACCAAACCTATTGTTATCCAATATCATTTTTCTCAATATCTAGTTCAATAATGTGTGATCGAGATCATGTATTACAGAATAAAAAATCAGGTTTCAAATATCTTAGTAAGGAATTGCCTAAGGAAAAGTTCCACAAGTTTATAGATGATTTGGTGATTTATCTAAATGATTATTATGGCAGAGAAATGTTAGAATAATGATCATTTGTCATAATTATGGAATAATTGTTGTTATGTATTTGTTATTGGTACTATGTCTTGAAGGATTTATTTTAGATAAATATTTTTTGGTTGAGAGGTTTGTGGAGAGAATGAAGACTTTGTTGAGAGTTTAGATGAAATGATTGAATCAAGCATTTTCTCATGAGAATGTATAAATATTATTTTTACTAATGAAAATGTTTGAGATTGTCTGGTTATTATTAAATTCATGTATTTCTCCATAATTGTTCGTGCGATATTCTTCAAACCCCAATAAAAATTATAGAAACATACTAGCCCTAAATTTGTACTCTTTCTAATCATATTGATTATAGACCAATTTTAGTACACCCCTTCCCCATATTATTTATGTTTTTCCAATGGTTTACATAACTAAGAAACTTAATGTTCCCACCAACTTCAACTAATTGGGTATTTGTAATTTTCAATATCCATTTCGCTTCTTACACCTATACCATCTGTTAGGTTGTACCAAGTCTAACTCTATATGACTATACTCCTAAGTTCACCATTTTCCATCAATTTGTGGTTGAATTTGAAAGAGCTTAAAGCCATTCTCTCGATCTTCTCTATTTATAGAAAGATTACAAGATTATTTGAGGCACCATCATTTTCGATCCAAGTTTCCTTTTGACTACCTCCTCTATGACCCCCTTTGTTGTGATAAATCTATCTATCCTTTTAAAAGATCCTTGTGCTTGAACCCCAAATTTCCTTGAAGTCGAGACTATGCTTTTGGCATGACATCAAATAGTCTTGTTTCTTAAATCATATGGATCCAATATTCTACTAAAATGTCTTTCCTTATTGCAACCCTGGACTTTCGTGTCAACTAGACGTAGCTCAAACTACTAAAAGAAATGTTGTTATTCTCAAACAATTCTTGCATATGATATATTGAACTCATAATTGGACCTTGGTATATCATGGTAATGGCTTCTAACCCTATCAAAGAAAAAAAACCAAACTTTCCATTCTAAAAATAACAAAAAGTTAGATGTAAGACTTTTTTATCCATAATTTAGATAATCTGATCGACGTTTGGAGCCATCTCTTGAATACATGTAATTCATATAAATAAATAATAATAAAAATTTACCTAATCATATTAACCATACCTCTACCACGAAGATACCTCTTAATTATAAACTTAAAATTATTTCGTAACTAGAATGCTAATGAATTTTATGCAAATATTTTTAAAGGTTGTTAATGGATTAAGTTAATCATTTTATCGAAATATTTTTGAAAGTTGATAAATGGATTAAGTTAATCATTACATATTCATGTGTATTTCATAATTTTTTTTATATATAAATATTAATTTAATTTTGAATGCATACGGTAATAAAGTAAATTTGAAATCCATGTGCATATAAATATTAATTTAATTTTGAATGCATACGGTAATAAAGTAAATTTGAAATCCATGTGCATATCATGGATGTTATGAGATTCATCCTTAAATGGCCATACTTCTTACATATAAATTTATTTCATTAAATTTCTTAATCCACTCTACAGATACCTTCAAATATGCGTGAATCAAGTTTTAGTTCATTATTAATAATATTTTAAATTTACTTTTTAAAATTTCCTGTGCAAATATTTTTAAATATGTGTAAATCTTTTAACTATTTTTTTAGTTAATTATTAATAATAATTTAAATTAAATTTATTAAATTTCTTAATAAACTATGTAAATATTTTCAAATATATGTGAATACTGAAAGTTGTTAATTAATTATTAATAATATTTTAAGAAGAAATAATAATAATAATAATAATTTATATTAATTAATTATTAAAAATATTTAAAAAATAATAATAATTATTATCTATATTTATATTAGCATAGTTTAGAAATAGATATACAAATATACTATAATTGATAATTATTCAATAAATCATTTATAATTATTCAATAGATAAGATTAAAAGAAATGTAATTATTTAAATAAAACTGCTTTTGAATTTAGCAGACTGGCGATGTTCGAAGTGCCAATTTCTATGATTTGTCTATGTTAATCCTTCAACTAAAAGTTCTCAATTAATTATTAATAATATTTTAAATTTTTTTAGTTAAATTTCTTATTAGTGTGTAAATACCTTCAAATATGTTTGAATGCTTAAACTAAAAGGTTTTAAGTTAATTATTAACAATATTTAAAAAAACATGGTTACCTTTTTATTTATTTATATCAAAATAGTTTATAAAAAGATATACCAGCATATTATAGTTACTGATTCAATGATAAGATTGAAAGAGATGTACTTATTTAATTTGAATTGAATTTGAATTTAGTAGATTTGGTACTGTTTAAAGTACGAGTTCTTATAATTTGTCTATAGGAAAAGATATTCTAAAATATTGTATGCAAATTTCAAGACAGTATTCTAAAATATTGTATGCAAATTTCAAGACACTATCCAAATCTTGAGGGAAAAAAATATTATTGATTATAAAAAACTTATAATTGATTGATGAGATAAATAGTTTTAAAATTTTAAAAATTATAGATTGATTGAGCTAATTATGGGGGAATTTAGCAACAAATAAATAAAAACAGGAAGAATAGCTATCATGATTCAAATAATTTAAATGGTTAGGTAAAGGACCGTCAAAACTCCACTTAGCATGAACAAACCACTTGATGAAGAAGAACATGAAAAGTACATATTTAAAAAAAAACGTTGATGACAAATTTCTTTGACATGATGAAACACAATAAGGGTTGGGTAGAGAAAATAAGGTAGGTTTGATTATGTAATTATTTTTTAATATTTATAGTTTTGGTAGCCTTAGCAAGCATCGGCTAGGGGTTGGACGGAAAGCCATTGAACCATCTAATTGAGATGAGTAATTCCATGACAGATGAATCCCTAGTGATACAATTTTCATTATAAAATAGTGATAAACAATTTATAGAATTAGCTATAAACAATTTAGATTTCAATAAGAATACAATTGGAAAAAGTGGCTAGAATAATTTATTAGAGGGAAAAGTTAAAGCATGAAGCATTAAACATATTGATCACAGTAATGATGGAGATTCAAAGCATAGAGAACTAAGCCTTGAGAGCTTTTGAACTGGTTATTGAGCTTCCAAACGAACAAGAATTCAGACCTAGGTTTTCTGGACTATTTTCAACATTCTCTTTATTGACGCTAAACGGATTAAAGGTTTATTAAAGCTGCAAGAAGTCTTCCCATTACCTCTTGAAGTTTATCTATGGGGAGAAATTTATTCTATCATCACTAAGGTGTTGATAAATCTTTGTACCAGCTCTAAGATGGCCAAGTCTATTGATAAATTAAATAGATTGCCTGGTACTAAGTCTTTCTGTAGCAAGTATGGAATAACTGTTGATGATCCTTTGGTCACTCACAGAAAGACAAAGAGAAAAGCAAAGAAGGTTCAGCACAGAGCTCGAGCCTCCACTTACAGACTGAGTTCTGACAAAAGACGAGAACTCAAACCTTCAAAGAGAAGACAGCAAAAGGCAGAAAAGGTTATTATAGGAATAACCCAAAGACTCATTATTATACTCCTATGGACATCAAGCCCAGAGATGCTAAGGTTGAAAAAATGAAGGGTGTTGTCTGTTGGCTTTGTGGTCAACCTGGCCACACATCTAATATGTGTCCTACAGCTCTTGAGTCTAAAAGAGGACTCGACAAAAAGTCACAGTCTAAAAGGCCCCAACAGGCTAGTACCAGTACTGCTGTGAAAATTAAAGACCGATGTCGCCATTGCCATTCTGCCTTTCATAAAACTGAAGATTGTCATAATCGCCTTGCTATTCAGCAAGCTGCTGAAGATTCCCCTTCTGGTTCATCTTCCGAATCTTCTGTTTCTTATTCTTCTGAAGAAGAGGTTCATGCATATTGTCAATGTTCTGATGATGATTCAAACTTTTCCTCAGAATCCTCTTTTCATGAAGAATTCTCTGAAAAATTAAAAGTCCTCATGGCCCAGTCTGACAAAGGAGACATGAAAGCATTTGCACAAATTTGTGCCATGGAGGATGGTGATTTGAAAACTGCATTTTTGAAGACTTTTATGCAGCATACTACTCCCTCCAGTTCCTCTTCAGGTAAGAAGCCAAACTTTGTTGATGCTTCTTATGATCGTAATACCAGATTGTATCTCCAGCATAATTCTAGCAAAGCTCGTACACTCACTTTGGGGGAGGTGAGTAAGGAGATACATAACATGAAATCGGAAATTTCTGTTTTAAAACACATAATTTCAGACCTTGAAAAGAACAAACAGGTTTCAGCCTGTTTCTTCACATGTCTTCTCCAGTAGACGAACAAATTATACTCTGCACGGTCCTCCTCCTAAGTCTACTGAAGAAGTTGAAATTGCAGAGGGACATCCCGATCCAAGTATGGAAATTAGAGATATGCATCTGCTCACTATCCAATATCAACAACACCATGTTAAAATTCGAGTTTGGATAAAAGGATGGTTGTTTAATCTAAGAGCATTGATTGATTATGGGTCAGATGTTAATATGTTTTCAAAAAAGGCTATTCCTTCAAGATTTTGGGTTACTGCTACTCGCAAGCTCACTGGTTTAGGAGAAATAACTTTAGAATATGAAGTACCAGAAGCTGTAGTTTGTTTTGAAGATAGATGTATCACCATGAAGTTTGCTGTAGGTGATATTCCAGTTGATTGCATTCTTGGTAATGTTTTTCTTGCTGCAGCTGAACCACATGGTTCAATGAGATTCCAAAATAAAAAGGCAGGGTACTTCATCACTATAAAAGGTAAAAGATTTAATTTGCCTTATGTTTCTAAAACCAGAATGTCTACCATGGTGCAAGCTATGCAGGAAAAGTTGCACAAAGCAGAAACCAGTCTCACAGAACTCAAAGATCATAAGAATATGATCAGAATTGAAGATCAGATGAGTTCTCAACAGATTGACGGATCTGCGAATCTGACGATTGAACATGCTAACATCGGAAAGAACCCAAATGCCTTGTGCATCGCAAGACGACATTATGTAAATTGCCCTACAAGGAAGGATATACGGGCAAAGCATGAAAATCCCGAGCTAGCCCCATGTCAAAAGAATACGAAGAGCTTCGTGAACAAAGAAATAAATCAGCTTCTTCAAAGAAAGGCCGAGTCCGAGTCAAACGAGTCCATGGAAGCATTTATGGCTTCTACGTCGACAAGAGAAGTGAGCAATACAGTATTCCTAGACTTGTTATAAATTATAAACCTCTTAACATTGTTCTTACTTGGATGATACACTTCCTATTCGCACAAGGAGATTGGTCGAGTAGGATATCTGAGCCAAAGTATTCTCAAAGTTTGATGCGGAAGTTTGGGTTTTAAGTTGCCATAAAAGAAGAAGACAAGTGGAAGACAACTTTCGATTGTACCAGCAGGACACTACGAGTGGAATGTGATGCCATTCGGGTTGAAGCATGCACCTTCTAAATTCCAGAAGGTAATGGATTCCATTTTTAAGCCTTATAATGAATGGTTGCTTGCATATATTGATGATCTCCTAATATTTTCAAAGAACCTCAGGGACCATTTTAAACATTTAAGAATATTCATGAAATTGGTCCCGAAAAAAAATGGATTGGTCCTCATTAAGAGAAAGATGGAGTTGTGCGGAGGCCAAGATAAAGTTACACTGGGTCATAACATAGGGAATGGACAAATTGCTTTACACAAAGCCATGCTCTTGAGTTTGCGAGATAAATTTCCAAACATCATCTTGGATAAAACTCAATTGCGGAGATTTTTAGGATGTATGAATTATGTAAGAAATTTCTATTCTTCTTGTGCTATTGATAGGTCTGCTTGCTTAACCAGAGGCTAAGAAAAGAATCCAAAACCTTGGACTCGGGCCCATACTTTAGAAAGCGAAATATTAAATCCAAGGTTAAAACCTTCCAATTCTTTATGTTGCTGATGATGGCTCTTTTAAGATTGTTGAAACGTATGCTTGACAATATAGTTGGGAGGTGTTCTAAAGCAACTTCCAAGTAAGGAGAGAAATAGAATGAAGAAAAATCGTGCGGTATTCATCTGGTTTGGAGTAAAGAAATTTGAAAAAATTACTCCACTATTGAAAAGGAAGTCAAAAAGCATGGAATTGTGTTAGTAAATTCTCCATTCACTTGGTAAACAAATTCTTTATATTTGAGAATAGATGCTCGTGCACTTGATAAAGTTATTTCGAAAAGAAATAAAGAATCCTCAAGATGCCAAACCTAAATTTTCAAGGTGGCGAGGCACTCTTTGCAAATTTTACTTTCAAAGTAGAACATATAAAGGTTCTCGAAGCTGTTTGCGAGATTTTCTCAACGAGAGAATACATCCGTATCAAGAACAACGATGACCAAGAAGAAGAAGATAAACATGTAATGGTTATCATCAGCGAGTGGGATCATGCCCAAGAAAGAGACACTCGGATCTATATCTGATGAATCATGGGCGGTTTATAAAGAAGTGGAGACCTACATGGCAACTCCGCAACACCAAAATCCTTGATGCGGACTTACAAAATCATACTTATATCTGAATCTTGTAAAGAAAGGAAGAGTATACCCAAAGGAAATCGATGGATACATGATATGGTGTACTCTACTAGTATGACGACTTCACATGAAGTGAAAGATCCCTCTCACATGATTTTTGTGATCTATCATCATTTGTACGGTGGCAGGTAACAAGGAAGTTTATTATAAATCCTATACTATCAACCGCACACGGTGGCCAGGAGAATATACGGGAGGAAGATATCGATCGGACAGGCCGAGGTAATAATCCGACTGATTTTCACGCGTAACGTGTACAATTTGCGGGATATAAACGGCTGTGAATATGTTAAATAAAGATGGGTGGGGTGAGCATCACATGAAGCTCGGTTTGGACTTAGGTTTGGATAAATCGGTCCCATTATGCATGTCTAGTGTCCTGAGAAGATTGGTGGATTTGACTATGGGTTAAGTGCCTATGGTATGGATCCACAGTTTATGAGGCCTATTTCCAAAGACAATGTAATGGATTTGTTTAACAGTAGTTAGGGGAATGAATTTTTCTGATCCATGCCAAACGGTCAGATATGAGTCAGTTAGAATATAAATTGGTAAATCCTATTCTAAACTCATATAAAAAGATGCAACATCAATGGTTGGTCCTAACCAAAATTAAACACCAGATCATATTGAATAAACCCATGATTGTCCGAAGAATATACACCAAGGCATGGGATGATGGTTATCCAAAAATCAGATTTCCCGAAATCACTATTCTTGATCAACCGGAAACCAGTACAAGCGGTTCTAGTGGACTCCGCTAAATCAAAAAGTCTCCACTGTGTAAATGATACCCAGTCACGGGTTTTTAGTGACAGGTCTTTTCCCGAGGGCTTTTCACCTGTTTGATAAAGCATCCTCCGTGTATACAATAAGTGTTGTTTCCTCGTGGGCCTTGTACAGAAAAGGCATCCACAGTGTACCTCACACACCTTTCACATGTTAGTGTCGGATGGACGAATCTCGTTGCGAATGTCACTTCGGTGTTACCCGAAAGCCATGATTCTCCTCCACGTGTCTTTCATCCGACGGTTCGATTGAATGTTTGTCCCCCTTCATTTCCTATATAAGGAGGGTTAAGGCTCATTCTTCGGCATTCACATTCGGAGTGTTAGAGAGTCTAGAGTTATTTTTGTTTGAGTCGAGCCGAAGCTCCCTGCTCTGCATCTGCGCGAAGTCTCGCGATCTGCTTGCATCACGGTGCTAAGCCTCAAGTCCATAGGTCATCAGAGAAGCCTGCGTGTCTATGTGCTCTGCATAGGCAAGAACCTAAAGTGGCCTGATCATAGATCGAGTCTGTCTGTAAAGTCTGTGTGTTTGTAAAGAACTCTGAGACAGAGTTTTCTACTGGCCAGATAGCCTCCAGTATCGCTCGCTCATTTATTGAGTAGCAAATCTGGTAAATGCCACTGCAGTCAATCTCTGGAAAGAGATCTGAGTCCATAAGTCTGTAATCTGATTGTAATATCATTTTGAAATCAATAAAGAGAGAAATTTTGTTGTTCCGCATTGTCAAGAACTGTAACTCTGAGTTTTATGAATGTCCACTGAGGTAGTATTGTCTTGTTTTTGATCGCCGAAAGTTCGCCAGAGGTTTGCCAAAGCACCGAGGGACACGGAGTAGGCCGTTAAAGGCGAAGGAAGCCGCAGAAGAGCCGAAAGAAGTGTGAACGTGTGAGTAGGTTCGTGTATGGGTTCGCATAGGGTCTCTTAAACAAGCAAGAAGAAACTCAGTGAGCCAGCCTTCCTGTTGAGCAGTTTGCAGTGCAAACCTGTGAGAAGTCCCTGCAGTAAAATTGGTATCAGAGCCAGAAGTCAAGTTTGACTGAGTAATCTTGTTCGAGAAAAGGTCAGTTCTTGAATACATCCTCTCTTTATTTTCTAAAGTAAAATGGACTCTGTAAGAAAGTCAGTGTGATTTAGAGAATTAGAAGAGCAAG